>CM019930.1:298338-430580 GCA_009764595.1 Geothlypis trichas
GCAAGGAGTCTCTGCTAGGTCCAGGAGGTCCTCAGTGCTCAGTCCCAGGGCTCAGAGCCCAATCCGGGCAGTCCTGGTGTCCAGTCCCAAAGCTCCGAGCTCGCTCTGGCTGCTGGGGAGATTTGGGGTCCCCAAAGTCCCCAGAGACAGGAAGGGCATTTCGGGTCCTCAGGTGAAGGGGGTGGAGCCACCCCACACTTAGTGCTTTCCCCAGAAATGTCCCCAAATCTTTGCCACACCCCGAGGGGGGTTCCCCCTTTGTCTCCCGCCATCTTGGGGACATCCCGAGGTGTCACCCCCCTTTGTCCCTCCGTCCTGACCCTGATCCCAGTGCCACATGAGCACTTATCCCAATAAGAGCCTTTGCCAGGGGTGGAGAAGGTGACACCATGGGCACCCCCCAGCCCGCACTGTCCTTGTCCCGGCTGCCCTTAGGGCATCAGCCTGGTCGCAGCTGTGCAGCTCACCTGGGACCCCCAGAAGCGACACCTGGGTGAGAGGGCTGCCCCCAAATGTCCCCAGGGCAGGGAGGGTGAGGGGGGACACACAGGGCGGGGAGGGGTGGATGTGGCGGATCTGTCGCGGGGCGCTGAGTCCCGGCTGGATGATAACAGGGGCGCGACAGAGCCCCCGTTGGAGCTCCGCAGAATCCCCGCTGCCAGTGGAGGTTTGGCGCAGAAACAAAAAGGCAGCAGCACCGGCCCTGGGGTGGAACTGGGGGAACTTTATTCGATGGTAAGACTCCCTGAGTCTGTAGCAGACTCCACGGAATTGGCAAGGGCCCCATGGAGGGCTGAGGCTTAACTACAGGAATTGTTGAGTCATGATGAAATAGCAAAATAAGCCCCTGTCTTCCGCCTCTCGGACCCCAGCTTATCTCTGTAACCCCATAGGTCACTTTCCCCCAACCCCTACTATTGGACAAGTTTGGATCCCTTTGTAGCCTATAAAAAGGGGCTGTTTTAGCCCATTTGGCAGAAGAAGAGCCGTCGCTGGAACCCTTCACAGATCCCCCAATAAAACCATCGCTGTGGAACACCAGGACCTTTCTTCTCCTCTCTCATCTGCTTCCCGCAATAGCCTGCCAGGCACCTTAGCAAGCAAAGAGCTGGAATTCTAAGAGAGCTGATAATCACTAAAGAGCTGATATCCACTAAGTCTACTTAAGGTAGCCATGGCTACGAGCAGCCTGGGTATTTGGACTCTCTGTCCCCAGGAGGGACTGAGCTATCTGGCCCGCGCTGCCTTGCTCGGGGGCAAAACCCGCCCTGCGGGCTGAGGGGCAATACGAGTCGAGGATCCCAGGACCTGAACAGAGGGCAGACAGCAGCTTATAAACGGGGGGGTCTCGGGGAGGATACAATCTCCAGCTAATTGGGGGAACTGGGGGTGGAACACAAGGCAGGGAATACAATGTGTAAACCAATGAAGGATTTCAAGGGAGGAGAACAGCTTGAGTAAACTAATGGGGTTTTGAAGGATACAAAACTGACAGGGAAGTTTCTAAAGGGGAGGGCAGGTTAGGCAGGGATTGACATTTAATGGAAGGAGGAGTAAGGAAGGTTCTGGGGCAAAGGTAGGGGCAAGAGGGGTTAACAGCTGGGAAGTGGGGGAGGTTTGAAACTTGGCAGGGAGTAGCTGGGTACCAAACAGAACTAAACTGAATAATGGGGAGGACAATACAGAGGGATTGCAAAACCACAGGTTACACAGAGAACCTGCCAAAAAAAGAAAACACACTACAACAGGTGGACATCCTGGGGGTGCCCTTAACTCCTTAAGGGACACATCAGGATTGTCCCCAGCAGGGGATTTCGGGATCCCTGATGGATTTTGGGAGTTTTGGGATCCGTGATGAATTTTTGGGGTCGCAGTACCAGCCAGCATGCAGAACCTGTCACAATGGATTTGGGGCCGGGGCTCTCTAATGGGGTTTTTAGGATCCCTGGCAAATTTTTGGGATCCCTGATGAATTTTCGGGATCACTGACTGATGTTTGGGGTTGCAGTCCTGGCAACCATGAGGGACCTGATGCAGCAGGGGCCACTGGAGGCGGCAGCCAGGGCCACCCTTGGGGACAGCCTGTGGATCCTGTGGCTCAACATCACCAGCAACAGTTCCATGGCTGAGAGCCTGGGGGGACATCCAGGGGGATGCGTGGACATCATAGGTGAGGAATTTTGGGGGGTTCTGGGGTGGTTTGAAGTGGGACCCATAGCACGGGGAATGCACCCAAAATGGAGAGGGAAGGACTCAAAATCAAAGGGTGTCATGGGATGTCGTGAGGTGTCACAGGCGCCATGGTATGACTCTGCCTGTGCCAGGGTGGGCGCAGACACTCAGTGCCAGGACCAGCCATGGGAACATCCTGAGAGACACGGGGACACCCTGCAGGACACAGAGACCCTGCAGGACAAGACCCCAAGACCTCGGGGACTTCAGCCCCACCAGGGGTGGGGGCAGGGACATAGGGGGAGGGACAGGGACACACAGGACAGAACAGGGACACACAGAGGGGTGATAGGGAGCCATGGTAGGGGATAGGGACATACAGAGGGGAGGGACACGATGCAACCATGACACACATCAGGGACAGTGTTGCCACACCTGTGTGGATGCAGCCACCAGGACGCCTCTGGTGACACCCAGTGCAGGGCAACGTGACTCGCCAGGTGACACTGACCTTTTCCCCTGTCCCCAGCCTGTCCCCAGGGGCAGTTGAGGTCCCCTAAGTGCAGTGGCCCTGGGACACCCTGGTGGCTGTCACTCACTTCTGGGCCACTTGTCACCAGCTAAACAATTTCCTCATCCCGCCCTGATGGGTGGTGACATTCAGCTGGGACACCGCGGTGGTGACAGTGGGGATGTGGTGGCTGGAACTGCATCAGGCAGTGCTTTGCCATGGCCCCTGTGGGCAGTTTTTTCTTACTGAGACATAGTCCATGGGAAAAGTACCGTGAGAAAGAGCATCTGAGTAGGTAACATCTGCCTAATTCAAGGACATGGTTTCTTTGAGCAAGAAGTTGTTTTATAAACTATGTGAAAACAGGAGGTAAAAAGAAGCCACAAACATCTTGAGAAAAGGTGGGACTGACTTTTTATAGCTGACCAATGGTGAGCTCTAGTTTGGCAATATGTATGAGCCTTATTATTGTGATTATAAAAGTATTGCTGTTAATCAATAAAGCTGAGATTTTGCTGCATTAGGAGGATGAGCAAGTCTCCCGTCTACTTCGTCAAATGGTGACCCCGAGCCACGGACGAGGACGTAAGACAGTTCGGGTCCTAAGCAGCAAGGACGGCAAATAAGTGCGAACGAGGAGGGCTAGTAAGGCCGCACCGTGCTCTGGGTGACCGTATAGACGAGCCTGGCCGATACGTGCTGCCGAGACCTTGAAGGGGCTGCAACAGCGCTGACGAATTAGGTATGGAAAGGCAAGCAGCATATGATTTATTTACCGCTTTCTTGCAAAAGCGACGGATTAAGGGGATAGATTTAAAAAAGGAGTTACCGGGACTCCTCGCATATGGGTATATTAAGGGAATATTCGTAAATCCTCATACTGTACATGAGATAACAGAGTGGAGTAAGTTTGGGGATGTGTTCTGGGAGGCTACTTTAGATGATGATAAGACAGCTGAAAAGATAGGGAAACTTTGGAGAGTGAGTCGTAATGAGTTTCTGCAGTATCAAGCAGAAGACAAAGCAGCGGTGCAGGCATTTGCTGCTTATACAAAAAACGGAACCTATGAGGGAGATTTATCCCAAGACGCTATATTACCCCCTGTGTTTAATAGGGTGTCTTTGCCTCCTCCGGCACCACCGCCTTTTGATTCTGGTACCGAGGCAGCGAGTGAGCCGTCTGCATCCCCCAGAGAGAATGATTCATGGCCAAAACCAGCCCCGGCTGCCCTCCCTCTGAGCAGTGAGCCCATCCCTGGGACGGAAAGCGACCTAGCGGGGGCCACTGCCACGGGACGGGGGGAGGCTTGGGCTGCGCTGGCAAAGGAGGGCTTGGAGAAGGGGGATGACGATGCAGTTGCGGCGGCTACACAAATAACATGCCCGGTTACCTTTTCGACTCAGGCGGGGGGAGGTCTGCAAGCAATAACATCTACGCTTAACTGGAAGTTGCTATCACAGTTGCGATCAAGAGTTAGTCAGTTCGGAGTGACAGCTGATGAGTTTATGGAGCTAGGAGTGTTTCTTTGCACTGAAGCTGAGGCCCTGACAGGACTAGATAAGTGCCGAGGGGCTGTGAGATTTATTAGAATGGCTATAGACAGAGTAAAAGAACCTGGAATTAAGCAGGGCCAGGACGAATCTTTTGGTTTGTTTATAGAGAACGCTACTGCAGCGATAGAGAAAGCAGGGGTACCTGATTATGCGGCAGAGGCTATGTTGAAACAGTGTGCTCTTCAGGACAGCAGGCAGGCTTCGAGAAATGTGCTTGACACGTTAGGTGCGAATTGGGCCATAAAAGAGGCATTAGGGAGAATAGCTCAGATGCCGGTAGGATCAAAAGTATTCCTGGGATATGCTATCAAACAGCTGGGGTTAAGGTTGCAGGCAAGGGTTTCCCAAGATCAGGTGTTAGCTGCCCTTGCACCTCTTCAAGGTCCAATGCAGTTAAGCCGGCTCCAACAGACAACCATACGCGATGCTACCGATGTCCCTGCTTCCAACCTGCCACCGCAGGGAGCCTCGGGCTGGACCTGGCAGCCGCTGTAGAAATCACGCTAAGGACTCCGCACCCACAAAACATCCCGACGAGGTTAAAGGACCTATTGTTATGCGAGGTCGAGCGATGGGTGCGCTGCTTTCAAGGAGATCATCTGCCTCTATGCTTGGATAATCTGTTTTACCTGGAGTTACTGATGTGGATTTTACCGGGAAAATTATGGTTATGCTACACACTCCCTTTCCAGCACTTCAAGTTAACAAGGGGCGATTCTTGGAATACCGAACAGGCTGCTGACTGGTTTATGTCCACTTTCTAAAGGCACAGACCCGACAAGTCTGACCTGTGTTACTCTGGAGCAGCATCACATTTTTCAGCACATTATGCACTGTGTTACTCAAGGCCAAGTTTATCGGCGGGACGCAGAGTTGTCTATACACCTGACAATTTGGCACGGTCCCAAATACCTCCTTGGGGCACTGACTCAGTTGCAAAAGAAAACGGGGGAGATACGGGGGCTCTGTGGGTACCTGCCAGGTGGACTTAGCCTGTTTTTGATGCAGTGACTGACAAGCAAGCTGCGATCGCTGCTGTTACAGCTGAAAGGACACTCGAAGGCTGTCGACGGGACTGTGGCCTGCTGCCGGACCTTTGGAGGACTGATTACATCTGTTGGGACGCTGTTAGAATTTTTACATACGGGGTCCAGCGGGTCAAAAATGTCTTGACTGTAATAACCTGATTGTGCTGCTTGAGTAACTTTGTATTGTGAGAGTTGTGGTAAAACCTTTCGGATAGAACAGTTCGTAGTATGTGAATTATAGTGTAACAAGTGTGTATTTAACCATAATTTTAACGACTAGCAGAGAGAGCTACAAGAACAAACAGGATGAGGAGTCAATCTGGCTTTAGAGCATTTTAAAACACCTGAGCAAAAGATCCTAATTTGTTATTGTTAAGAACTAAAGCATATCATTTGAAAGGGTTACAGCTCAGAGTAAGTCTCATATTGTCTCTGCGAAGTATAGACAATTAGTATAATTGTGAAAAACGCCAATCACTTGCTTTTGAAATTGTTAAAAGTTTAATAGTAATGGAATGGTTATGAAAATAGTAATACAATTGGAGTTATAGTAATTTGGACAATTTAAAGCAAGACAATATGAGACAATAAAAGCAAAGAGTTACAGACATCCAGGTACTTTTTTCTGGGCATCATGAGGCTGAAAAAGGACACCTGTTAAAAAAATATTAACCCTTGAAAATAATAGCCTTTTGCATACTGCTTAAACTCCATTCAAACACAGGATTCTGTCTGGTCAGGGTCAACTTATTCCTTCTAACCCGAACAGTGCCTTCAAGGCGGGAAGAAGTTAGTTTCTTCTGATAAGAGGGCAGTAAATTTTTTTTCTCGGAGTGATTTAAGTGTTTTGTAGCTGCTATCTTACTGCAAGACTCTTCTATTTAGCAAAAGCATTTTTCATAGCATAGTTTTTACTTTAACAATTTTTATAACTTAAAGCTATATTTAACACAACACCTGTGGTGTTCATTTTAGTATTTGCAAAAAGCCAATTATAAAATACATGCATTCTTCACAGTACCCATAACACAGCATTCCATGATAGGGCCAATTAGCAGAGATGCCAACAAAGAACCAAATCAGTGCTTGATCAGATTACAAGAGTTAATCAATTATTGCTTTGCCTTAGTTTAGGAAGAGTTGCTAATTCTTTTCAAACTTGTCTTATAAATTTACCTGTTTAGTTCCCAGGGGAATTTCGTGGTTTTGGGAACAGTGACAGTTTATATAAAAACTTGTCTTATTCGGCCCATTGCCAACATCAAAGCAAACAGGATGGATGCCAGCAGTGTGAGTTCATATTGTCCTTGAACACATCCCTGTGCTTCCCCCAGAGGAGTCAGATCTTTTTGGGAGTTCAGGTGCCGGCCTTGCAGGCAACCCGCAAGGGGGGAGTAGGTTAAGCATTGACTCTTAAATGCCCAAGATCTAAATAAGAATAAAGTAAATGGGGCTAACTTAGACTCAGCTCTGAAATGGCATACCAGTAAAACCACAGAGGGGGCCGTATTATTTGAGAAAACTATCACTATTCCATTTTAATGTATCTTTTCTAAAGTAAGGGTGTATAAACACAAGCAATAATTAAACATAGAAGAATTTAGGTTTTTAAACTGAGCTGTATTAAGTAGTAGTAGCAACTATTTTACCTGGAAGTGTGGCAAATAAGGCAAGAAATTTTACAAAACAGGGTGCTGGGTTAAAGATAAACTGAATAAGAAATTATAGATTTTAGATATGCTTTCTATAGATGTATGAAATGCTTATTATGTAATGTTTTAGAATAAAGCTTTTATAGGTTTTTTGCTTTTAGCACAACAGGATAGAAGTAGAGAATTTAAAGATATGTGTTGTATTACTTAAAAAAGCTTAAGCTTAGAATTATGGTTAAGGAGCCTTTTAGTATATGTACTATTTTAAGTATAGTTTTGATGCTTTTATTTGTTTTGCTTTGTATTTTCATCTGGATTTTAAAACATAGTCAGTCACTTGATACGAAAAGATGTGGCATACAGCTTCTTGCTCAAAAAAGAAAACGGGGGAAAATGTGGGCAGTTTTTTCTTACTGAGACATAGTCCATGGGAAAAGTACCGTGAGAAAGAGCATCTGAGTAGGTAACATCTGCCTAATTCAAGGACATGGTTTCTTTGAGCAAGAAGTTGTTTTATAAACTATGTGAAAACAGGAGGTAAAAAGAAGCCACAAACATCTTGAGAAAAGGTGGGACTGACTTTTTATAGCTGACCAATGGTGAGCTCTAGTTTGGCAATATGTATGAGCCTTATTATTGTGATTATAAAAGTATTGCTGTTAATCAATAAAGCTGAGATTTTGCTGCATTAGGAGGATGAGCAAGTCTCCCGTCTACTTCGTCAGCCCCGATGAAGGTGCTGGTGGCACTGTAGTGGTGGCATTGAAGCTGTCCCAGTTCATGTGCCCATGCATGTTTCCCATGTTCCCATCCATGTCTGTGTTACGCCATGTCCCCCCATGGCCCTACACGTCATTGTCCCGCACATGTCCCCATGCATGCCTTAGTCCAACGCCTTTATTTCTACCCCAGTTTCAGGGCTTTGAAAGGAATGAACAGAAACCTTTTCATTTCAGGGCAGAAACAAAAAGATTTATGTATCCCTGCAGGCAAAGGATCCACGTGCTTGGCGGGTGGGAAGAACCTTTCTTAGAGGGGTTTCCACCCAACTGTCTCAAAAATTGGAAAATTTAGAGTTTTGCCCCAGTCCCTCCCCATTTGGCTGTGGAAGATGTCTGTGGGCCAGAGAGAATTAAAATGATGGATTTATGTTGGAGAAGACCTCCAAGACTATCCAGTGTTGTTAAGGTCACCAGAAGATGCAAAAAGTGATTTTTTTCTGAGGTCAGGAGTAGACAAATCAGCTCTACAAAATGGATTTTGGATGTTGGTCTGTGGATGTGTGCAGGTGCCCACAGGAATGTGTGGATGTAGAGCCCCCAGACAGGTGTCTTCCCAACATGGATCACCGGGAATCACTGAGAATCATCCAGGGTGGATCTCCCATAGGGGATGGAGCTGGAGCAGCACACGAAGCTCTTCCTGCACTCAGGGCACTCACAGGGCTTCCCTTAGTGGAGGCTCCGTTGATGGTGGGTCAGGGCTGAGCTATGCTGGAATCTCTTCCCACACTCAGGACACTCCTAGGGCGTCCTCTTGGTGTGGATGCGCCGGTGGCTGGTGAGGTGGGTGTTGCGCTTGAAGCCCTTCCCGCAGTCGGGGCAGCGGAAGGGCCTCTCGTCTGTGTGCGTGCGCTGGTGCAGCAGGAGATGGGAGCTGGTGTAAAACCTCTTCTGGCATTGATCACACTCATAGCGCCTCTCTCTGGGCCTCTCTCCAGTGTGGATGTGGCGGTGCCTGATGAGGGTGGAGTTGTCCTTGAAGCCCTTCCTGCAGTCAGGGCAGCGGAAGGGCCTCTCATCTGAGTGAATCGGCTGGTGCTGGAGGAGATGAGAACTGGTCTGAAACCTCTTCCTGCATTTATCACACTCATAGGGTCTCTCTCCAGTATGGATCCGCTGGTGGTAGTTCAGGTTGGAGCGCTTGCTGAAGTTCTTCCCACACTCTCCACACTTGTAGGGCTTCTCCCCAGTGTGGCTCCTCTGGTGGACAGTCAGGTGGGAGCTCGTCCTGAAGCTCTTGTAACACTCGGGACACTCGTATGGCCGCACCTCTGTGTGGATTCTCCAATGGATGAAGAGGTTGCATCTCTTACTAAAGCTCTTCCCACATTCTGAGCACTTGTGGGGCTTCTCCTCATCCTGAAGCTGCTCATGGACCCCCAGCTTTGCGCTCCGGCCGCCTCCCCGGCCCAGGGTGGGTCTTTCCTCCTCAGATCCCTGAGATCTACGTTTGCAGCCCCTCCTCATGCCCGATCTGTGGGGCTTTTCCTCTCCATTGGGTTCCTGTGCTGTGGAACTGCTCAGAACGGCCTCTTCCACGAGGTTCTGCTGCGGGGATTTGTCCTCCCTGCTCTCCATCCTCAGCTCCTGGTCTGGGGGAGGAAGGACAAGCAGAAGATGGGATTTGCCTCCGTGCCACAGGGAAGGGCAAGGAGATCCCCCCAAGTGCGTCCCCAGCAGGACAGCTTTGGCAGCAGGGTTGTCCTGCAGTCGGGGGCCGTGCGGGGCTGGGAGAAGGAGCAGGAGAGGGGTGGAAAGGGGAACTGACTTCCTCCTCACCTGCCTGCGGCTCCCGGGCCATCTTCCTCTTCCTCATGACCTCCTCTTCCATCAGGCCAAGGTTTGGGAATGGGAAATCCTGGTTTGGGGGAAATCAAGGGCTGAACGCGTTGGGTTTGATGGTGCCGCTGCACAAATGCAGCGAGAGAAGTCGGCGCCCCTTTCAGCCTCGGGGGGCCCGGAGCCCGCTCATCCCCAGCCTCCCGCACCCCTCCAGGCAGCCGGTTTGTGCCCCGGCTCCGGGATCGCCCCTCTGCGCTCTCCCCTCTCTGGGGCTCCCGCGTTCCCGCCGGCTCTCCCGGGGATCCCCAAACCCGAGATCGCCTCTGTGCCCGCCGGTACCAGGCGACCGTGAGACCCCCGCCATGTTCCCTCCAGGGGAAATTCACCGTTCGGGTTCGGGGTCCTGCAAGATCCAAACATCCCCTGCCCCACGAAAAAACATCCCGGAGACCCCCCCGATGCATTTGTGGCGAGCTCCCCCGTCCCGCTCACCTGCAGCTCCTGGAGGGGGCGATGCAGCAGGAGTCGGGGGAGCAGCAGCCTGAGCGGCGCGGGAAGGCCGTGGGGAAAACCAACGTGGTTCTGGTCCTCCTCTTCTTTCCGCTCCTCCTCTTCCTTTTCGCTCCCTCCTCTTCCTCCCGCTCCTCCTCCGCTCTCAGCCCGGCCCAGGCAGTGCCGACCCCCAGAAGCAGACGCGCTGTGCCCTGGGCGGTTCCGAAACAACTGCGCCCCGCGCGGCGCTGGGAGCGATCCTGGGAGCAGCGGGAACGATCCTGAGATCAGCGGGAAGAACTGGGAGAGCTTTCCCTGCCAGTCCCGCTCTTACTGGGAGCACTGGGAGGGAACTGAAAGCAAACAGCGTCGATGGTGGGCGGGGCCAAACCGCAAGGAGTGGTTATGCAAATACAAGAGCGATCGCGCGCTCGGATTGGTGGGCGGGAGCAGCGCGGGGTTTGCTCGGTTATGGGAGGGCGGGGGGTCCCGAGGGATGGCGGGTGAGAGGGGACAGGGGGTGGTAACGGGAGTGGGGAGACGGACCGGGAATGGGACCAAGGATGGAGATAGAGACCGAGAATGGGGCCAAGAATGGGACCAGGGAAGGCGACAGGGACTAGGGACAGAGACTGGGAATGGGGAACGGGAATGGCACCGGGAATGGGAATAGGGGCCGAAAATGGGGGACGGGAATGGGACTGGGACCAGGAATGGGACCAGAGATGGGGACAGGGTCCGCAAATGGAGACAAGGACCAAGGAGGAGAATATGAGAACGGGAAAGCATGGAAAGAGCAACCGCAGAGAGAATATGGGCTGGAGATTCGTGCTCCAAAGTGTCCAAGTGAAAGCCAGCAGGGGCTGTGAGCTCTGCAGCTGGGCCTCCCCTGGGCTGCTGCGGCCCAGGGCCCAAAGGCGGGAGCTGCAGCCTTGCTCCTGTCTCAAGAACAGGAGCCTCCTCCAGGCCCATGGCCCCTGCATGGCCCCAGCATGAGGGAGGGCTCTGAGGCACAGCGGCTGCTGTGAGGCAGGAGGGGCTGCTCCGGCCACTGGGGGCCTCTGAGAAATGCCCAAAGCCTTGTGGTCTCTGCAGCTGGCCAAGGACAGCAGCAGGGCTGAACGGCTCGTGTGGCACAGCCAGCCCGAGCTGTGCAGCCCTCAGGGCCCCAGGCGAGAGGCGGCCCTCAGGAATGGGACCAGGACAGGACCGGGAGTACGGGACAGGGCCAAGAATGGGGACAGGGACTGGGAATAGAACCAGGAATGAAACTGGAAATAGGAGATAGGGACAGGGACCAGAACAAGGACCAGGATATCGGGACTGCAACCAGAAATGGGAACAGGGACAGGAATGGGCACAGGGACTGGGATGTGATTGAGAAAATGGGAGAGGGACCTGGAATGGGACTGGGGATGAGACTATTGGAATAGGACAGGGAATATGGAAACAGGAACCAGAGAGAGAATATGGGACGGGGATTAGGAAGATGGTATTGGGATTGGGAACAGGTATACAGGAGTGAGAGTGGGAATGGGAATATGGAAGTAAGACAGGGAATACAGAAATGGAAATGCGGGACCAGTAGTAGGATCAGGAATACGGGAACAGGACAGGGATTATGGGATTTGCAATATGGGAACGGCAATGTAAGGTTGACCCAGGGTCTTTGTGGGCTCTGGTTTGGCAGCTCTGGACCCCCGGGCCTCACTATCTCACAAGGACCAAAGTAAAGGACAGGAGGAGCTCTTCTCCTCGGGACCAAAACTCCCACCTTAATTGTGGAATCACTCCAGGGAGGTCCAAGAGGCGAAAAGAGATCAAGTGTGTGATCGTGGGTGATTTTAAACCCAGGGAAAGGGGGGCGGAGGAGAGAGGCCACGGCCAATGGGATACAACTGATGGGAGGGGCGACGGGAGGAGTAACCCAGGGCAAGACCAGCACCGGGGCTTTGGGGGAGAGGGGTGTGTGCGGGACAAACCATGTGATACAACATCAACTATTCACTGCAAAATAACAAGAGCACCCAGTGCAAAACATCAACTAAAGAAACAACTTAGTGCGATACAACCAGACAGACAGTACAGGACAGGGACAGGAAATGAGACTGGGGATGGGATTCAGACTGGGATGGAAGCAGAATGGGCCCAAGAGTGGGGTGACATGGGAATGGGCCAGAGGAAAGGAGGGTGACAGCAGGGAGAGGGGGATCCTGCACAGGGAACACTGGGAACCAGGATGGGGGACATGGGAACAGCCCTGGGGAGGAGGCCTTGATCAGCTGCCCCAGAGCCTCCACCACGGCCTCCCAGCACAGCTGGAGCCACTCAGCCTGGGGTGCCCAAAACCCTGAGCAACCCCAAATCCCTCCCATGAATCCTCAAATCCCTTGGACCCAGCATCCCCCACATCCCCTGTAAGATCCCCCTATGTTCCTATCAATGTCGTAGTTCAATGTCTTTATTTTTTACTCCAGTTTTGGGTGTTTGAAGAGACAAAGAGAAATGAAAAGAAAACCCAGGCCATGGGGACCCAGGACGATGTGGAGCCTGCAGGCAGGTGCCTTCCCAACACGGATCACTGGGCTCTACCCACCGGAGGTCACTGGGGATCATCCATCACAGTGGATCCTCCCATGGGGCTTGGAGCTGGAGCAGCACACGAAGCTCTTCCCACACTCAGGGCACTCTCAGGGCTTCTCTTAGTGGTGGCTCTGTTTGTGTTGGGTCAAGCTACAACTGTGCCTGAAGGTCTTCCCACACTCGGGACACTGGTGTGCTGGTGCTTGAGGAGATCCAAACTGCTCCGAGCCTTTTTCCCACACTTGGAACTCTCATAGGGCTGTTCCCTGGTGTGCACCTTCTGGCGGGAGGTCAGAGTGAATCGAACACTGAAGCTCTTCCCACATTCCAAGCACCTGTAGGGCCGTTCTGTGGTGTGCACCCACTGGTGGTAGAGGTGGGAGCTGTGCCTGTACCTCTTCCCACAGTCCCTACACTCCCAGCGCCGCTCTCCCGCGTGCAGCTGAAGGTGGGTGAGGAGATTGAAGCTGTGGCTGAAGCTCTTCCCACATTCTGAGCACTTGTGGGGCTTCTCCTCATCATGAAGTTGCTCCCAGCTCTGAGCTCCGGCCGCCTTCCCAGCCTCGGGTGGGTCTTTACTCCTCAGATCCCTGAGATCTGCGTCTGCAGCCTCTCTTTGTGCCCAATCTCTGGGGCTTTTCCTCCCTGTTGGGTTCCTGTGCTGTGCAGCTGCTCAAAACAGCCTCTTCCACGAGGTTCTGCCGTGGGGATTTGTCCTCCCTGCTCTCCATCCTCAGCTCCTGGTCTGGGGAGGAAGTACAAGGAGAGGATGGGATTTGCCTCCATGCCACAGGGAAGGGCAAGGAGATCCCCCCAGTGCTTCCCCAGCAGGACAGCTTTGGCAGCAGGGTTGTCCTGCAGTCGGGGGCAATGCTGGGCTGGGAGATTGAGCAGGAGAGAAGGGGAAAGGGGCACTGACTTCCTCCTCACTTGCCTGGGGCTCCTGGGCCATCTTCCTCTTCCTCGCAGCCTCCTCCTCCTCCTGCATTGGGCCAAGGTTTGGGAATGGGAAATCCTGATTTGGGGGTGACAACAAGGAGTGAGAGCTGGGGATTCCTCCTGCCCAAGCCCATCTCTAGAAGTCACCAGGAGCATGGATTGAGCTGGGACAGGCTGGGATGGGCAGCATAAGTCTCTCAACTGCTCCCATGTGATGGGGGCAGGGGGAATCCGACATGGGCGAAAGGAGAGGCAAACTGGGAAAATTGTGGGCTGCAAATCCACACTTGGGCCTGGTGGGGACCCTGGGTAGGAAATTCCATCCCTTTGGGCTGATGCCCGAAATACAAGCTGGAAATAAATCCCCACAGAGTGGTGTTTCTAGTTGTCATGTGCTGTGGTATATTTATACAGTAGGTGTTGCTCAGCGTCACTCTGTCACTACAACATCATCACCTACCTGCTAGAACTTATTTACATGGTATGATCTCATGGTTATTAGATAGTTCTTCTGCATTGCCCTTGGGCTTTCCTAATTCGGGGTCTCTCGGGAGTCTGATTGTCCTGGTTTTGCAGGGGGGGCATTTTAGGAAAGGCTTCCAAGGCTTTCTTCTCATCCGAAGTTTTCAACTTTGTCTTTGGAGCATGTGCAGTTATGGTGTTCCTTGGTGTGTCTGGTCCTAACCAGCCTAAATCCTTTGTTTTGTGGCTCATTGGTTCTGCACTTGCACAATTTCTCATTAATACTGCCCCTCTCTATCTCTGAACCTATCCACCTGGCAAGTTTTTTTTCTTATTTTTTTGTCTATTCAGCATTAAACAACTAGTTAACGATAAACAAGCCATTGCACTGTACAAAGGTATTTAAATCAGGTTATATAGACAAAAAACCCTATATGATTCAGGTTATCTAGGTATATTTATGTAGATATATAAAAAGTCATGATTTAGGTCCTGTTGATACCAGATTATATAGATCTATGAGGTTATACTGATATCTTATAACTCAAGCTGTATCATCCCTTTGTAACTTTGATCTAAGTTCTGTCGGCATCAGGGCTCTTCCCAAAGGCCTGGAGGTGTTTGAGCAGGGACTGCAGAGACAGGTGAGGGATCCCAAGAGTGGGATTTTGGGGATAGGATCCGTGGGGATGGGAATGTCCTGGGGCAAGGTCACACATGAGCCAGGTGTGCAGGGCAGGACCTTGCCCTGACCCCAAGCACTGTCCCAGCTGCAGGATCTGCTTCCTATCAGCCTCTTCCTCCTGCAGCCCCAGGCCCAGCCTGGTGCTGAACAAAGGGGCTTGGCCGGGGTCATCCCCTGGTGGGGGCTGTGCACTCCCTGTGCCCCCTCCCCAAATTCCCTCTGGGGGGAGCAGGAGCTGGGTCAGGAGCCCTGTGGGGTGGGAAAAGGGGGTGGCACCAGGATGGGAGGGTCACACATGGCCCAGGGGGATCCCCCCTCACTCCCAGGGTGCCAGGAAGACAAACCCCTATATGGAGCCCCTGTCCCCCAGCAGCGGGTGGGGTCTGGTGGCAGCTCTGGGGGTTTAGAGGGTCATGACTGCCTAAAACCCCCTCCCAGCCCCCTCAAACCACCCCACAGATCTCTGTTCATTCCCCAAACCACTCCATGCAACAGAAATGGCCTCAAGATCCATCAAAACTCTTTTCCACCTCTCCAAAGACCCACCCAAATTCTCTCCAAGCTGCACAGCCCTTCCAGAACTCCCAAAACTCCCCCACAGACCCCTCAAAAGCCCCCTACACCCTCCTAGCACCAGAAATGCCCCCAAGAGCCACGAAAAGCCCCTTCCAATCCCCTCAGCATTCCTTAATCCCCCTCCCATCTCCACATAGCACTGACCAGGGGAGGTCTGTGGACAGGAACATCCACACCAGGCAAGTGAGGAGACAGTCAGTGCCCCTTTCCCCCTCTCTCCTGCTCCATCTCCCAGCCCAGGGAGCAGTTTGGGCACTTCATCATCGTTTTAGGCACTTCCATCCCTTTGGGCTCTTCCCAGAGGCCTGCAGATGTTGGAGAGGGGACTGCAGGGAGGGATGAGGGATGCCAAGAGTGGGGTTTTTTGGCACAGGAGGAGGGGCTGTGTGAGCCACTTGCTGGGGTGTCCATCTGGAGCCCCCCCGATGGTCCTGGGGCCCCAGGCTGCAGAGCTGTCACCACCTCCTACTTGGGGTGGTAGCTCTGGTGGGACCTCTGTTCCTTGGGGCTCTTCCTGCAGCCAGAGAACTTGTAGGGACCCTCCTCTGGGTGGGTCCTCCATGTGTTCCATGAGCTTTGCTCCACGAGCTCCCACTGGAAGTGACTGGGCTCTCCTGGGATCATACGGAGACCATACTGGGAGTGACTGGGATTGATTCCAATGATATCCCAGGGCAACTGGGATATATTGGGAATGTCTGTAACCCTGTTGGGAGTGACAGAGGCCACACTGGGAACAACAGGGACTGTGCTGGAGGCAACTGGGAGCAAGTCTGGGTCTACACTGAGGGAAACTGGGCATGACTGGGACCCTGGTGGAAGAGACTGGGATCATACAGGGAGTGACTGGGACTATACTAGAGGCCACTGGTATCACACTGGAGTAAGAGGGAGCAATTGGAGCCATGCTGAGGGCAACAGGGATCATACTGGGAGTGACTGGGCTCTGGGAAGCACAGGATGGTGAGGAGCAGGAGGACAACTCAGCCCCACAAATAACCCCATTCCTGTGGATCCCCCAGCCCCTGGCTCCCCCAGCTCACACCTGCTCTGACTGTTCTGGACTTGCAGCAGCTCTGGGTCAGTGGGGAATGTGCTGGGTGCACTCACCAGGCTGGCTCTGGGACTCCCAATATTCTGGCTCAAATCTGGCCCTGCTCAAAGGGGGTCCCAGCCAGGTGCATGCAAAGGTGGGTGAGGAGGCTGGAGCACTGACTGAAACTCTTCCCACATTCCAAGCACTTGTAGGGCTTCTCCCTGCCATGAAGGTGCTCAGGAACCACCAGCTCCAAGCTGCATCTGGATCTCCAGCTGCTTTCCCAGCACAGGGTGGGTCTTTCCTCCTCATGGCTTCCTGGGCTGGCTTTGCAGCCCCTCTTCATGTGGGATCTCCGGGGCTTTTTGTCCCCATTGAATTCCTGCACTGTCAAGCCTCTCGAACAGCCTCTTCCACGAGGTTCTGCTGTGGGGATTTGTCCTCCCTGGTCTCCATCCTCAGCTCCTTGTATGGGGGTGGAAGGACAAGGAGAGAAAGGAACAAGAAAAAGGAAGAACAGAACAAGGAAGGAAGGAAGGAAGGAAGGAAGGAAGGAAGGAAGGAAGGAAGGAAGGAAGGAAGGAAGGAAGGAAGGTAGGAAGGAAGGAAGGAAGGAAGGAAGGAAGGAAGGAAGGAAGGAAGGAAGGAAGGAAGGAAGGAAGGAAGGAAGGAAGGAAGGAAGGAAGGAAGGAAGGCAGGAAGGAAGGAAGGAAGGAAGGAAGGAAGGAAGGAAGGAAGGAAGGAAGGAAAGGAAAGGAGGAAGGAAGGAAGGAAGGAGGAAGGAAGGAACAAGGAAGGGAAGGAAGGAAGGAAGGACAGGAGGGAGGAAGGAAGGAAGGAAGGAAGGAAGGACGAGGAAGCGAAGGAAAGGAAGGAAGGAAGGAACGGAAGGAAGGCGAAGGAAGCGAAGGAAGGCAGGAGGCAGGAAGCGAAGGAACGGAAGGAAGAAGGAAGACGGAAGGAAGGAAGGAAGGAAGGAAGGAAGGACGGAAGGAACGGAAGGACAGGTAAGGCAAGAAGGAGGAAGGAAGGCGGAGGAACGGAAGGGAAGGAAGGAAGGAAGGAAGGAAGGAAGGAAGGAAGGAAGGAAGGGGGGAAGGAAGGAAGGAGGAAGGAAGGAAGGAAGGGAAGGAAGGAAGGAAGGAAGGAAGGAAGGATAGGAAAGAAAGGAAGGAAGAAGGAAGGAAGAGGAAGGAAGGAAGGGAAGGGAAGGAAGGAAGGAAGGAAGGAAGGAAGGAAGGAAGGAAGGAAGGAAGGAGGAAGAAGGAAGGAAGGAAGGAAGGAAGGAAGGAAGGAAGGAAGGAAGGAAGGACGGAAGGAAGGAAGGAAGGGAAGGAAGGAAGGAAGGGAAGGAAGGAAGGAAGGAAGGAAGGAAGGAAGGAAGGAAGGAAGGAAGGAAGGAAGGAAGAAGGACAGGAAGGAAGGAAGGAAGGAAGGAAGGAAGGAAGGAAGGAAGGAAGGAAGGAAGGAAGGAAGGAAGGAAGGAAGGAAGGAAGGAAGGAAGGAAGGGAAGGAAGGACGGAAGGAGGAAGGAAGGAAGGAATTGGGGGAAGGAAGGAAGGAAGGCAGGAAGGAAGGAAGGAAGGAAGGAAGGAAGGAAGGAAGGAAGGAAGGCAGGAAGGAAGGAAGGAAGGAAGGAAGGAAGGAAGGAAGGAAGGAAGGAAGGAAGGAAGGAGGTTTATTTTTGTGCCACAGGGAAAGAGAAAGAGATTTCTCCAATCCACTCCTGGCAGGACAGTGTTGGCAGCAGGGTTGTCCTGCAGCCGGGGCCCGTGCTGGGCTGGGAGATGGAGCAGGAGAGAGGGGGAAAGGGGCACTGACTTCCTCCTCATCTGCCTGGGGCTGCCAGGGCATCTTCATCTTCCTTCCATGGTCTCCTCCTCCATCTGGTCAAACTTTGGGAACTGAAATTCCTTTTTTGGGGGAAAAACAAGGTGTGAGTGTGTTGGCTTGGGTGTTCCTCCTGCCCAATTCCATCTCCAGAAGTCACCAGGTGTCTGGTGTCCATAAAAACCTCCAGACCACCAAGGCTCAGCCACCCTCATAGAAACCCAAACCACCAAGATTCACCAAACAACCATTCACCCAGGAGTTCCCCCGCTCTGGTCTCTCCACTTTGAGGTTCAGGGGTCCCTCCTGTCTGGCCTTCTGCAGCTCCAGTGTGTATTGGTGTCCCCTCTCTCTGGGCTGCAGGGGCTCCTGGCAATCCCAGAGGTTCTCTTCCCTGGGCTCCCCAGGTGGGTGTCAGAGGGGCTCCAGGGATACCAGCTGTACTGGGCCCCCGTTTCAGGGCCCCGGGGTACCCAAGGGTCTCCCTTGTCCATGGTCCCAACATCTCCAGGCTGCCGGGGTTCCCCCTATCCGGGCTTCACATTCCAGGCTCCGGGGATCCCCTTTATCGGGATGTCCGACTCCGCAGGCTGCAGAGGCTCCCCCAGCTCCGGTACCGCCCTCTCCGCCCTCCAACCCCCAGCCCCGCCGGTCCCAGGCGATAGCCCCCTTGGCTCGGGCCTGACGATGCAGCGCCTGACCCGGGCAGCCCAACCACCACCGCAGGAGGGTCGCACACATCCCCCGGCCCAGCGCCGGGGCTCTGCCAGCAGCCAACACTGGGACCACCCAAAATTCTGTCCCGGAGCCGCTGAGCGGGCTCCCGGCCCCGAGCAGAGAGCTCTGCCCAGGGGCTCCCGGAAAAAGGCGGCGGCGCTCGGCAGCGGTCCCCAGCCCGCCCGGCCTGCAGGAATTTCCCCACATCGGGACAAAACCCTGCCCCAAAGGAGGCACTTGTAACACCTGCCTGTGGCTCCTCCCTGCCCCCAAGATCCTGGAAGCTTCCCCGCTGCTGCAGGTGGGGATTTGGACCACGGAGGTTCTGCGGGCCCCCCTGGGCTGTGCCCCCTCCCCGCCCGTGCCGGCGCCGGTGAATCGGTAAAACCAAAAATCGTGGGCAAAGACTCTCTAAGTCGTCAAAGTTAGAAGGTGATGTGTTTATTACACCGGCGGGTGGCACGAGTAGGGTCGTCCCTGAAATGTGTGACTGCACCACACAAGGATTTTTGCCTTCTATTTATTTCCCAAAAATAATACATATTCATAACCCCAGCACCTCCCATGCCTGCTTTTGTGAAATACAAAGCTGTGTTTCGTGTCAGGTCCATACAGGCAACGTGTGTATTTGTGATTGTGATATGTGTGGAAACTGACCATGGGACAGTTATAAAGACGAATTCTAATAAATAACTGAGGAAGTAAAGCATGGAAGAAGGCCTTTGAACCTATCCTTTGTTTGCAATTAACCGTTATAAGTCTTAAGTTGATTTAGGAGCATTTGAATTAAAGCTTTAAGGATGTTGCTTTTTGACAGGAACTTTCTGCTTGTAGCTAAGCCTGAAAGAGTTTTGCAATAACAACCTTTTGAAGTATAATTTTAGAATATTGCTTGTAGTAAGGATCTTTGAAACTACAGCTTTAGACTATATAAAAAGGAAACATGCTTATCTCATGCCTTAACAAAACAGTGAAAAGCAGCTTGAGAAAGGAAGATGAACATCAACTCAATGATTAATAGTTTTGATCAAGGGAAGCTGGACATCACTGTTATGAGATTTATAGTCCTTGCAATTAAAAGGTGGATCCACATCTGGAAACTGGAACCCCATCAGCTGGGATACTTCTTCCTTCTTTCGGAAGCCGGACTACCATCATCTAGGTATACTCCTTTCTGGGATACATCCTGAGAAAAACTAAATCACAATAGTGTATAGAATCGTGACGTAAAAATTTGGAATAGAAACTGCTGAGAAAGCTGATGAGTACCCCTATAAACACCTGTAAGTCTCAACTATCAGTGTGCAGTTCGAGGGAAAACTTCCCCCACTGTACCCAGCGCCGTATTGCTCATACTTTACCATATTAATTAATTAATTGATTGCTGCTTGAATATTGATTTAGTCAAGCTTCTCATTTATAACACTTTTTATTAAAATGAGGTTATTAGTCCTTCATGAGTGCACTATTCTTCTCTTGAATTGGGTTGGTGGTCTCGAATTGGGTCAGTGGTCCCAGGGAAAAAGACAGGAAGGTCTTGGTCAGGTCTCTGTGACCCTCTGGCAGGATCCAAGGCCCCCTGCTTCCTGACAGATTGACACAGAGTCCAGGTGCTGGGCATTGTTCTACTGGTTTCAATATGTTCCTATAATGGTTCACTTGCTCCACTTCCTTCAACAAATGAGCTCCATAATATAACAATTAGCTTTAGCTTAAGCATCTAATAATCATTAACCTATCGTTGGTTTATTTAACTTCAATATGAATTGGTTCTAACTCTCAGCTAAAATATTACATTTTTAAATCATGATTCACGGGTGCTGATATTTGGCCCAGGCTCTCTCGCTGTTCCCAGCTCCTGCAGGATCCCAGCATGACCGGGCACTGAGCGCCCGGCACCGCAGGGCCCTGAGGCCCTGCTCAGCCAAGGGTCAGTGTCCATTGCCAGCCCCCTGCCATGGGCTCCAGCCACTGCCCACCCCGGCACAACCTGCATCTCCCAGGGCAGCGTACTCCAGCCAGCCACTGGAGGTTCCGCAACAAGGCAGAATATTCAGTTCATGGGATCTTTGTTATCTCTGCTTACAAGTGCAAAACCAGCTGCTGCTGAGACAGTCCTATCTCTGAGTGAAGGCTTCCCACCTGTTATAGATACATATTATAATACTGTCTTTCTGCAAATAAAAAATGGATTTTATATGTGTAATGTTAAAGTAACTTTGTTATATGGTTTTTCTTTCTGATGTTAATTAAGCTTAGACATAGAAGTGAAATAGCTATGCTTGTGTTAAAATGCCTGCTTGGATGGGATAACATCCAATGAACATAAGATGAGGACACCTGCTACAGGTATGTCAAATATCAGCACTCACCGTATGAAGACAGTGTGGACCAAAACCCAAAAACTGGAGATGATAAAAAGGACTAAAACCACAAGCAAGGAATCTGCATGCTCTAAAAAGGCGGACCCAAGGAGGAGCCATGCTAAATAATTCTTGGAACATGTAAACTAGTTGGGAGAAAAAGTTTACTATGCATAAGGATCTATGAATATCCAACAGGCTGATGTAACAGAAAAGGTATTTAAGGATATCCCCAAAGGTAATAAGGTGGTCTTGGCTGAGTGCCAAGATGCACCCAGCCATAATACTCTTTGCTCTATGATCCCTGTCTCCACTGTCCTTTATTAAACTTTTTAAATTTTCATAGGAGAGTGAATGTGTTTTTCACACCAACCAAAATGCTGCATTCAGTTCTGACACATCATAAGAAACCCAAGAGCAAACTGAAAGCTGACGACAGAATCTTGCAAAATCAAATCCCAGAACATTTTGTTTTAAAATCCTAAACATTAACAGAAGCTGAGAAAGTCAACAACATTACAAAACAAGCTTCTAACACTAGGACTATGCATTTGATTGGAAGGAGCCCTCTCTTTCTGACATGTGAGCAATGCCATCGAATTTCCTAAACCAGGGAAATGGGGAGCCCTGGCAGCAGCAGCTTCACACACAGCAATGCCTCAGAACAGGGCAGGGCAAGCAGCTGCCAAATTTATAACTTTTACTTGCAATTAAGAACTTTGGTTTCAAATTCTACTATACTCCTAATATAGAGTCAAAAAGATTAAAAAATACTAGTAATAACTGCAATATTAAGAGCAAAGGTATCCAAAATAGCAATAATAAGAATGAATAGTGATAATAAAACCTGACCATAATTATACTAGGTTTGCATGGCCAGGTTTTGGTAAGAGGGGGCTCTAGGAGCACCTTCTGTGAGAGGATGATGTAAGCAGCAGCTCCTCCATGTCCCACAGAGGCAATTCCAGCTGGCTCCAAGACAGACCAGCCACTGGTCAAGGCTGGGCCAGTTAGAAATGGTGGTAACACCTTTGGGATAAGAGATTTATGAAAATCGGTTATCATGTAGTTGTAGCTGTGACCAGGGTGAGAACATGTGAGACAGGAACAACTCTGCACACCCCCAAGGCAGGGCAGGGCAGGGCAGGAGGAGGGGCAGGAGCTGCTCCAGGGGCTGGAGCTGATTGCACCGAGATTCCCTGGGGCAGCCCCTGGTCAGGCAGCTGGGCCCCTGCAGCCCATGGAGGGCACGGAGAGCAGAGATGCACCTGCAGCACCTGGAGGAGCCCATGCTGGAGCAAGGGGTGCCTGAGCAGGGGCTGTGACTCCATGAGAAACTGTGCTGGAGCAGGGACCAGGCAGGGGCCTGCAAACCCACGGAGAGAGGAGCCCACGCTGGAGCAGGGTCCTTCCATGTGAGCACATGGGAGAGTGAGCCATGCTGCAGCAGTTTGTGAAGAGCTGCTGTCCCTGAGATGAATTCACCTTGGAGAAGTTCATGGAGAAGTCTCTCCAGGAGGGACCCCATGGTGCAACCGGGGAACGGCTCCTCTCCCCGAGCAGCAGAAGAAACAACAGGCAATGAACTGAGCAGAACCCCCATTGCCTGTCTCCTTGCACCCACTGGGGGAGGAGGCAGAGCAGGGAGGGAGGGAGGGATTGGCAGAAGGTGTTTTTAAAGCTTTCTTTTTCTTCTCACTATCCTGCTCTGATTGATAGCTATAAATTCAATTAATGTCTCTAATTTTGAACTGTTTTGCCCATGATGGCATTTGCTGAGTGATCTGTCCCAGTCCTTTACTCAACCCATGAAGGCTCCATTCTATTTTCTGTCTCCTCTCCATCTCTGGAGGGGAGTGAGAGAGCAGCTTTCGTGGGTGCCTGACATCCATCTCTGCTCCTTGTGATGTCACAGGCCCTGAGTGTGCCAAGTGTGGGAAGACCTTCTGCCAGGGCTCAGCCTTGACCCAACACCAATGGAGGCACCACTAATGGCAGCCCTGTGAGTGCCCTGAGTGCAGGAAGAGCTCCGTGCACTGCTCCAGCTCCATCCCCCATGGGACAGTCCATGCTGGATGATCCCCAGTGACCCGAGGTGGGCAGAGCCCCGGTGATCCTTGGTGCTGGTGATCCATTTTGGGAAGACACCAGCCTGGGGGGTTCCAATTCTCCCTGGTTCCCTGTACCCTTGATTTTCTTTTCATTTCTCTTTGTCCTTTCAAAAAACCCAAAAACTAGGTAAAAATAGGGATGTTGAACTAAGGCAAGGATGGGGACATGGGAGAATCTTGCAGGGGATGTGGGGGATGCTGGGTTCGAGGAAGCTGAGGGTTCCTGGAAGGGACTTAGGGGTTGCTCAGGGCTTTGGGCACCCCAGGCCGAGCAGCTCTGGCTGCACTGGGAGACCCCGGTGGAGGTTCTGGGGCAGCTGATCAAGGAACCCCTGGCCCAGGACTGTCCCCGTGTCCCCCCATCTCAGTTCCCAGTATCCCCTGTGCAGGATCCCTCCGTCCCTGTTTTCACTCCCCTCTCGCCCACCGGTTCCCATGTCACCCCGCTCAGGGACACGTTGTGCTCCCATCCCAGCGTGAATCCCATTCCCGGTCTCATTTCCTGTTTCTGTCCCATATTCCCTGTCCTGTTCCCATATTCCCATTCCTGGTCCTATTACAGGTCCCTCTCCCTTATTCCTGGTCCTAGTCTTGGTCCCTGTCCCCATTCATGTCCTTGTCCCTGTTATGAATAAGAAGCTTGACTAGGCCAACATTCAAGCAGCAATCAATTTATTATTTCATATGGTAAAGTATGAGCAATACAGCGCTGGGTACAGTGGGGGAAGTTTTCCCTCCAACTGCACACCAATAATTAATGGTTACAGGTATTTATAGGGGTACTCATCAGGTTTTGTTTCAGCAGTTTCTATTTCCAATTTTTCACTCATCAGCAATCTTTATTCCAAATTATTACATCACAATTCTATACACTATTGTGATTTTAATTTCTCAGGATGTATCTCAAAGGAGTATCCCCAGATGGTGGCAGTCCAGTTTCCGAAAAAAGAAAGATGAATCCCATCTGGTGGAGTCCAGCTCCCCAGATGTGGGTCCACCTTTTAATTGCAGAGACTATAAATCTCATAACAATGATGTCTAGCTTCCCTTTGTTCGAAACCATAAATCCTTGAGGTGATGTTCATCTTCCTTTCTCAAGCTGTTTTTCTCTGCTTCAATAAGATGTGAGATAAGCATATTTCCTTTATATATATTCCAAAGCTATAGTTTCAAGGATTTAAGTAATATTCTAAAATTGTACTTCAAAAGGTTATTATTGCGTAGCTGTTTATGGATTAACTGCAAGCAAAAAGCAACATCCTTAAAACTTTAATTCCAATGCTCCTAAATCAACTAGGGTCAATGGCAAACAAAAGATAGGTTCAAAGGCCTTTTTCTATGCTTTCTTTTCCTCAGTTATTATTAAAATTCACAGCTCTCCCATTGTCGGGGCCCACGAACTTTGCATTCACAAATATACACATCGCCTGTTTGTACCTGACACGAAACACAGCTTTGTATTTCACATCCCCAGTCCCGTATTTCCTGTCCCTGTATCCCTTCCCGATTCCAGTACTGGTCCCAGTCCTGTACTACCGGCCCCATTCCTGAGGGCCGCCTCTCGCCTGGGGCCCTGAGGGCTGCACAGCTCGGGCTGGCTGTGCCACACGAGCCGTTCAGCCCTGCTGCTGTCCTTGGCCAGCTGCAGAGAGCACAAGGCTTTGGGCATATCTCAGAGGCCCACAGCTGGCCGGAGCAGCCCCTCCTGCCAGCAGCCACTGTGCCTCAGAGCCCTCCCTCATGCAGGGGCCATGGGCCTGGAGGAGGCTCCTGTTCTTGAGACAGGAGCAAGGCTGCAGCTCCCGCCTTTGGGCCCTGGCCGCAGCAGCCCAGGGGAGGCCCAGCTGCAGAGCTCACAGCCCCTGCTGGCTTTCACTTGGACACTTTGGAGCACGAATCTCCAGCCCATATTCTCTCTGCGGTTGCTCTTTCCGTGTTCCCTGTGCCGTTCCCATATTCCCATCCCAGGTCTCATTCACAGTCCCTGTCCCCATCTCTGGTCCCCGTTCACGCTCCCTGTCCCGTCTCCCCGGCCACCGCCGCCATGGCTCCGGCTCCCCCCGGCCCTGACGTGACCCAGCAAACCCCGCGCTGCTCCCGCCCACCAATCCCAGCGCACAATCGCTTCCTTATTTGCATAACCACAGCCTTCGGCTTGGTCCCGCCCACCGCCGGCCGGAGCCGTGTCCGCCTTCCCAGTTCCCTCCCAGTGCTCCCAGTAAGAGCGGTACTGGGCGGGAACGCCGCTCCCCATTCCTTCCCAGCGCTCTCCGTATTTCTCCCGGTGCTCTCCCTATTGTGCCCAGTGCTCCCAGTATCACTCCCACTGCCGCGCGGGGCGCGGTTGTTTCGGAACCCCCCCCCCAGGGCAGAGCGCTGCTGCTTCTGGGTGTCGGCACTGCCCGGGCCGGGCTGGGACGGAGGAGGAGCGGGAGGAAGAGGAGGGAGACAAGAGCAAGAGAAGGAAGATGAGCATCCCGCAACACCACGGGATTCTCTCGCCCGCACGCTCAGGCCGCAGCTCCCCCGGCTTCTGCGGCATCGCTCCCCCGGAACCCGCAGGTGAGCGGGAAGGGGGAGCCCCAAATCCATCGGTGGGGGGGGAGCGCTCCGGGAGGATTTTTCTGTGGGGCAGGGGATGTTTGGGTCTTGCAGGACCCCAAAACTGGGCCGGAAATGCCCCTGCAGGGATCTTGTAGGGGTGGCCCACTTTGCGATCACCCCGGACCGTCAGGAAGGAGGGGATATCGGGTTTGGGGATCCCTGGGAGAGCCGGGGGGAACGCGGGAGCCCCGGAGAGGGGAGAGCGCAGAGGGGCGATCCCGGAGCCGGGGCACAAACCGGCTGCCTGGAGGGGTGCGGGAGGCTGGGGATGAGCGGGCTCCGGGCCCCCCGAGGCTGAAAGGGGCGCTGACTTCTCCAACTGCACTTGGGCAGCGGCAGCATCAAACTCAACGCGTTCAGCCCTTGTTTTCCTCCTGTTATAAATGATCAACGAGAAAGCCAAATTTAGAAATGCTAAAGATTTTATTTTCGCGACCAGAAATACGGTCCTCAAAAAGGCACAGTCAAAGAGAGCGTCGAGCCCGGGGTTGGCTCTGGATGAACCTGGATCCGACCTCTATCGCATCGCATGTCCCTCTGTTCACAAATGCCGTCTCCGGCGGGGCTGCTTTTTACGGTTTTTTCTGCCTGAGGCAGGGGTGCCCCGATTTCTTGTCACCCCACATAAGTATGACGTTTCTTTTTACTGTGCAGGGCTGGACAATTGCTATTTCTTGGGCGGTGGCGGGATAATGTCAGGAGAAGTCGTGTATTCAGATGTATGTTTTTGAGACTTCGGTTGATTGATGATACTTATCAAGTACTGATCGTCCTTGGGTGTTCCCGGGTGGTTCATGGGGAAGCCCATCTCTGCACCAGCCACGTTCTTTTATTCCCTAACGAGGCATTCTTTTACTGCTGCCACCAGGAGTTTTACAACTTCAGTGAGGTAATCTGTCTCTAGATTGTCCGTGGTCAGAGACTTATTGGGTGTTTAATTTATTTTACAATTTTATTTTTATACATTTTCCCCCTACGCATGAATTACTTTACATTACATATTACACCTCGAAACCAGAATTTGCTATTCTCAAACCTTGGTCCAATGCAGGAGGAGGAGGAGGCTGCAAGGAAGAAGATGCCCTGGCAGCCCCAGGAAGGTGAGGAGGAAGTCAGCGCCCCTTTCCCCCTCTCTCCTGCTCATCTCCCAGCCCAGCACGGCCCCGGCTGCAGGACAACCCTGCTGCCAAAGCTGTCCTGCTGGGGACGCACTTGGGGGGATCTCCTTGCCCTTCCCTGTGGCACGGAGGCAAATCCCATCCTCTCCTTGTCCTTCTTCCCCCAGACCAGGAGATGAGGATGGAGAGCAGGGAGGACAAATCCCCACGGCAGAACCTCGTGGAAGAGGCCATTTTGAGTGGCTCCACAGCACAGGAATCCAACGGGGAGGGAAAACCCCAGAGACTGGGCACACGGAGGGGCTGCAAATGCAGATCTCAGCGATCTGAGGAGGAAAGACCCACCATGGACCAGGGAGGTGGCCAGAGCTCAGAGCTGGGAGTCCATGAGCAGCTTCAGGACGGGGAGATGCCTCACAAGTGCTCAGAATGTGGGAAGATCTTCAAGTTCAGATCTAAGCTGATCCGCCATTGGAGAACCCACACTGAGGAAGGGCCCCACATATGTGGAGAGTGTGGAAAGAGCTTCAGGACAAACTCCAAACTGACCATCCACCAGAGAAACCACACCAGGGGATGTCCCTATGAGTGTGAGGAGTGTGGGAAGAGATTTCAGATGAGTTCCTGTCTCATCAGGCATCAGCGGAGTCACACAGATGAGAGGCCTTTCTGCTGTCCCCATTGTGCAAAAAGCTTTAAGAGCAAATTTGTCCTCGTCACCCACCTGCGCATCCACAGCGGGGAGAGGCCCTACGAGTGTCCTGAGTGTGGAAAGAGCTTCACCCAGAACTCCACCATGACTGCCCACCTGAGGACCCACACAGGGGTACGACCCTATGAGTGTGCAGAGTGTGGGAAAAGCTTCAGGACGAGCTCTGAACTGACCATCCACCAGAGAAACCACACCGGGGAACGTCCCTACCAGTGTGAGGAGTGTGGGCAGAGCTTCCATAAGAGCTGCCACCTGACCCGGCACATGCGAATCCACACAGGGCAATGGCCCTTCAAGTGTGAGGAGTGTGGGAAGAGCCTGAGGTCGAGGTCTGAACTCATTGTCCACCAGCGGAGCCACACGGGGGAACGGCCCTTTGAGTGTGGGGTGTGTGGGAAGAGCTTCATGTCAAAGTCCCACCTGATTGGCCACCAGAGGATCCACACTGGGGAGAGGCCCTATGAGTGCGATAAATGCGAGAAGACGTTTCCAGTCAGCTCCAGTCTTATTCTGCACCAGCTCACTCACACAGATGAGAGGCCGTTCCGCTGCCCTGACTGTGGGAAGGGCTTCACCCGCAACTGCAGTCTCATCACCCACCAGCGCATCCACACCAGGGAGAGGCCCTACAAGTGTTCTGAGTGTGGGAAGAGCTTCTCAAAGAGCTCTACCTTGACCAGACACCAACAGAGCTACCACTAAGGGAAGCCCTTTGAGTACCATGAGTGCAGGGAGAGCTTCCTGCACTGCTCCAGCTCCATCCTCCAAGGGAGGATCTGCACTGGATGATCCCCAGTGACCCCCGGTGATCCGTGCTGCCAGTGATCCGTGTTGGGAAGACACCTGGCTGGGGGCTCCACATCCTCCTGGCTCCCCAATCGGCACCTGCACACATCCACAGACCAACATCAGAAATCTGTGGAAGAATGGCTGCATGAACAGGGCCAAAGATCCCTGGAAGTGTTGTACAAGCAAACCCCATGTTAGCTTAGCATAAGTATGCCGCACGCCATGATAGGGAGATTACAAAATATGCAGCTTCATGCTGACAAGGATGGAAGGGTAAGGACAGCGACAAGAATGAGGAAGAAATGTTGTTTTGCAATCTAAAAATAGGGAAGTAAAAGTGACAAGAATGGGGAAGAACCCTGTGTTAAAAGCCACAAAGTAGGAAGAGTATGTAAATGTAACCTTTTGCTTTAAACCAATGAACTAACAACAAGTATGCATAACTACTGGAAACAGTATAAAAGTACCGTTGTACTCGAAATAAACCAAAGCTTGCTTTTACCGATCACATTGATTGACTGCTTGTCTTCTCTCTCTGCTGGCAGAAATCCACTGTGGAGAGCAGATTTGCCAACTTCTGACCCCAGAAAAATCTCACTTTTTGCATCTTCTGGTGGCATCAAGCAACATTGAATGGCCTTGGGGATATTCTCCAACATAAATCTATCATTTTGATTCTCTGTGGCCTGCAGGCATCTTCCATAGCCCAATGGGGATGGACTGGGGCAAAACCCCTTATTTTGGAGACAGTTGGGTGGAAACCCCTCCAAAAGAGGTTTCTCCCACCCACCCAAGTATGTGGATGTTCTGCTAGCAGGGTCACGTAAATCCTTTTCGGCTTTGAAATGTTTTGGCCTTGAAACAAAAAGGTTTCTATTCTTCCCTTTGAAAGCCCTGAAACTGAGGTTAAAAATAAAGACCTTGAACTAAGGCATAGATGGGAACATGTGAGAACATGGGAAACATGGATGGGGACATGAACTAGGACAGCATCAGTGCCACCACCTGTGTCACCACAGTGCTACCAGCACCTTCATCTTGGCCATGGCCAAGCTCTGCCCAATGCAGTTCCTGCCACCACGTCCCCACCGTCACCACTGCAGTGTTCCAGCTGAATGTCACCCACCACCATGGCAGGATGGGGAACTTGTTCAGCTGGTGACAAGTGGCCTGGAAGTAAGTGACAGATACCACGGTGTCCCAGGGCCCTGCGCTCAGGGGATTCCAACCACCCCTGGGGACAGGGCAAGGGTCAGTGTCTCCCACGGATGTGGATATTGACAGCCTGGTCAGAGAGAAAGTTAAACTTTCCCAGGCATTGTCCTGGGGAGTTTTGAGAATACTCAGAAAAAGAACTACAAACAATTTCTAATCTTTACAGCTGATGTTGTTGTTACTTGTAAGATGTTTACAAGAAGGGTGGTTTGTAATTAGCCAATGGTGTGAGGGGTGTTGATTAATGACCAGTTAGGTCAAATTCTATCATAACTGTCTATAAAGGGAATGTGGTTTTCTAATAAACTTTGCATTGCCTCCTGAAGACTTAGAGTCTATGTGTCGCTTCAGTCAGCTGTCCCTAATACAACAGCAACATGCAGAGTCGCTTGGCCCCACACTGGGTGTCACCAGAAGTGTCCTGGTGGTCACCACAGGTGTGGTGACATTGTCCCCTGATGTGTGTCCTGATGACATTGTGTCACATCCCCTCTGTTTGTCCCTATTCCCCACTGTGGCTCCCTGTCTGCCCTCTGTGTGTCCCTGTCCTGCCCAGTGTGTCCCTGTCACCCCTCTCAGTGTCCCTGTCCTCCCTGTGAGTCGCTGTCCTCATCTCTCCTATGTCTCCCTCTACTCTTCTGTGTGTCCCTGTCCCCCACCCCTGGCAGGCCCAAAGTCCCCAAAGTCCTGGGGTCCTCAAAGTCTCTTCATGTCCCTCAGGATGTTCCCATGGCTGCTCCTGCTGCTGAGCATCTGCATCCACCCCGGCACAGGTAGGGACACCCCACAACAACCTGTGACACCCAACAACATCAGATGACACCCTTTGTCTGCTGATTTTGGGTACTCCCCCCCCACTTTGGGACCTTTTCCCCTCTTTTGTGTCCTTTCCCCCTCTCTGGGTTCCTTCTCCCTGTTTTGTCTTCTCCTCCCTATTTTGGGTACTTTCCCCATTTTGGGTCACTCCCCCCCCTATTTAGGGTCTGTTCCCCCCTATTTTGGATCTTTTCCAAACTTTCCCCCAATTTTGGGCACCCTCCCCATCAATTCTGGCAAATTTTTGGGTGCATCCCACCTTCCAACCCCCTCTCCAACCCTTAACACGTTTTCACCTCCCACCCCCAGGCATGTCCCCAGCTGTGTCCCCCTATCTTAGTTTGAAAAGACAGGTGTGTGCTAAGGAAGGCAGGAGCCTCCCCTAAACTGGAAACTGTAAATCCCCTCCCTCCAAATTGTTATACATTTGAAATTAAGGGAGGGAGGCTCTCAGACAAAGATACAGAAGCAGGAATAACAGTTCTTTAATAGGGAAGAAAATTTTAAAAAATAAAAGAAACAATGCAGTAATACAAAACAATGCTGACAGAGTCAGAGCACAACCTGATACCCTGTTGGTCAGGGTGTTGGTAGCAGTCCATTTGGAATTGTGGCTGCAGTCCTCCTGCAGTGGCAGGTGTGGTTCTGTTGGAGCAGAGATCCTGTAGAAGGGTGTAGTCTTCCTCTGAAAATCCAGTGGAAAAGGCAGCTGTTCCTCTGGGAATCCAGTGGCTATTATGGTGTCCCAAAATCTCAGATTATATGCAGCCAGGAATGCTTGGTTCCTCCCTCTGGGCGGAGCATCTCACAATGGGATGCTGTAATTTTTATCATTCATGCAGTGACATTCAATAACCTATTAACAGCAGATATCTCCCTGGAGGGAGCATTGGTTTGTGGAAGACACCTGGCTGGGTGGCTCTGGCTGTGTCGGGAGACCCTGGCGGAGGTTCTGGGGCAGATGGCCAAGGATTCCCTGCCCTGGAACTGTCCCCATCCTGCTTCCTGGTGTCCCCTCTCCAGAATCCCCCTCTTGCTGCTTTCACCCTGTTTCTTTGGTTGAAAATGTGTGTGTGTATTGACTGTGGACTACCGTGCATTGAGTGAAGTGACTCCACCGCTAAGCGCTGCTGTGCCGGACATGCTGGAACTCCAGTACGAGCTGGAGTCCAAGGCAGCAGAGTGGAATGCCACTATAGACATTGCCAATGCATTTTTCTCCATTCCTCTGGCAGCAGAATGCAGGCCTCAGTTTGCTTTTGCCTGGAGAGGCATGCAGTACACCTGGAACCAACTGCCCCAGGGGTGAAAGCACAGCCCCACCATCTGCCATGGACTGATCCAGGCTGCACTGGAAAAGGGTGAGACTCCAGAACATCTGCGATATATTGATGACATCATTGTGGGGGGGAAAACAGCAATGGAAGTGTTTGAGAAAGAAGATCATTCCAATTCTCCTAGAAGCCAGCTTTGCCATCAAGAAGATCAAAGTCAAGGAACCTGCCCAAGAGATCCAGTTCCTGGGAGTAAAGCAGCAAGATGGACGGCATCAGATTTCCACTGAGATCATCAACAAGATCAGCACGATGTCTCCACCAACGAGCAAGAAGGAGACACAAGCTTTCCTAGGCACCATAGGCTTTTAGAGTATGCACATTCTTGAGTACAGCCAAATTGTGAGCCCTCTTTACCTGGTCACCCACAAAAAGAATGATTTCCACTGGGGCCCAGAGCAGCAACAAGCCTTTGCCCAGATTAAGAAGGAGGTTTCTCATGTGGTAGCCCTTGGCCCAGTCAGGATGGTACCAGAGGTGAAGAACGTGCTCTACTCTGCAGCTGGGAACCATGGCTTGTCCTGGAGCCTTTGGAAGAAGGTGCCTGGGGTGACTCAAGGCCAACCACTGGGATTCTGGAGTCAAAGCTACAGAGGGTCCAAAGCCAACTCCACTCCCACAGAGAAGGAAATCTTGACTGCCTATGAAGGAGTTCAAGTCACCTCAGAGGTGATTGGCACAGAAGCACAACTCCTCCTGGCACCCCGACTACCGGTGCTGGAGTGGATGTTTAAAGGAAAGGTTCCCACTACTCACCACTCCCCTGACACTACATGGAGTAAATGGATTGCTTTCATCACACAGCGTACCTGTATTGGAAACCTGAATCAGCCTGGGATTTTGGAGATAATTACAAACTGGCCAGAAGGTGAAAACTTTGGTCTCACTGATGAAGAGGAACGAGAGCAAGTGACACGTGCGGAAGAAGCTCCACCATCCAACCAACTACCAGCAGAGGAAACACACTACGCTCTTTTCACTGATGGTTTCTGTCACATCATAGGGATGAATTGGATTTGGAAAGCAGCCGTATGGAGCCTCACATGACAGGTTGCACAAGCTACCAAAGGACAAGGTGGATCAAGTCAATTTGCTGAACTCAAAGCTGTTCAACTGGCCCTAGACGTTGCTGAGAGAGAGAAGTAGCCAAAGCTCTACCTTTATACTGATTCATGGATGGTAGCCAATGCTCTATGAGATTGGCTGAAAAGGTGGAAAATGGCCTACTGGCAGCATAGAGGAAAACCAGTCTGGGCTGCTGATGAATGGAAAGACATTGCCTCTTGAGTAGAGAAGCTGCCTGTGAAACTCCATCACATATACATCCATGTCCCCAAGAATCAGGCTAATGAGGAACAACTGAAACAATGAGCAGGTAGACCGAGCTGCAAAGATAGGGGTGTTCAAGATAGACCTAGATTGGGAATACAAGGGAGAGATATCCCCAGCTCGATGGGCCCATGATGCCTCAGGTCACCAGGGCAGAGATGCCACCTCTAAGTTGCCATGAGACCGAGGGGTGGATCTAACCATGGACAGTATTTCACAAGTTATCCATGACTGTGAGACGTGAGCTGAGATCAAGCAGGCCAAGCCAGTGAAGCCTCTATGGTAGGGTGGGTGGTGGTTCAAATATAAATGTGGGGAGGCCTGGCAGATTGACTGCATCACACTGCCCCAGACACGCCAGGGCAAGCGCTACGTGCTGATGATGATGGAAGCCACCAGAGGATGGCTGGAGACCTACCCTATACCTCATGCTACTGCCTGGAACACCATCCTGGGCCTGGAAAAGCAAGTCCTGTGGAGACATGGCACCCCTGAAAGAATTGAGTCAGACAATGGGACCCATTTCAAGAATGACCTTACAAACACCTGGGCCAGGGAACATGGTATTGAATGGATAAATCATATCCCTTATGATGTACCAGCTGGCAAGAAAGTTGAACAGTGTAACAGACTGTTGTTATCATATTCACAGCAGTGCTGTTGTTGCTTCTCAGCCAGGGCTCCTCTCCAGCTCTCCCTGGCTGCCCCACCCCCTTTTATCCCAGCTACCTCCATGGGCTACAGCTGCCACCCAGTTAAGGGCATCACAGCTGCAGTCCATTTACAATAACTAGAATCGGGGCAGGGTCACTTACACAATACATAGATCTTTTACTAAGAGGCCAGCTATGCAATACATACTATAATCCCATGGCCCCTATAACGGACTACTTTAGACTACTGTGAAAAATGCGTATTTTATTACTGGCTTTTCGCAAATATTAAAATTAATATTATATGTGTTTTGTTAGAAAGTTATGCTGTATTAATTTTCTTAAGTAGGTGGTTAAATATAGTTTTACATTATAACATATGGAAACTATGCTATGTAGGATACTTTTTTAAAGAGAGGAATGAGGTACTCGCACCGAGATTGCAGCCACAGGACACCTAAATCTTTCAGAGAAAAAGAATTTCTTGCTCCCTTATCAAAAGAAATTTACTTCTCCCTGCTTCAATCAGCCCTGAAGATGCTGTCAGGATCCAGAGAAAGATGTTGACACTGACCAGACAGAATTCTGTGTTTGAACGGAATTTATGCATCATGTATGAGATGTATTAATATGCAACAGGCTGTTGCTTTTAAGGGTTTCACCTCTGTTAACGTGGGTCCTTTTTCAGGCCTATTTTGCCCAGAAAGAGGCACCCGAAATGTCCATAACCCTTTATTTTTATGGTCTTGTGTTGTCCTAATCCTAATTGTCCGAATTTTTATAACTCTAATTATATTACTATTTTTATAACAATTTTATTACTATTAAACTTTTAAAATGTTTTTATAAGTGATTGGTGTTTTTCACAGACCCCATGGGAGGGACCCCCCACTGGACCAGGGAAGGAATTCTTGTCCCTGAGGCAGAAACAGTGGCAGGAACTGACTATGACTCCCATCCCCTCTCCCTGCCCCGCTGGGCAGCGCAGGGAGGGAGTCGGTAATAAAGCAAAGTCCATGAAGAACAAAGAGGATGCTAGAAGGTTCTTTTTCAGGGTTTATTTCACTCCTCATTCTGCTGTTCTTGTTCACTCAGTCCCAAATCCAATTCATTTTCCCACCTCATGGCTGTTGTGGCTGTGATGGCAACCCTGATTGACCTCTCCCTTCCCTTCTCCGTGGGGGACGGGGGAACAGGGGGTGCAAGGGGGTATTGGTGCAAGATGAGGGGGGTTAGGGCAGTCTTAGTGCCAGGGATGGATGTGCAGGGGGAGAGGGGGTTCAGACCTGGATGTGGTGGTAAAAGAAGGTCCCAGTGCCAGGAATGGGGGATCAAGTGGGGTCTTAGGTTGGAAATAGGGGTGTGTATTCTATTCCTATCTGTTAGAGGTGGGGCAGTTATCTTCTGTTAATTGGGCAGGTTTTTGTATCTCTTCCACAACCAATCCTCCCTCTGGAAAATATTTTCTGTTAATGAGCCATTGAGTCTCAATGCCTGACTGATAAACCTACATCATCCCACTGTGAGAAGCTCCAGAGGGAGGAGCCAAGCATTCCTAACTGGATATAATCTGAAATCTGGAAGACCACCAGCAGCCTTTTCCTCTGGATTCCCAGAGGAAGACCAGGCCCATCTACATCACCACTGGATCTTCAGAGAAGGACTACACCCTTCTACAGCATCATTGCTTCAACAGAACCACACCTGACACTCCAGGAGAACTGCAGCCACCATCTCAATTGGACTGCTATCAGCACCCTGACCAACAGGGTGTCAGGTCATATTCTGTCAGTGTTGTTTTGTATTACTGCATTGTTTATTTTATTTTTTAAATTTTCTTCCCTAATAAAGAGTTATTCCTGCTCCCATATCTTTGTTTGAGAGCCCCTTAATTTCAAAATTATAACAATTTGGAGCGGAGGGATTTGCATTTTCCATTTCAGGGGAGGCTCCTGCCTTCCTCAGCAGACACCTGTCTTTTCAAACCAAGATAAGTGGTCTTGTTGTCAGGGAACGGAGGAGACGGGGAGATCCTCAGCCTGGAAATTGAGTTCCAGGGGTGTCCTGTGGTGCAGAAATAGTGAATCAGGGGGTTTCCTGTATGGGAAATGTGGGTTCAGGGAAATCCCCTTCCCAGAAACAGGGGTTCAGAGGGGTCTCAGTGCCCGCAAATGGAGGTTTAGAGTGGTGCTGATGCCCAGAAACGGGGGTTCAGGGATGTACTCACGCCTGATAAGGAGTAACAAGGTGTCCCGGCGCTGGGCAGGGGGGGTGCAGTGAGTCATAGTACCCAGGAATGTTGGTTCAGGGGGGTTCAGGGAGGTCCTAGGGCCCGATAAGGAACATCGGGGTCCTGGTGCTCGGGAAGGGGATTCAGGGAGGTCACAGTATGCAGGAATGGGGGCGGATGCAGTTCCAGTACCCGGAAATAGAAGTTCAGGGGGTTCCCAGTGGCCGGAAATTGCAGTTCGGGGGATACCGAGTGTCGAGGGTCCCCCTCACCTCTCACCGCTCCCCCAAGCCCCTCCAGGAGCACCCCCAGCCCTAGCGCTGGAGCCAATCCGCTGCTCCGCTACGGCCCCGCCCCCAGAGCCGCCATTGGTGCTGCTCCTTCCTGCCCGCCAATGGTATGCCGAGGATTCTGGATTCTGTGACGTCACGGGTCGCGGCGGCGCAGAGTGGAGAACGCGGAACCGAAAGTGCCCGAGGGAGCAAAGGGATGGGGACAGGGGAATTCCAGGGAATTCCCCGGGATCCCCCCCCTGGCATCTCCCGGGACCCTCCTCAGCCGTGCTGAACTCGCTGGACCTGCGCTCAAACTCTGCCTGGAGCCCGCTGGGCTCGGCCCGAAGCGGGGACAGCACTGCGATCCGCAGGTCCATTTCTTTCTGTGGCTGCGGCTCCCACCCCTGGCGGAGCAGGACTGGGCGCTGGGACCCCGATCCCTGATCCCCAGTCTCCTTCTCTCTCTCCTCTGTTCTCTGCCTTTCCTTCAGGTGACCATAAACCCCAAAGCAGCTACACAGCCCCGTGCCCAGGTTGGGTTTGCCAGCAAAGGGAGGCCTGGGGGTGAGGTGCCCCGGGCTGGCCGGGAATGGGGTCCGGGGGTCCCTGGGCTCACGGAAACAGGGGATCCAGGGGCTACCAGAGGAGGAGAGCTGGGAAAGTGGGTGCAGGGGGTGTCGGTGTAGGATAAGGGGGTGCAGGGGATCCCGCAGCTGGGGAAGGAGATGTGGGGGCATCCTAATGCCCAGGAATGGGCATTCAAGAAGGTCCCAGGGGGGCTCCCCAAAGCCCCTCCCAGGGGGAGCAGGAGCTGGGTCAGGACTCTGGGAAGAGAAAAGGGGGTGTCCCCAGCATGGGGGCACATGGGGGAGGCACAAGTGCTCCCCGGGGAGGACAGGACCCCTAGGGACCCCCCTCACCTTCTCCCATAGTGGAGGCTGAGCCCCAGCCTAGGCAGCCAAAGCCCAACACGAAACCCCGAGCTCCAGCAGCACCTTGGGTGTGGATGTGACAGCTGGTCAGAGAGCGAGAAAACCAGGTATGTTTTCTCACGGCGGACTTGTGAGACGTTTAGGGAGTTGTAGAGACACGATGATAGCTTGTTATTATAAACAACCTGCAGGTGGTGTTTTCCTACTCTGTTTTCCTGTTTTTCTCAAGGATTGTTAATGAGAAAGGCGTTTTTGTTAATTAGCCAGTCAGGTGAAATGTATTGATTGATTGACCAATCTGGTCTGAATGTATCGGCACAGCCTATAAAAAGAGAGAATTTTCATATTAAAACTACTGCTGTACAAAGCAGCCTTCTTGTGAGTCTGTGCCGCTTCCTTACTCTGCAGCGACACTTGGGGGGCGTCCAGCAGCAGCTGTGGGGCGGGAGGGGCAGGATCCGGGAAACGGCGACGGCTGCTGGGAAAGGACTGGCATGGACTGGGACACTGGGATACATTGAGACACACAGGGACACACCAGGATACACCAGGATACACTAGGATATGCCAGGATACACTGAGATACCCTGGGATACCTTGGGATACACTGGGATACACTGGAATACACGGGGATACTTTAGGATACACTAGGATACACTGGGATACACCGGAATACACCGGGATACTTTAGGATACACTGGGATACACCAAGATACACTGGGATACACTGAGACACACTGGGATATACTGAGATACACCGGGATACACCAGGACTGGGACCCACTGGGAACAGGATCAGGGCACACTGGGAGCCAGCAGGACCAGAGCTTGGGCAACAGGGTTCATAGTGGGACCAACTGGCATTGACTGGTGCTGACTGGGATCATACTGGTGGAAACCAGAACCTTACTGGCACGTGTGGCTGTGACTATGAGTATGCTGAGGGCAACTGGGATATACCGGGAGTATCTGTAATCAGACTTGGGGTGACTGGGAACACACTGAGAGCGACTGGCAATGACTGGGTCTACACTGAGAGCAACTGGTATTGACTGGGATCATGCTCAGGGAGATTAGGATCCTACTGGGATCATATTTGGAATGACCGAGTCTGTGCTAGAGGCAACTGAGGTCATACTGGGATAATACTGGAAGTGACTAGGACCAGGCTGAGGGCAACTGGGACCATCTTGGGGCAACTAGGATATACCGGGAGTGACACGAATCATGCTGGAGGTGACTGGGGTGACTATGAGCAACTGGAATCGTGCTGGAAGCTACTGGGAGTGAGTGGAGACACACTGGGTGAACTGGGATATACTGCAAGAGATGGGGAGTGACTGGGATCACAGAGGAACCATAAAGGAAGTTACTGGAGTAATACTGGGAGTATCTGGGAGTGACTGGGACCATGCTGGGAGTGGCTGGAACTATACTGAGGGTGAATGGAAATGGACCATGCTGGGATCACACTGGGGTGACGGAGAGTGACCTGGGGACAACTGGCCCAGCTGGGGCTCAGGATTTTCTCCTGAGGGTTGCCCCAAGTCCTGCTGCTGCCCCTGGCCCTACAGAGCTGAGGGACAGGGGACAGCTGAGGGACACAGCACAGCCAGGGAACACGGCCTGGCCGAGGGACACTGAGCTCCTGCACTTCAGGCTTCTGTGCCCGGGCTGTTTCCCTTGGGCTCCCTGCACAGGCCAAGGGGCAGAATCCCCTCCAGAAACTGTTCTTTGCTTTAAGCTTTGCTCTGGAACATTCCCCAGGAGTGCCTGCAGTGGCTGCAGTCTGGCCAGGTGCCCAGGGCCACCAAAGCCACTCTGGCAGTGCCCTCCTGCCCTGGGCAGGGCACGGAACACCCAAGGAAAGGCTCGAGCTGGGCTCAGGGCAGGGACAGGGCACTCCCCTGGCACTTCCACAGGCACAGCAGAGCTGGCCTGGGCAAAGGATTGGGATCAATGTCCCATGGAATCCCAGCAGGGATTAGGTCTCATTTCACTGCTCTCATTGGATTGGTCATCAATTCAAATCATTTCCCCATGGAATTGCCATGGCAGTGAGTTGAGAGGGATCCATCCATGGAATTCTCACCTGAGTGAGATGACAGTGAGATTCAGTCATGAAAATTCTATGGGAATTCCTGCATTCCAAGTCTCCCATTCCTGAATCCCACACTCCCTTAGGAATTCCCCTCCCACACCCACCTTTGTGCTCCAGAGCCTCCAACCACAGAGCTCCATTTGGGAGCTCTTCCACACAGGTGTGTCCCAGGTACAGTGTGTTCACTGTACCATGATCCCTTTGGATTCCCAGCAGCTCTGCGTGATCCAGGTGGCACAGTCAGACACCGCAAAGCTCCTGGGTCCCAGCTGGAAGGAGATGAAATCCCACCCCTCATGGCCATACCAGTGGGGTCCATGGGTGCTCTGTTGGACAGGAGGTCACTGCTGGAAACCACTTGCACTGTGTGGAGACCTGGGAACGAGGAGAGAACAGACCCATCGAGTCATGTCCCAGTCCAGCAGAGCCCCTTGGAGCTGCCTGGATTCTCATGCCAGTCCCACAGATCCCATCCCATTCCCAGACATTCCCCCAGCCCCACAGATCCCAGCCCAGCCCTGTCTCCCCCAGCTCCCTCCATTCTGGTTGTACTGGCCCTGTCTCCAGGGCACTGTTGGCCACGTGCTGGTTCCTGTCCTTGAGCCAGCCCTGGCTATACCAATATCCAGCCCTGGCTATCCCAATATCCCAACCCTGGCTATCCCAATATCCCAGCCCTGGCTATCCCAATATCCCAGCCCTGGCTATCCCAACACCCCAGCTCTGGCTATCCTAATATCCCAGCCCTGGCTATCCCAATATCCAGCCCTGGCTATCCCAATATCCCAGTCCTGGCTATCCCAATGTCCCAGCTCAGGCTATCCCAATACCCGGGCCCTGGCTATCTCAATATCCCAGTCCTGGCTATCCCAATATCCCAGTCCTGGCTACCCCAATGTCCCAACTCAGGCTATCCCAATACCCGGGCCCTGGCTATCCCAATATCCCAGCTCAGCTCCCACCCCCATCCCCGCTGTTTGTGGCTCCATCCGGCCCCGTTCGTTGCCCCTGCATTCCCAGGCACTGCAGGGAGTGCAGAACTGGGGGGACACAGAACTTGGGGGAGCTGGGGTGGGTGAAAGTGAGAGATTTGGGATCCAGGGGGCTCAACTGGTCAAGGAACTGGGAGAGCTGGGAAGGAGGTTCAGGGGCTCAGAATCACGGAAAGAAGGTGCAGGGACTGGGAGAGCTGGGATGGGGTGTCCAGGGAATCCTGTGCCCAGGAAAGAGGTGTGCCAGGGCTCCTCTGTGTTAGGAAAGGACAGGCTGGGAAAGGCAGGAATGGCAGCCCAGAGGTCTCAGGGCCAAGGAAAAGGGAGGGGCTGGGGGCTGAAGAGGCAGGGGCCAGGAAAACATTGTGTTGTTGCTGGATAAGGGGCTGCAGGAGGGTCTCAGTGTTGGGCAAAGGAGTAAAAGGGTGTCTCCTTTCTCAGGAATGGGGGGACAGCAGGATCTTAGGGTCAAGGAAATGGGGGGGCAGGGACTTGGAGAGATAGAAAGGAGTTCCAGGGGGTCCTTGAGCCCAGGAAAAGGGAGTCCTGGCTTTCCCAGAAAGGGGGGGGTAACAGGGTGGGGACACCCGGGATGTTTGGGAACGAGGAGTTCAGGGGTGTTGGGGAGGATGAAACAGGAAAGCCTTATAAATATGATTGCCTGGCAAAAGATTTTGAGACTATGGAAACTATAAGCGAGATTGAAATGAAAGCAAGTTTTGAGATCTCCTAGTTACTGAATAACGGGAAAACAATGGTGTGGCCGCTGAAGGTAATCCCCTTTTGATGAAACATGATCCTCTGCAAGCAGGCAGGTCCAAGGGTCCAGCAGACCCTGCCAGCTTGGCAGAAGGGGCCCAAAGAGGAGTTTTTAGGAGTAGCACAGTATGGTAATGCAGTGATTCTTACAGGTTGTATGGAAATGCTATAGGATTTGTATGCTGTACTAGATTGGTTAGTGAGAATCAGAGTAATCAACACAGAAGATGATTTATTGTATTGTAACGGGAAATTTGCTCACTTCTATTTGTTCTTCACCTTACCTTACTTTCTATACTCTTACTCTTGTCTCTTAGCTCTTACCCTTTTTACTCTCTTACGCTCTACCCCTCTCTTCTCTCGGGCCTGCTCCGAGCTGTGGCTGGCAGCTCCCAGCAGGGCCCTGCACCCTGGCCCTTTGTAATAAACTGCAAGTTCCACGACCTGGCTGCAGAGATGTCTCGTCTCCGTCCGTCCCGACCGTGCAACCCCTGTCGCTCCTACACAGGGGGTCTCTGGTTTTGCAGAAAGTTGGGGCTGGGGGCTGAGAAAGGCAGGAATGGGGGTCTAAGGTATTTCAGTGTCCCCGGGAAGTCTGGAGGCTGGGAGCCATGGGATGGCTGGGAAAAGGCGACCAGGGAGTCCTGATGTCCGTAAAGGGGGGATCCAGGGGGGTCCCTGTGCAGGAAAAGGGGAGTGGAGGGGTCCCTGTGACGGGAATGGTGGTTCAGGGCCCCGGTGCCGGGGTCCCACTCCCCCCTGACCCCCAGGAGCGCTCCCAGCCCCAGCCCTGGGGCCATCTGCTGCTCCAGGCAGATCCCAGCGTCGCAGGTTGGGAGATGGGACAGTGCCCAAGGGAGGGCTGGGGGGAACGGGAGGATCACTTCCAGTTGTCCCCAGTGAAGGCTCTGTAATTCCCAGTTCATCCCAGTCACCTCCAGTGTGTTCCCAGCCGCCCCAGTATGCTCACAGACACTCCCAGTATATTCCAGTTGCCATGAACTCGTAATCATTCCCAGGCACTCCCAGTCACCTCAGCGTGGTTCAGTTGCCCCCAGTCACTCCCAGTACATCCCAGTTGTCACCAGCATGCATCCTATCATTCCCACTTCCTCCCAGTGTGTGTGCAGCTGGCTCCCAGCAAAGGCCTGGTAGCTCCCAGTAACCCCCAGTCAGGGTCCATTGACACCCACTATAGTCCCAGTATGATTGTAGCCACTCCCAGTATGATCCCAGTCGCTTGTAGTCTAATCCCAGTCCCTCCCATTGTGATGCCAGTGGCCCCCAGTGTAATCCCAGGTGCATCCTGTCAATGCCAGCATGACCCCAGTAGCCTCCAGTTTGATCCCCTGTCTCTCCCAGTAGAGCCCAGTCACCCCCAGCATGCTCCCAGTCACTCTCACTTCCTTCCAGTTGCTTTCAGCATGATTCCACTCGCTCAGTGCCACTCCCAGTCAATCCCAGTAGGATTCCAGTCACCTTCAGTGGGATCCCAGTCTCACCCAGCATGGGCCCAGCTGTTCCCAGTGGGCTTCCAGTCACCACAGTATGGTTACAGACACTCTCAGTATATCCCAGTTGCCCTTAGCATATCCATACTCATTCCCAGACACTGCCAGTGGCCCCAGGAAGGTGTTAGCTATCCCAGTATGATCCCCGTCATGCCCACAACATCCCAGTTGCCTACAGCATGCATCCAGTCCTTCCTGGTTACCCCAATTTGCTCTCAGCATGATCCCAGATTCTCTCCGTTGTGCCCAGGAGCCCAAAGTGTGATCCCAGTCGCTCCCTTTCAACCCCAATATGATCCCAGTAAGCTCCAGTATGATCCTAGTCATGTACCAGCACTCCCAGTATGGTCCCAGAATAATCCCAGTAGCTTCCAATCTCTCCCACTATGGTCCCAGTTGCCCCCAGCTAGATCAACCCAGACAGTCCCAGTATAATGCCATCTGCTCCCAGTATGCTCCCAGTCACCCCAAGTATGGGGGATGACGTGCAGGGTGTATTCCTAGTCACTCTCAGGTACTCCCTGTATTAGTCCAGTCACTCCCAGTGTGATCCACGTATGTTCCCAGTGTACTCCCAGTCACTCCCAGTAGGAACCAGTTGGGCGTCACATGGTTCCAGTTGCTCTGTTTCACCCTCAGTTTCATTCCAGTCACTCCCAGTATCTCTAAGTGTACCCCAGTTCCTTCCAGCATATTCCCAGTCACTCCCAGTTCCTTCCAGTATGATCCCATTTCCTCCCAACCATGCCCAATCAGCCTCAGTGTAGTCACGCTCACTGCCAGTATGAACCCAGTTACCTCCAGTATGATGCCAGTTGATCCCAGTATAAACCCAGTTGCTTCCAATCAAGCCCAGCATGCAGCCAGTCCCAGTTCCTCCCAGTAGGATCCCAGTTGCTCACAGCTGCTCCCAGTCACTCTCAGAATCATTCCAGTAATTCCCAGTATATCCCATTTGCCCCCAACACGGCTTGGATCTCCAGCTGAAGGTGTTCCCACACTCCCCACACATATATAGGGCCTCTCCCCTGTGTGGATTCTCCAATGGCGGATCAGGTTGGATCTCTGGCTGAAGCTCTTCCCACATTTCAAGCACTTGTGGCGCTTCTCCCCATGGGTGTGGGGTGAAGGGTGTTTCCCCACCTGCTTCCCAAGGCAGTGGGGCTGGGGGAGGGGGTGGTCCCCCTGCCGGGTTCCATGGGGGTGGGGTTGAAAGCAGAAACCCTGGGGTTCAAAACCGGGAGGAAGAAGTAAGTCCCTTGGTAGTCCCTGTTCAATAAATGGGTGGTAGGACTGGCCCTAGGTCCTACCAGCCCTTGTCATATCAGACAAAGCATGAGTTATGTAAAAGTCAATTAGAATTTGGGAGAAATAGTGAAATTTTTAGAAGCATGATGAGAGCTACATTAACATCCCTTGAATTTGTTCCTAATTACCTCCTAGATCTTTTCCGATGCCTGCTTACCCAGTCACAGTTTGACCTATGGGAAAGCTCCTGAAAGAGATCTCTCAGGGATCTCTTGGAGGAACTTAAGCAAACCACCCCCCAGGGTGCCAAAGATTTAGAAAATAATAACATTACTTATGAACATCTGTGTGGCGAGGGGGAGTGGGCTAAGCCTGAGGACCAAGCTTGGGTGTTGTCAAAATTCATTCTAGATAAGATTTCAAAGGCTGCAGATAAGGCTTTTAACCAGCTAGCAACTGTTGAAGCTAATGGTAGTTTCCTTGACATTAAACGGTCACCTTCAGAAAGTTCTTTGCAGTTGCTTGCAACTGGCTCCGTGCACAGGTTGAGAGGCAAGTACAGGACCCCAAGACACAAGTGGAGATGGTGAAAGATGGCACAGAGGAATGCCAATGAAGTCTGCAGCAGGGTGCTCCTGGGACTGCCTCTCAACCCCTCACCTACACTGGCAGAGATGATCGAAGCCTGTGCTAGGAAGGCAAAACTGTTTACTGCATGGGAGGTGTGGTCAAGGCTGACAAACCCAGAGACGGTGGCAGCTGTATCTCCAGGAGTGAGGAGGCAACAGATGTCACCAGAACAACTTCAACATGTCATTTGCTTCAGATGCAAAAAACCAGGACACTTTGCCCAAGACTGCCCCCAAAGCCAGCAAATAAAAAACACCCTTCACACCAAAAATCTCTGAATTTGTGGGGATTTGGCATGGGCAGGAATCCCCTCTCGGCTTTTAGGAAAGCCATGTACCATTGGGCGGTTGCCCCTGTTGACACCCAACCAAAACATGATTGGGAGTGGACTCAAAAGAACAATTCGGCCAGCAAAATTCAAAAGAGGAGCATTGACAATTTGGGCCCAAATTGTGATGCAGAAATCTTCCATTGGGCCAAGTCAAAAAGAGTTGCTGTATCCCTGTTCCTTCCATGGGTTGCAGCAGCCAAAGCTCTAGGTGAATTGGGCCACCTAGAGTGCTGGGTAGTCAAACAGTCAAACTTGACAATCCACGGCCATCAGCTCCCTCCTAGAGGATGAGGAGATTACCAGGCAGGCTGCACTTCAAAATCGTGTGGCCATAGATTTCCTCCTGTTGTTGCATGGACACGAGTGCCAGGAATTTGAAGGACTGTGCTGCTTGAACCTAGCGTCCAAAGCACCCAATGTCCAGGCGGCTCTCTGAGAAGTGAAAAGCCTGATCGGACAAGTCAAGCAGGAATCCGAGGACTGGTTCAGAGGACTGTTCAAGGACTGGGGACTCTTGGAGTGGTGGACTTCTATAATTAGGACAATTTTGTTGTTTTTTTGTTGTTCTTCTTCTAGTCATGTTAGCGTTCGGGATTCTACATTGCATACTTTTAAAGGCTATCAATGGTTTGGTCTCCACTACCTCAGAAGTCAACTGCACAGAGTTTGTGGACCTATAGCAAATTGACAGGCCCACGAATCATTGAGTGGTGGACAAATTAATAATCTGCAGCAGAAATAGTCCGATGCATTTCCTTCTATTTTTGTTAACAGAAAAGAAGGAGGTGTTGTATTGCACTAAATAGTTTATTTAGTTGTTGTTTTGCACTGGGTGATTGGAAATTTGTACTGAGTATGTTATGTCACTTAGATTGTTATTTCTCTTCTCCCTTCCCTCATGTACCCCTCTGCTATACTCCCAGCTGGTTTGGCCCCTGGTTACCCCTCCCCTCACCCCTCCTCAGTGGTATCCCATTGGCTGCGGTCCTCTTCCCCTGCCCCCATCCCCTCGGGTATAAAACTCCCCTGCAAGAATGTCACGCCCTCTTTTCCACTTGTAAGGTCTCCAGAGTCTGAAGTGTCTCTTCCCAAGGCAATAAACAGGACACTTGTCCCCATGTGGATGAGAGCGTTTCTCTTCTTTTGCTTTGTCCACGTAAGACCGCGTGGGCCAGGGTCCAGAGCTAGCCAGGGTGGACTCATACAGCAGCCCGAGAGACACGGATTCTTACAAGTGCCCCTTTCAGCTTCAGGGGGCTTGGAGCCCACTCATCTCCAGCCTCCCCTATTCCTCCAGGCTGCTGGAGGTCCACCAGCTCTGGGATCACTCCTCTTGCTGTCCCTACTTCAGGGCTCCCATGTTCCACCCCAGTTCTCCTGGGGATCCCCAACCCAATATCACCCCTCTGCCTGAAGTGGTGGGATTTTGATGACATCCCAGCTAGCAATACCAGCACCGCTTGCAGCCAAGGGGGCACTCTCCCGGCTTCACTGCCAGGCACAGTGCCTAAGGTCAGCACCTTGCATATAAGTAGCAGGGCTGCCTTTAGTGGAGACGTGGCTGCCTAGAAGCTTCCTCCTGCAGAAATGAGAGAGAGAGCGCTCTGCAGTTTGAGGCAAGTTCGGGTTTATTGTAAATCCAAGGGACCAGGACCCGAAGAGGGGGAGGGTGGGGTTCCATGTGGTTATAAAGGCAGTGGGCGGTACAGGTGGAACTGGTTTGGGGGGAGCGGGATACACAGGATTGACATTAGGGAAAATCCAATAAAAATAACATGAAGGAAGGGTCCCGGTTCCTGAACCAATCCCTCTACGTCCCAGCTAGAAGGTTCCAGAGGGTGCAGAGAGACTGACGGGCAACCGGGGTGGGGTCAGGAGAAGGATACTTTGGTCTGCGGGGAAACCAAGGAGGAGTAGGGGAGATTGGCAGAGAGGGATCCATTGGTTTCCAGGGAGACCAGGGAGGGGGTTAAGAATGGATACATAGGTAGACATAACAACCTGGGCAATTGGAGACATAACAACCTGGGCAATTGACAGCTACTGGGAGGAGGGGGGAGAGAAACCATAGAACTATTTTAAAACAGAGGGGGAACAGAACAAACCAACACAACACAACATCTGCCTGCTGGTACCAGACGATCACCACATGGCATCCCCCAAGGTCCCTTTAGGGATATTTCCGTCTCAACTTTGGAGTTCTGCAATATCCAAACATCCCCAGCCCCACAAAAAAAAACAAACCTCCCCAAGACGCCCCAATGGATTTGGGCAAGGTCCCTCTCCCCTCTTACCTACAGGTTCTGGGACAGGGTGATGGGGCCATGCTGCTAGAGCCGGGGGACCTATGGCATGAGCAGGCAGGTGGGAGAGCTTTATGGTTCTGCTGCTGCTCTTCCTCCCTGTGAAAAATGCATGTATTTTATGATTGGCTTTTTGCAAATATTAAAATGAATATTATATGTGTTGTGTTAGGAAGTAATGCTGTATTAATTCTCTTAAGTACTGTGTTAACTATAGTTTTAGGTTATAAAAATTGTTAAAATAGAAACTGTGCTATGTAGGATGCTTTGTTTAACAGAAAGGACTTGCAGTGAGATAGCAGCCACAGGACACCTAAATCTTTCAGAGAAATGGAATTTATTGCCTTCTTATCAGAAGAAACTAACTTCTTCCCGCCTTGAAGGCGCTGTTAGGATTAGAAGGAAGAAGTTGACACTGACCAGACAGAATCCTGTGTTTGAATGGAATTATGCATCATGTATGAAGTGTATGAATATGCAATGGGCTATTGTTCTTAAGGGTTAATCTTTTGTTGGCAGGGGTCCTTTTTCGGGCTTGTGATGCCCAGAAAGAGGTACCCGGACAGTCCGTAACTCTTTGCTTTATTGTCTCATATTGTCCTGATTTAAATTGTCCAAATTATTATGACTCTAATTGTATTACTATTTTTATAACCATTTTATTACTATTAAGCTTTTAACAATTTCAAAAGCAAGTGATTGGTTTTTCACAATTTGGTAGCAGAGGATGGTTACTAACACCTCGCTGCCGGTGCTTTAGAAGAGTCAGAGTGGGGAAGGCGCGCCCTGCCCTCTTTGGCAGCCTCGCTCTGTTTCCCCTGCAGTGACCGACAGACGCAGGTTACGATCTGTGGACAAAAGGAGGCAATAAAACCAAGAGAAGGGAAAAAGGCTCCCTACAACCGCGGTAATTGGCCCCCTAAGACTAGCAGTGCGCACTGAGAACCCGGGAAGGAAAAAGGATTGGTGAGTATTTCTCGGGGGGGCAGGTACGGGGGGATGAATGTGTGTGAATGAGAGGCGGGCTGGTTGTCCCAGACCTGCCAAGGGAGTGCGGAGTCTCCCATGCTGCGTTTCCGTCTTTTCGCGAGAAAAACGGCCAGGAAAGAGACGAAGCGAGTGATAAGAGAGTGAAAGAATCCCCCGGGGTGACTGGGACTGGGTCTCAGGGAGGGGTTGGACCCCTCAGAGGTAGGGAGCAAGGTTTCCTAGCCCAATCCACTAGGAAACGGGACAGGAGGGGCCCCTAAAACCTGCTGGGTTGAGGGATTTCTATTCCAAGAGCATCCAAGAGCAGGGTTGAGCAGAATTCTGTCGGAGTGAGGATATGCCCAAGAACACTCAGGCTGGGACAACACAGCTACATTGAGGGATGAAAATTTTGCCTATCAGTATCCGGGGTTGGACAACACAGCTAGATTGAGGGAAAAATTTTTGCCCAACAGGATCCAGGGTTGAACAACACAGCCAGATTGAGGGTTTAAAAAGTGCCCAAGAACATCCAGAGTTGGACAACACAGCCAAACAATTAAATGCCCAAGAACATCTGTAGTTGTACCACACTGCTGGGTTGAGGGACAGAAAATGCCCAAGAGCATCTGGGGTTGAACAACACAGCTGGATTGAGGGAAAAATACCCAAGAGCATCTGGGGTTGGACAACACGGCAGGATTGAGGGAAAAATTGCCCAAGAGCATTAGGGGTTGGATAACACAGCTGGGTTGAGAGATATCCAATAGCACCGGGACTGGCCAATAACACCTAAACTTGTAATAGGTGATGTGAAAGTAAAAGGTACCTTATTGTTGTTCTGTGGTGTGTGAGAGTGAGACACACACAGAGTCAGCCTCAACTTCCCGGGCAGGTGGGAAGGGGGAGGCAGTGGAAAGAGGAGTGAGTGACCTGCACACCAGGCCGTAGCTCCCGGGTAGGTGGGGGCTGCTGGGCCCAAGAGGAGTGAGTGACCTGCGAACCAAGCTAGCGTTCCCTGGGCGTGTGAGGGGCCGTAGTTAAAGAGTGTGAAAGACACGCAGACAGCCTCACAGGTGAACGGGCACCGGAGGCGACCCGAGTCAGGGCCCTTCCAGGAGGCCCGGAGATACTGGGACCTAGAGGCCAACCCCAAGGCGAAGGGGGGGCCACAGAGACCTGTGATTTTCTGGCAATAAAGATCCACTTTGTGTCTTGAGGGTGTGAAAGAATGTGTAAGGGTGAATGAGAAATAAAAGTGAGTGAATGTAGATGAATGAAAGTATGAGTAATGTGGATTGTGCATTTTAAGCCTTACCATATCTCCTTGGAGGGAGGTATATTGTATTGGAAAGCAGTGTGAGAAAAAGGGGTTTTTTTGGGAAAAGTGGTATTTAAGTTGTTAGTAAAAAGTGAAAAACAAAGATTAGTAAATGAGAAACTAATTTTAGAAGTTTTAAAAGCATTAAAATTACCTAAGAGAGCTATAGTACCTACTAAGGGACACCAAAAGGTAAAGATCCCAGAAATAAGGGGAAATGATTTGGCAGATCAGGAAGCTAAAGATGCATGCAGAAAATGGAGCTGAAAGAGTTAATATTAACACGAATGAGGAAAATTGGAAATTCCAAAGTTTAGAGAAGCAAAAAAAAGGGGAATTGAAACAAGATCAGTAGCGAACAAGATAAATCGGGGAAATAGAAACATCTCGATGAAGACAATTCGATAATAAAATGCTTACTAGAGAATAGCAGAGGACATGTATCAAAAAAGCCCAGTGACATACTCAGGCTTTGTGCGATCGTTTTTTTAAAGGAACTATGGGTGCATTGAGAATTTTTGGAGTAGAAGAACAAGTAACTGAAAGATGTATAATTTGCCAAAGGATAAATTAAAAGGTGATGACAAAAACAATATGAGAAGGTCGTGAGTTGGCTCGTCGACCATTTCAAAGTATCCAAGCAGAAGTTTGGATTTGTTAAGCTCCGGATTTATTCGTAAAATCCGTTTAATCCAGAAGAAAATCAGTATACCACATGCTGGGGAGGGGGGAAGTTGTAAGAAAATAACATTTTTTGAAAAGCAATAAAAGAAAGAAACGGTGAAAATGTAAGGCTGGGAACAAAGTATTACCGCATCCATTCCCGTCTGTTCCCCGCTCGTTCGCAGATGCACCACCCCCCCCAGCCCCTGTGCCGGCTCCGGCACAGTCCGTCTGTCCCGGTCCGTCTGTCCCAGTCCGTCTGTCCCGGTCCGTCTGTCCCAGGCCGCTCCGCGGGCCGTGCCGGGGCTGGGGCTCTGTCCCGCCGTGTGCGCCGCGGTTCCCGCGCTGACCGCACCGAGGGGGTCCCGTCCGTCCCGTCTGTCCCATCCCCGGCTGCCCTGACTCCGGTCGGCTCCCGCCGCTGCAGCCGGGGTCAGTCCCGGCTTTGTCTCTGCCGGATCAGCCGCCATCAGCCATGCGGGGGCGATCCACGCTCCAGCTCGGTCCGCACCGGAACAGCCCCTCGGGCGATCCCGGCTGCAGACCCCGCCTGTGGAGCACCCAGACTCGGAGCCGTGCCGATCCCCTCGGGCGATCCCGGCTGCAGACCCCGCCTGTGGAGCACCCAGACTCGGAGCCGTGCCGATCCCCTCGGGCGATCCCGGCTGCAGACCCCGCCTGTGCAGCACCCAGACTCGGAGCCGTGCCGATCCCCTCGGGCGATCCCGGCTGCAGACCCCGCCTGTGGAGCACCCAGACTCGGATCATGCCGAGTGCCCCGTCCTGCCCGGAGCTCCGTTCCCTTGGTAACCACAGCTCCGGCTGCTCAGGGGAACTCTCTAAAGGAATCACCTTATCGAAGCACTAAAAGTTCAGTTAAAAGAAAGCCCTCTCCTGATTCTTCCTAAAAATACGGGAGAAAGGCTATAGAAGATAAAAATCAAAAAAGAATGAGATAAAGAGATTGGTCTATGTCCATTAAGAGAAGTTCTCATAGGAGGGGACGGACCAGAGTTTGTAAATGCTCCTTTGACTTCGTCTGAAGTCTGAAATGTTAAGAAATAAATAAAAGAGATATTTAGAGAATCCCATAGGCATAGCTGAACAATTAGACCAATTTTTAAGTCCAAACATTTATACTTGAGAAGAGATGCGGTCTGTAATGAAAATAATATTTTTCTCAGGAAGAAAAGCAATTAATCAGAGCAACTGAAATAAAAGCTTGGGAAAAAGATAATCCGTGGGGACCCCCAGAGAAGACAAAATGCCAACTGTACCTCCTGAGTGGGGTTAAAATAATGAGGAGAGGAGTAAACACATGAATAATTATTGTAATTACATAACCAAGGGAATAAATGAGACAGCATATCAAAGGCGAAATGCAAACACCAAAGGTTTTTGAGGGACAGCTTTTAGAGGAGAAAGAAGAAACTCCAACTAAATAGATAAGCAAACTTAAGAGAAATAAGAAAATAGTCCTAAGTAAGCAGAAGATCTGAAAATCTTTAAAGAGATGGGCACATAAGAAGAATAAGGAAGTCATAAGCTCTAATTTTTTTAGGAGAGACAAATACCATCTATAGACTGTGATAACTTTAAAAGTGGGTCCCCAAGGATTAGAATTTGTTATAGACACAGGGGCAGAGAGAACCTGCCTGTTAAATATTCCAAAAAGTTATAGTGTGTGTGAGCAAATATATAGTGAATGTAACAGGAAAAAAAAAAAAGGAGAAAGTTTTACATTTTTAGTAATTCAAGATGTAGTAATTGAGAGAAGAAACTAAAATTTAGATGGGAGATGTCTTATTGGTCCCAGGGAACGGTAGCAATTTATTGAGATTACCTAGATTATTGAAATATTATAGATTATAGATTGAGGAGTACACACAAGTAGCAAAATTTGTGTATGAAAAATTGACAGAAGGAGATGATATAAAACAGACCAAAGAAGATATTGTTAAATTAAAAGAGTTAGTAAAACTAGTCTAAGTTCCAGCTTTAAGCTTACCCTTGTTTGAAAAAAATCCTTTATCATTTATACATAAATCCAAAAAATGGAGTAGCTCATAAAATTTTAATTCAAGAGTGAGGAAGAGTAAAAAATATCTAGTAGCTTACATATCAAAGATGTTAGACCCAGTAAGCCACAGCTAGCCAGTATGTATTTAAGTTATCTAGTAAAAGAAAGTTGTAAGCTTACTTTTAGAAGTAAATTAGTTAGGTTCACCTCGTGCCGTCTGAAGTGTGTTGAATCAGAGAAAAAAAAAAAGGTAACAAGAGAAGAAAGGGAGAAGTTGAAGTAAAGAGGTAGTTAAGAAATTCTGAGATGTCAGAATGTGAAGTGATAACATCTTTATAGTAGAAGAGAGCAGAAGTGTGAATGCGAGGTTTTTTTTTGTTTGTTTGTTTGTTTGGTTTTTTTTGTGTGTTTTTTTGCATGAAAGGCAGGGAAGTGTCTTAGCACATGGTTGTTAGGAGGTTATTCAGTGCCGAACTGAGGTTCAGAAGGAGTTTAGCAGAACGGGCCCTCCTTGAAGAGAAAAGAGGATAAGTTGCCTAGAGAAAGAAAAAGAATGTCAGGAGCACCTGGGGACGCCAAGTTTGGGGCTGTCGAGGTTGGGAGGTGTCTGAGCGCTCCCTGCGAGCGGCGGGGTCTCGGGGCTGCGGCAGGACCGATCCATGGCGGTGCCCCGGCGGCGGTGCTGGCAGCACAGGACACAGGTTTGCCGGCCAGGAGCGGGCTGGCTCCGTGGCGGAACTGCCGGGGGGCTCCCAGACTGTCGGGGTCCCGAGTCCAGGATGGCAGCGTCGGGCCGGTAAGTGAGCAGAGAGAGAGAAGGAAAGAGAGAGAGAGAGAAGGAGAAAGAGAGAGGGCAAAAGGAACCCAAGGCAGCCCCCAGGGTCCCCATGCCCGGGGCTGCTCTGCCCTGCTCCGGCCCTGCAGCCGAGGGGCAGCACCGGGGGAAGGGCGAAGAACAGCATTGACAGCAAGGCTGTGAAGAGAGGGGGAGGGAGGCCAGCACTAAAAGATAAAATCAAAGCAGAGATTGATGACTCTCCAAACCTCACGAAGTGGTTTGTTTTTTCTTAAGTAAGAAGTTTTTTAAGGTTTTTTTTGTGTTTTGTTTGCTGTTAAAGAGAAGGGTTTTTTTTTCCTGAAGAAGAGCCTGCTGTGGAGAAAGCTTTTAGCTAAACCCAGAAAGTTTAGAAGAAAAGCGAATAGTAAAAGTTAATGCAGTATGATCTTTCTTTTATTACTGTGCTATTAAGAAGTCCTTTCCAAGTACTACTGAAGCAACAATCACAGAAAAAGAGTGAATTCATGCCAGCAGAATCAAAGGACTTGTGAAGAAACCTGAAAAATGGACTATCACATTTCAACCGAGTGATACCGAACTGACTTTCCAATGGGGACTGAGTGGTAATAGTTTAGGAAAACTCAAATGATCCAAGAAATGTACAACGAATAACACTGAATTAAGAAACAAGATAACGTTTATATCACTGGTTTCAAGCACTGCCTGACTAAAGCATCTCCTTGGTGGAAGAATACTTCAGATAGAAGGATCAAGACTGTTTTTGTATTGTGACCTTAGCCTGAGAATTATACAAGGGAGAAAGATAATTACCATTTCCATTAGTAAACTTTATTTGATTCATTTCCAATACTGGACATGCTAGTTGGGTTATAAGTAAATGCTTAAATTGTGAGAATAATTAGTATTGTGGTTCACAAAATTTATGCTCTTATTGCAAAAAGTGATAAAGTAATAACTTTGTTTTGTGGATGGGAATTATTAGTGCCTGTTGAATGAGAGATACCTGAGGAACAGTAGGAGACCAGTTAAAGGGGGTGGAAAAAAAAATTCCCTGAAAATTAGTTAAGAGAAAGTAACAAGGAAATAGAGGGCAAGACCAGATTGGCCTCTGTATATCGCCACCGAGAAGATCAAATACACCTGCTGTGGGTTGCAACCTCACAGGCATGGGAGGTGGGACTATAAGCCATACTGGACCTCTATTATTCCTGTTTCTGGCACTCATTTGTTGTCTTTTCCCTTTCGGGATACCAGCAGGATTGTGTCACAAATGCTACAGAAAGCATCACATGGAAAGAAACCAAAGTTCCTCTTTTATTACACGCACCTATGTCAACAGCCACTGTTATAACCCATCCAAATTAAGAACTTGTAGGCGAAACAGGGTAAATTATTGGATTACAAGAAACTTAGGAAAAAGTGGCAATAGATTTGGAACTGAATGTCCAAAAGGAGAGAGATGGATTTGTTTTAAATTTAATCTTGAAGATACGGTTCAAGATTTGGTAAAAAAAAAAAAAAACAACCAAAAAAATAAAAAAACCCCCCCCAAATAATAAACAAAAAGGTAAAACCAGCACAGCAATCTAACTCCATATTGACTCCAAATTATCTGTTGAATCGTATTACAAGACTCCAAGCAGCTGTAGAAATGATAGCAAATAAGGCTGCCCAGGCATTAGAGTTAATATTAAGTCAGCTAAGCCAAACAAAAACTGTAGTGTATCAGAATAGGCTGGCTTTAGACTATTCATTGGCCAAAGAAGGGGGTGTTTGTGGAAAGTTCAATATATCAGATTGTTGAAAATTGATGACCACAGAAAAGTCATTCTAGCAAAAGCAAAATAAATCAAAGAAGAAAAAAAATATATATGCATATAATAACCCAGGTACCAGTCCAAAAAAAATTAGAAAATAATGTTAAAACCTAGCTGATGGGTAATGTATTAGAAGAAATTAAGATCTTTCATTTTATGTGTTACAACTGTTTATATATTTCTTCCTTGTGTAGTCCCCTGTTTTATTTTGCCAGCATAGTCCAGAAGATGCAAATAGATAAGAAATATTGCTCAAGCCAAATGATTTACAAAGAATAAGAGTGGGGATTGTGAAAAATGCATGTATTTCATGACTGGCTTTTCGCAAATATTAAAATGAATATTATATGTGTTGTGTTAGGAAGTAATGCTGTATTAATTCTCTTAAGTACTGTGTTAAATATAGTTGTAGGTTATAAAAATTGTTAAAATAGAGACTGTGCTATGTAGGATGCTTTGTTTAACAGAAAGGCCTTGCAGTGAGATAGCAGCCACAGGACACCTGAATCTTTCAGAGAAAAATAATTTATTGCCCTCTTATCAGAAGAAATGAACTTCTTCCCGCCTCGAAGGCACTGTTGGGATTAGAAGGAAGAAGTTGACAATGACCAGACAGAATCCTGTATTTGAATGGAATCTATGCATCATGTATGAAGTGTATGAATATGCAACAGGCTATTGTTTTTAAGGGTTAATCCTCTGTTAACCTGTGTCCTTTTTCGGGCTCGTGATGCCCAGAAAAAGGTACCCGGACATCCGTAACTCTTTGCATTTATTGTCTCATATTGTCCTAATTCAAGTTGTCCAAATTATTATTACTCTAATTGTATTACTATTTTTTATAACCATTTTATTACTACTAAACTTTTAAAACCTTAAAAACAAGTGATTGGTGTTTTTCACAGCACCAACAGCACTGGCAGCACAGGCGGGGGTGGAGGGGGCTCCAGGCCCCACCCTCAAATCAGGGGCGATGAGGTCTAACTCTGCCTTCTCCTTATCTTTACATCCACTGCTCAATATTGACTGCTCCTTTTCCCCTCTTTTTTATTTAAAACCAATCTATGCTGTTCCTTTTTGTTTGCTGATGGGCTTTGCAGACATGCCAATACCATAAAAAGCCTAACATATTCTAACTGGTCAAAATATTTGTCCTCCCATATGTGGGATATTAAACTTGATATTAATTTCTTACCGGAACTACCAAATTCAGGCCACATCTTGTTGTCTAGTTCATACGTTGGACACATCTTTTCTGAGAGCCTGGTAAGTCTGGGTTTAAAAAGCAATGTCCTGTTAGTTCGTGCCAGTTTTTTAATACTAACCCTAGAGGACTGTTTTTCGGTATATTACTATTACAATCACAGGAGAATACAAACCCCATCTTAACATTTGTGAGCAGGAAAGTCTGCAGAGATCAAAAGAACTAGCAAGAGGTAGAGAGAAAAAACAAGCAAGAACAAGTAAGACGCAGGATTAGAGCTCACAACCTTTGGAACCATAGTGCAGGAGCTAACCTATGGCACCAGCCCTGGCCTCAGGCCCATACTGACCACCATAGTGCTAAAGGCTCACATTTTCAGAGAGTCTCCTCTCTTACTTTGGTGGGTGAGACAGAGAGTGAACGTAAAGCAACTCCACCTGGACCCCCTAGGGTCCTTCCACACTAAACAAAACTACAAGAGATCTCCTAACAGCTAACTCAGGTGTTAAAACAGACTACCTGCTGTATTCAGTAACTCACATGCCTCTGTGCCGGGCCCAAGGATTCTCAGGCTCTGATACCTTCACTACTGCAGTTGGGGCACCCTGGGAGTGCTGGCAAGAGTGGGGAGGAGCAGCTAGGTGTTCCTCTGGTCCAGGGGGTTTTCCTGATGCCTTCTGTCCCTTCATGGGGTGCCAGAACTGATGCCTATGAGAGGCTGACCTGAACAGAGGCTAGACGGAGTTAAAGGAATAAAGCAAGTATTTATTAAAAGGCTTTTAAAGGATATACCTTGGGCAGTACAACAGCCTGGTCAGGGCTCTGCCCAAGATGGACACAACATGGACCACCGGTCACAAGTTTCCACACTTCTGTAAGTTTTCCACACTTTCATAAATAATGGTTTGGTAAATAACTATTTACATATTGGGGTTAGTTGTCCAACTATAACCTCAGGTTATGAAGTCCCATCCTCCTTGTCTTCTCCCTTCAACTCACTGTTTATGCTTTTTGGGCCTGAGGCTGTAACGGTTGTCCTTGGATTCTCAAGATGGAAAAGGATCATTTTGTCTAACTACCCTGTGAAGAGAATTTACTAACAATTAATACGAAGTTCAGAGTTACACACCAAGGCAGTATAGAATCTGAAAAATATGAAAGCTAAAACTTAGGGCATCACCCCCATGTCACTCTCCATGTCTGTGTACTCCCATGTCCCCACCTATGTCTGGGTTGCCCATGTCCCCATCTATTTCCATGTCCCCCCTTGTCCCCACCCATGTCATTGTCCTCCCATGCCCCCATCCATGCTTTAGTTCAATGTCTTTATTTTTACCCCAGTTTCAGTAGTTTCAAAGGGATGAACAGAAAGGAAAAGAAAATCAAGGCCAAAACAAAATTATTTACATGTCCCTGCCAGCAGAGCATCCATGTGCTTGGGTGTGTGGGAAGAACCTTTTTTGGAGGGGTTTCCAACCCACTGTCTCCAAAATCAGGGGTTTTGCCCCAGTCTGTCCTCATCTGGCTGTGAAAGACAGCCGTGGGCCATGGAGAACTAAAACAATGGATTTATGTTGGAGAAGACCTGCAAAGCTCTCCAGTATTGCTCAATGCAACTAGATGATGAAAAAGGTCAGATTTTTCTGCAGTCAGAAGTTGAGCAATCCGCTCTCCACAAGGGATTTCTGATGTTGGGCTGTGGAGGTGTCCAGGAGCCCACGGAGAGCCAGGAGAATGTGGAGACCCGCAGCCAGGTGTCTTCCCAACATGGATCACTGGTGCCACGGATCACTGGGGCTCTGCCCACCAGGGCTCACTGGGGATCATCCAGTGTGGATCCCCCCGTGAGAGATGGAGCTGGAGCAGCAAAGGAAGCTCTTCCTGCCCTCAGGGCACCTGCAGGGCTGCCCTTAGTGCTGGCTCCGTTGGTGTCGGGTCAAGTGAGAGCTCTGTGAGAAACTCTCCCCACACTCAGGGCACTTGTAAGGTCTCTCCCTGGTGTGGATGCGCCGGTGCTTGATGAGGGTGCAATTACGGTTGAATCCTTTCCCGCAGTCGGGGCAGAGAAATGGCCTCTCATCTGTGTGAATCCGCTGATGCCTGACGAGAGTGGAGCTGATCTGAAATCTCTTCCTGCATTTATCACACTCGTAGGGCTTCTCCCCTGTGTGGATTCTCTGGTGGACAATCAGCACGCAGTGGTCGAAGAAGCCCTTTCCACACTCCCCACACTCGTAGGGCCGTTGCCCAGTGTGGATTCTCCAATGGCGAATCAGAGAGGATCTCTTACTAAAGCTCTTCCCACATTCTGAGCACTTGTGGGGCTTCTCCGCATCCTGAAGCTGCTCAAGGACCCCCAGCTCCGAGCTCCAGCAGCCTCCCTGGTCCAGCGTAGGTCTTTCCTCCTCAGATCCCTGAGATCTGTCTCTGCAGCCCCTCCTCATGAGGGATCTCCGGGGCTTTTCCTCCCCGTTGGGTTCCTGCGCTGTGGAGCTGCTCAGAACGGCCTCTTCCACGAGGTTCTGCTGTGGGGATTTGTCCTCTCCGCTCTCCATCCTCAGCTCCTGGTCTGGGGGAGGAAGGACAAGGAGAGGATGGGATTTGCCTCCATGACACAGGGAAGGGCAAGGAGATCCCCCCAGCGCGTCCCCAGCAGGACAGCTTTGGCAGCAGGGTTGTCCTGCAGCCAGGGGCTGTGCTGGGCTGGGAGATGGAGCAGGAGAGAGAGGGGGAAAGGGGCACTGACTTCCTCCTCACTTGGGCGGGGCTCCCGGGCCATCTTCCTCTTCCTCGCAGCCTCCTCTTCCTGCATCCGGACAAGGTTTAGGAACTGGAAATCCTGCTTTGAGCGTGAAAACAAGGGCTAAGCGCGTTGGGTTTGATGGTGTCGCTGCCCAAGTTTAGCTGGAGAAGTCAGCACCCCTTTCAGCCTCAGGGGGCCCGGACCCCACTAATGCCCAGCCTCCCCCACCCCTCCACGCTGCCGGAGGTCGACCAGGTCCAGGATCGCCCCTTTGCGCTCTCCCCACTTCGGGGCTTCTGGGTTCCCCCCGGCTCTCCCTGGGATCCCCAAACCCGATATCGCCCCTGTGCCCGCCGGTACCGGGCAATCGCCAAATGGGACCCCCAAGATCCCTCCAGGGGCAATTGTGGCTCTGCTTTGGGGTCCTGGAAGATCCAAACATCAGCTGTCCCGCAAAAAAAACCCTCCCAGAGACCCCTCGATGGATTTGGGGCGATCTCCCCCATCCCGCTCACCTGTGGGTTCCGGAGAGGGGTGATGCAGCAGGAGCCGGAGGAGCTGCGGCCTGAGCGGGCGGGCAGGGGAACCGCTTGGTTCTGCTGCTGCTGCTCGTATTCCTCCTGCTGCTGCTCTTCCTCCTCCTCCTCCTCTGTCCCTTCTCTTAGTCCCGCTCCTCCTCCGCTCCCAGCCCGGCCCGGGCAGGGGCCGACATCCAAATGCAGCCGCGCTCTGCCCTGGGCGGGTTCCCAAAGCGGCCCCGGCCCGCGCGGCACTGGGAGCGATCCTGAGAGCACCGGGAATGATCCTGAGAGCAGCGGGAAAGAATCGGGAGCGCTTCCACCGCCAGTCCCGCTGGTACTGGGAGCACTGGGAGGGAACTGGGAGCAAACAGCGCCCGGAGGCGGCTGCTGCCGGCACTGGGCGGGGGCAAGTGGAAGGGCGTGGCTATGCAAATACAGGAACGATCGCGCGCTGGGATTGGTGGGCAGGAGCAGCGCGGTGTTTCCCCGGTCACCTGAGGGCCGGAGCGATGGCAGCGGCGTCCAGAGAGGGGACAGGGAGCGGGAATGGGGACAGGTAGCGGGAATGGGAATATGGAAACCGCAACCGGAGAGAGAATATGAGACGGGGATTAGGAAGATGAGACCAGGATCGCAAACGGGAATGCAAGAATGGGACTGGGAACATAGAAATGGAAATATGGGAACGGAAGCGCAAGCGGCAGTGGGACCGGGAATATGAGAACGGGAACAGGACAGCGAATATGGGCCTGGGAATATGGGAACGGCAACCAGACAAATACTGGACCGGGACGGGGCATGAGACTGGGAATGGGATCCAGAGTGGGATGGGAGCTAGACGGGACAAGAAGTGCAGTGACATGGGAACGGGTGGGGAGCAAGGTGAGTTACAGCAGGGAGAAGGGGATCGTGGACAGCTGACGTGAGGAACCAGGACAGGGAGTCATGGGGACAGTTCCAGGGCAGGGGGTCCTTGATCAGCTGCCCGAGAAACTCTGCCACGGTCTCCCAGTGCAGCCAGAGTCACTCAGCCTGGGGTGCCCAAAGCCCGGAGCAACCCCAAGTCCCACCCAGGTACCCTCAACTCCCTGGAACGTAGCAGCCACCAAAACCCCTGGAAGATCCCCACAAGTCCTCATCCTTGTCTTAGTTCAATGTTTTTATTTTTATCCTGGTTTGGGGTGTTTTTAAAGGACAGAGAGAAATGAAAAGATAATCAAGGCCATGTGAAGCCATGAAGAGATGGAGCCCCCAGCCAGGTGTCTTCCCAACACAGATTACCAGCACCACAGATTACTGGGGCTCTGCCCACTGGACAGCATGCAGCACAAATACTGCCACGGGGTATGGAACTGTAGCAGTGCACACTTGGGGAACTGTAGCAGTGCACACTTGGGGAACTGTAGCAGTGCACACTTGGGGCACACTTGGGGCACTCACAGGGCTTTCATAGTGGTGCCTCCATTCATGTTGGGTCAAGGCTGACCTCTGGCTGAAGGTCTTCCCACACTGGGGACATTTGTAGGGCCTCTCCCCAGTGTGGATGCGCTGGTGGGTGACAAGGGTGGAGTTGTGCTTGAAGCCCTTCCCGCAGTCAGGGCAGCGGAAGGGCCTCTCATCCGTGTGAATCCGCTGATGTACGAGGACATCTGAGCTGCTTTGAAACCTCTTCCCACACTCCCCACACTCGTAGGGCCGCTCCCCAGTGTGGCTCCTCTGGTGGATCATCAGGTGATCGTTCCGGCTGTAGGTCTTCCCACAGTCGGGACACTCGTAAGGCCGTTCCCCAGTGTGGATCCTCTGGTGAAGCATCAGTTCAGAGCTCTGGCTGAATCTCTTCCCACACTGCCCACACTCATAGGGCCTCTCGCCGGTGTGGGTCCTCTTGTGGACAATCAGGTTCGACTTCTGGGTGAATCTCTTCCCACACTCGGGACACTCATAGGGCCTCTCCCCAGTGTGGATGCGCCGGTGCTTAATGAGGTCAGGGTTATATTTGAAGCCCTTCATGCAGTCGGGGCAGCGGAAGGGTCTCTCATCTGTGTGAATCCGCTCGTGTGTGAGCAGATGGGAGCTTGTCTGAAACCTCTTCCCGCATTTGGCACACTCATAGGGCCTCTCATTTGTGTGTGTCCGCTGATGCTTCAGAAGAGTGGAGCTTCTCTGAAAACTCTTCCCACATTCCCCACACTCATAAGGCCGTTCCCCCGTGTGGCTCCTCTGGTGGTTGATCAGGTCAAAGTTGTCTCTGCAGCTCTTCCCACACTGCCCACACTCATAGGGCCTTTCTCCAGTGTGGATCCTTTGGTGACGGATCAGGGCTGAGCTTCGGCTAAAGCTCTTCCCACATTCCCCACACCTGTAGGGCTTCTCCCTATCCTGAAGCTGCTCATGGACCCCCAGCTCTGAGCTCCGGCCGCCTTCCCGGCCCAGGGTGTGTCTTTCCTCCTCTGACCTCCCTGGACTGCGTTTGCAGCCCCTCCTTGTGAGGGATCTCCGGGGCTTTTCCTCCCCGTTGGGTTCCTGCGCCGTGGAGCTGCTCAAAATGGCCTCATCCACGAGGTTCTGCTGTGGTGACTCATCCTCCCTGGTCCCCATACTCAGCTCCTGCTCTGGGGGAGGAAGGACAGGGAGAGGATGGGATTTGCCTCCGTGCCACAGGGAAGGGCCAGGAGATCCCCCCAGTGCATCCCCAGCAGGACAGCTTTGGCAGCAGGGCTGTCCTGCAGCTGGGGCCATGCTGGGCTGGGAGAAGGAGCAGAAAAAAGGGGGAAAGGAGGAAAGGGGCACTGACTTCCTCCTCACCTGGCCGGGGCTCTCGGTCCATCTTCCTCTTCCTCGCAGCCTCCTCTTCCTGCATCCGGACAAGGTTTAGGAACGGGAAATCCTGCTTTGGGTGTGAAAACAAGGGCTGAGTGCGTTGGGTTTGATGGTCCCGCTGCCCAAGTTTAGCTGGAGAAGTCAGCGCCCCTTTCAGCCTCGGGGGGCCCGGACCCCGTTTATCTCTGGCTTCATTCAACCCTCCAGGCTGCCGGGGTATCCCAGCTCCTTTGCGCTCTCCCCTCTTCGGGGCTCCCGCGTTCCCCTCCGGCTCTCCCTGGGATCCCCAAACCCGAGATCGCCTCTCTGCCCGTAGGGACAGGGCACGCGGGACCCCGCAAGGGTTATTTGTGGCTCAGCTTTTGGGTCCTGGAAGATCCTAAGATCCCTTGCCCCACAAAAAAAACCCTCCCAGAGACCCCCTCGATGCATCTGGGCGAGCTCCCGCTCCCCACTCACCTGCGGGTTCTGGAGGCGGGGAGGGCGATGCAGCAGGAGCCGGGGGAGCTGCGGCCTGAGCGGGGGAACCGCGTGGTGTTGGGGTCGTTGCTGCTCCTCCTGTTCCTTGCCCGTCTCTTTCTCCACTTCCCGCTCGTCTTCTTCCGTTTCCTCTTTCTCTGTCCCGCCTCTTCGTCCCGCTCCTCCTCCGCTCCCGGCCCGGCCCGGGCAGTGCCGGCACACAAAAGGAGCCACGCTCTGCCCTAGGTGGGGGTTCCCAAAGCGGCCGCGGCCCGCGCGGCACTAGGACCGATCCTGAGAGCACCGGGAACGATCCTGAGATCAGCGGGAAGGAATCGGGAGCGTTTTTCCTGCCAGTGCTCCTCTTACTGGGAGCACTGGGAGGGAACTGGGAGCAAACAGCGCCCGGAGGCGGCTGCAGCCGGCGGTGGGCGTGGCCAAACAGAAGGGTGTTGTTATGCAAATAAGGGTGCGATCTTGCGCTGGGATTGGTGGGCAGGAGCAGCGCGGTGTTTTCTCGGTCACGTGAGGGCCGGAGCGACGGCGGCGGTGTCCGGTGAGAGGGGACGGGAAATGGGAGCAGGGACCGGGAACGGGCACAGGCACAGGGAGCGGGAATGGGGACAGGGACTATGAATGGGACAGGGAATACGGGACTGGGATTGGCAATACGGACAGGAGCCGGGACCAGGATTGCGACCAGGAATGGGAACAGGGACCGGGAATCCGGAACCGGGAATGGGACTGGAAATGCGGGAAAGGGACCAGGAACGAGAGTGGGAATGTGAGCGGGACAGGGATGGGAACCGGACAAGAGGGACACGGGGAATGGGAGTACCGGGGGGCGAGCCGGAGCGGGGTGACACCGGGGCGAGGAGCGGCCGGGAACAGGAGCGACACTCGGGCAGGGGGACACAGAGGACCGGGCCGGGGGAGTTAACGGCTCCAGGGGACGCTGTGCACTTGCCCTGTGGGCAGAGGGGACGGCGAGCGGAGGAGACACCAGAACAGGGTGGGGGGACACGGGCACGAGGGCGACACCGGGGACAGGGAGTCTGATCCGGGGGTTTAACGGAGGCAGGGGATACTGTAGACTGGGCAGTGGGAACACCGAAAGAGGGGAGTGATGCCGGACCGAGCAGGACACAGTCCGGGGAGTGACACTGAGTAGGGGGGACACCAGGACAGGGGTGATCCCAGGAGCACGGGATGACACCGAACAGCAGGGACACAGACCAGGGGGTGACACCGAGCAGGGGGGACACCAGACTGAGGTGACACCGGCGGGTGTCCCCAGAGACCAGGCGACTGTACCTGAGCTGCGGCCCCAGGTACAGCACATCCGAGGTGGCTTTGGTGCCAGTGGACAGCGAGCTGGGACAGTGGGGATGGCAGGTGGGGACACTGGGGAGGGACAGTAGCACAGGGACTGGGATACCAGGGAGGGAGCACGGGGACATGGGGACACTTTGAAAGGGATGCTGGGGTGTCCTGGGACAAAGCACGGCAGCATCACCGTGGTGAGAAAGGAGCTGATGGCAGTGGTGGCCTTTGTCCCATACCATAGGGTGACACTGCTTTGGGGTGAAACATGGTGGTGTCACCAGGGTGGGACAGGGCCTGACCATGGAGGACTTTGTTCCCAAGCATGGGGTGTCACCGTTTTGGGACAAAACTCACCATTGTCACCATGATAGGACATGTGGTGACAGAGGTGGTGGCCTTTGTCCCCAAGCTGATCCTGTTCAGGCTCACCAACCAGCTGGTGCTGGCCTTCAAGCACTTGTTGGGCTACAAAGTTGGCACCGATGACACTCAGGCCATCTACACTTGCAGGAACCTCCTAGAGCACCTGGCCTTTGTCCTCAAGAAGGTGGCATGGGGATACTGGGAAGAGCTGGGGACACTGGGGGAGTTGGAGACATTGTTGGGCTTGAGGACAAGGGGACCTCCTGGAGCACGTGGCCTACGCCCTTTAGAAGGTGGTACAGGGACACCAGGCAGGGTTGAGGACACCAGGAGAGACTGGGGACATCAGGACCTCCTGGAGCACCCTGTGTACACCTCCCTGTCAAGAAGGTGTCATGGGGACACTGGGATGGGTTGCAGACACAGTGGTGGTCTGGGGACATGGTGGTTCTCAGGGCTATGGAGGGGACTGGGGACGCTGTGGAGATGTGGGGACACTGAGGTACCATAGGGCCACCTCCAGCCCCATGTGCCTGTCCCCACAGTACCTGTCTGTCTCCAACAAGGCCCTTGGCCACCACGTTTTTTGCTCACTTCGGTCTGGTCAGCATACTGTGTCAGAATGATAGGGGTCTCAGTCTCAGTCCTTGGCAGGGGGGCTTCAATCTCTGTTTGTCATGGTGGTAGTGAACAGATGAAGGATTTTCCATGGGAGGGACCACCAAAGTTGCTCCAGCAAGTTCATTAGGCCAAGAGGTGGGAAAATTCCTGGGCTATTGTTGCGAAGCAGGTGTAGGCATACAGACCCATGGCCTTCTTAACCAGGCCCTGTTAGAAGCAGTGTACCATGGCAGCAAATACACCTGCAAACCATCACTTGGCAGGCCAGAACTCTGCTCAAGGGCCTCAGGATCTTGGCGTGCATCCACCTCAAGCAGGTGAAAATTCCAATCAGGGTTCTCAGGTGTAAGAGCCGAAATGAGGTATGTGGGACTCCAGGCGGCTCTTCAAAAGGCAATTTATTATATCTAAGATGTTACAGCAGTCCAGGGTCATGGGCGACAGAGCCTGTGCCTACAGCTGTCAGCTCCTGCTACAGGCAGGCCTGGAGACCCTTTGGTTTTGGTTACATTGCATTATATACTTTTCTTTGCTGAGCATCTTAATACAGTAGAACCAACCCATACCTTAACTTTTATCTATAGCCTATCATAACTGCTATAATTACTATATTCATGTTAGTATTCTCCAATCAGTAAAAGTTAGTATGTTACAGTTTAAGCTAGAAGTTGTTTTTCAGTTTTCTTGCAGTGGAAAATCTGGATACCTTTTTTTCTACTTGCAACATTGGCAGGCTTGTTTGCCTGTGCTATCTTTCTGCTTGGTAAAAACATCTTGTTTGAGGTGGGTTTATCCTTTGCTCTAAGTCATAAAGACCCCTTCTAACTAATATACCCTTTGCCATCTTACTTATCTAGTAAGACTGGCTCAGCAATTCTTTTTTTCTATAGCAAAACTTGCTTCTATCTCCATTCCTTCATTAGACTCTACATTCAAAAATCTCTGTGCTAAGCATACATATCTGTGAGACTTTCTTGCCAAACTTTCATCCTTCCCAACACCATAGGGGCTTCACCTGCTTGGCCTGCTTGATCTCAGCTTATGTCTCACAGTCATGGATAACCTGAGAAGTACTGTCCATGGTTAGATCCACTCCTCGGTCTCGTGGCCACTTAGAGATGGCATCTCTACCTTGATGACCTGAGGCAACACGGGCCCATCGAGCTTGGGATATCTCTCCCTTGTGTTCCCAATCTAGGTCTGTCTTGGACACCCCTATCTTTGCAGCCTGGTCTACCTGCTCATTGTTTTGGTGCTCCTCATTGGCTCTACTCTTGGGACATTGGCATCTACATGATGGACTTTCACAGTAATCTTCTCTACTCAAGAGGCAATGTTTTTCCATTCATCAGCAGCCCAGACTGGTTTTCCTCTATGCCTCCAGTTGGCCTTTTCCCACCTTTCCAGCCAACCTCACAGAGCATTGGCTACCATCCATGAATCAGTATAAAGGTAGAACTTTGACTACTTCTCTCTTTCAGCACTGTCCAGGGGCAACTGAACGGCCTTGAGTTCAGCAGGTTGACTTGATCCACCTTCTGCTTTGGTAGCTTGTGCAGCCTGTCGCGTGGGACTCCATACGGCTGCTTTCCAAATCCAATTCATCCCTATGATGTGACAGAAACCATCAGTGAAAAGAGTGTAGTGTGTTTCCTCTGCTGGTAGTTGGTTGGATGGTGGAGCTTCTTCAGCCCTTGTAACTTGTTCCTGCTCCTCTTCATCAGCGAGACCAAAGTTTTCACCTTCTGGCCAGTTTGTAATTATCCCCAGAATCCCAGGCTGATTCAGGTTTCCAGTACGGCTGCGCTGTGTGATGAAAGCAATCCAGTTGCTCCATGTGGTGTCAGTGGCGTGGTGAGTAGTGGGAACCTTTCCTTTAAACATCCACCCCAGCACCGCTAGTCGGGGTGCCAGGAGGAGTTGTGCTTCTGTGCCAATCACCTCTGAGGTGACTTGAACTCCCTCATAGGCAGTCAAGATTTCCTTCTCTGTGGGAGTGTAGATGGCTTTAGACTCTCTGTAACTTCAGCTCCAGAATCCCAGTGGTTGGCCTTGAGTCTCCCCAGGCACCTTCTGCCAAAGGCTCCAGGACAAGCCATGGTTCCCAGCTGCAGAGTAGAGCACGTTCTTCACCTCTGGTCCCATCCTGACTGGGCCAAGGGCTACCACATGAGCAATCTCTTGCATAATCTGGGCAAAGGCTGCTCTGGGCCTCAGTGGAAATTGGACTTCTTGTGAGTGACCAGGTAGAGAGGACTCACAATCTGGCTGTACTCAGGAATGTGCATTCTACAAAAGCCTATGGTGCCTAGGAAAGCTTGTGCTTCCTTCTTGCTGGTTGGTGGAGACATCATGCTGATCTTACTGATGACCTTAGTGGAAATCTGATGCCTTCCATCTTGCCGCTTTACTCCCAGGAATTGGATCTCTCAGGCAGGTCCCTTGACTTTGCTCTTCTTGGTGGCAAAGCTGGCCTCCAGAAGATTCTGGATGATTTTTTCTCCTTTCTGAAATACTTCCATTGCTGTCTTCCCCCACACAACGATGTCATCAATGTACTGCAGGTGTTCTGGAGCCTCACCCTTTTCCAGTGCAGCCTGGATCAGTCCATGGCAGATGGTGGGGCTGTGCTTCCACCCCTGGGGCAGTTGGTTCCAGGTGTACTGCATGCCCCTCCATGTGAAAGCAAACTGAGGCCTGCATTCTGCTGCCAGAGGAATGGAGAAAAATGCATTGGCAATGTCTATAGTGGCATTCCACCTTGCTGGCTTGGACTCCAGCTCATACTGGAGTTCCAGCATGTCCGGCACAGCAACGCTCAGTGGTGGAGTCCCTTCACTCAATGCACGATAGTCCACTGTCAGTCTCCATTCTCTGTCAGTCTTGCATACAGGCCAAGTGGGGCTGCTGAAGGGTGAGTGGGCCTTGCTGACCACCCCTTGGCTCTCGAGCTCACAGATCATTTTGTGGATGGGGATCACAGCATCTTGATTCATGTGATACTGCCAGCAGTGCACTGTTGAGGTGGCAATTGGCACTCGTTGCTCTTCCACCTTCAGGAGTCCCATTGCAGATGGGTCTTTTGATAGTCCAGGCAAGGTGTTCAACTGTTTAATGTTTTCTGTCTCTACAGCAGCTATTCTAAAAGCCCACCTGAGTCCCTTTGGGTCTTTGTAAAGCCATTCCGTAGGAAGTCTATGCCCAGAATACACCGGGCCTCTGGGTCAGTCACAATAGGATGTTTCTGCCACTCCTTCCCAGTCAGGCTCACCTCAGCTTCCAACAGGGTCAATTGCTGTGATCCCCTCATCAATCCAGCAATGGAAACAGGTTCTGCCCCCACATGTCCTGATGGTATTAGGGTACACTGTGCATCAGTATCAACTAACACTTCAGAGCCATTGTGGCTCTGATGTGCCAGGCTATCAATCCACACCATCCAAAAGACCCAGTTTTCCTGTGCCTCTTATTGGCTAGAGGCAGGGCCCCTCTAGCCCTGGTTTTTATTTCTTTCCTGGGCATACATACTAAAGGTTCCTTCAAGGAGATGTGACAGATGATACCTGGCAGCTTAGTCAATGAAAGTTTTCACTTCAGTGGAACATCACTTGCTTAATGTTTCCCTCCTTGAGCTGGTGCACCCATGCTGCCAGGACAAAAGTGGGTTTTCCATCCCACTTTCCCATGTCTTCCCCATGGTCACGCAGAAAAAAACAGAGGTCAGCCTGTGGGGTGTACCCTCTCTCTCTAGCTGGGGAACGCTGGGCTCTGATTTTGGGGCCTGTGACTCACACTGGTGCCGTATGGGAACTGTTCCTCCTCACCTCCTCCCTCATCTCCCTCATCTCCTCTCTGAGTTCTTGGACCACGGCAGAGACCTGAGCCTGCATCGGGCCACTCTCATAATTTCAAAGCTGGTTGGCCACAGAACCCACTGTCTCTCGGTTGTTATCAGCATTAATCATTGCAATGAATGTGGTGTATTGAGATGGCCCCAGATTTGCCAGGCTCCACAACATTTGCCCTGTGCACCTGACCTTGTCGGGGTCATTATCATGCTGTCCATCCCTCCCAAAGAGTACCACCAATACTGCCACTTCTCTCAGCTGTTGGATCCCTTCCTCAAGGGTCTTCCAGTACATTTTATCATGGTGCTCCTGCATTTTCTGTCTGTGGACAAACCTCTCTCTTACACTCATTAAAAGTTGCTGCAAGAGGGAAAAGGACCCTGGCTTACGAATACCTGATTCATACCTGAGTCCTGGGTCAAGGGTCCCAAATTCCTTGCCTCACCACCATCCAGTTGCTCATCTGTACCAGTAAGGTCCTAGACCTGTAACCAGGTTGTATAAGCCTCACGTTCCCATCGTACAATGTCTTTGTGCAGATTATGGAGACTTTCATAGGTCAGGGACTCGGTGATGATCTCAACCATTTGCTCCCCTTCAGGTTGTGAGGGCCCTCCTTTCTTATACTTACCATTATCTGGGTGCTCTGATTTAATCTTAGACTTCCTCATTTCCACAGGGGTGACTGCTGCTGTCTGGGGCTGCCCTTGTGGTACAGCTGGAACCTGGATGGTTGTAACATCTGTGGGTTCAGTGGCTGCACTATCAGGCTCTCCCTCTTTGAGGCAGGGGGAGGGTCTCACCAGCTAAGGAAATGTACTCCTTCAGCATCTGGCCCATCTCCTTTACCAGAAACCCCACCCGATCCGGGTGATTAATTTCTGGGGTGGGCTGTGGGGCAGGGTAATGCTCTGGGGCATCATCCCTAGTTTCTGGGGTAGGTATCAGGGTGCTTATCCGAGTCCATCTTCCCTTATCTCTGAATGTTTAATAGAACAGGCATATCAGCAACACCAACAACTATATGGTATCATTAGCATTTAGAGAAGATTTGAACTCTTTGAAAACTGGTGGGGCTGACCCAAAGAGCTGGGTGAGGGATTGGGAGAAAATTTCCCCTGGTGTCAGTTCTTCACAGTAAGTATCATTATTAAACTAACCCCAAAACCATACAGTTAGGGTATGATAGCTCTGAATTCATGTGCCCTCCTTCGAGAGGAAGATAAAAATCCATTAATTCTTCACCTTATTAACCCATAAAGCCACAGTAGCCTTAGTTATAGGATTCATGTTTAGAGAAGGGCCTGCAAATGGGAGAAGTATAGCCATGACCACATGCCACTCAAAATAGAGTAAGCTGGACCACATGGTGCCACCTAGCAAGGTTTCTATATCCAACACACAAAAAATTAGGTTACTCAACATTTTTTCTTTCTGTGCCCTCAGGCCCTACACTGGGCACCAGAATGTGTCTTGGTTTGAAAAGACAGATGTCTGCTTAAGGAAGGTAGGAGCCTCCCTGAAATGGAAAATGTAAACCCCTTCCCTCCGTATTATTATAATTTTGAAATTAAGAAGCTCTCAGGCAAAGATATGGGAATAGGAAGTACAGGGAATTTAAAATACAAATGTAGTAATACAAAAAACCCACTGACTGAGTCAGAATCCAACCTGAGACCCTGTTGGTCACAGTCCGATTAAATGGTGGCTGCAGTCCTCCTGGAGGGACAGATGTGGTTCTGTTGAGGCAGTGATCCTGCAGAAGGGTGTAGTTTTCCTCTGAAAGTCTAGTGGTGGTGTAGTCTGGTCTTCCTGATCTTGTCCCTCTGAAGATCCAGTGGGAAAAGGCTGGCTGTGGTTTTCCAAATCTCAGATTACATCCAGTTAGGAATGCTTGGCCCCTACCCATGGATGGAGCATCTCACAATGGGATGATGCAATTTTATCAGTCATGCGGTGAGGCTCAATGGCCCATTAACAGAAGGTATCTCCCCAGAGGGAGGATGGGTCGTGGAAGAGGTAAAGAAAACTGCCCCACCCGGTTTAACAGCTGGACCATTAACAGAAGATATGCCCTCAGAGTTATGAGGGAGGAGATATGGAAAATATAAAGAACACCCCCTACCTCTGGGAGTCTGTCCGAATTTTCCTTCATCTGCCTCATGATTGTCATTTGGGGACCACTGAAGAGAAGACCCTCCCTGTCTAGAATCTCTGACTCTGAAGGAGAAAGTCACACGCCAAAGGCCCTGAGACCTGGAGAGCACAGTGCCAAGTTATTGTTTTCACAGGTATTGTTTGCTGTATGCTACACTGAGCCCAAAGAAGGGGACACCGTGCCCTTTTTGCAACAATAGCCTTGGAAGCTGTCCCACCTCTCGTCCTGGCTGGAGTTCTCCTGAGTTTCAGGTGGTCTCCCACAGAAGACATTCACCTGTTTTACAACCACCATGACAGACAGACTGAGATGTAATAAGCCTCTCCATCAAGGACTGAGACATGAAACCCCCGTGTGAAAAAGGCCCCTCTGCTCCTTCCAAGGACTGGGACTGAAACCCCTAGCCCAGGGCAGGTGTGTGGGGGAGGCAAGCTGACCAAACCGAGATGTTTGCCTGCAGGTTGTGACCACTGGACCAAGAAGACAATGGCTCTTGCTTACTGTTGAGAACATAGACTACCTGTCACATCTATTCCTTATTGTATTTGTCCTCCCCCCCCCCCCCCCCCCCCCACAATTTTCAATAGAATTGTCATAATAAAAACCTCTGAGTTAGCTGGAGATTTTGAGATCTCCCCAACATAACAGGTGGATCCACAACTGGACCAAAGGACCTCGTCTCTGTGTTTGGTAGCTATATACCCCCTCTCTCTATCTCTTTCTCTTTCCTCTCTCTTTCTCTATCTTTTCTCTCCCTCATCCCTCTATTGCATTTTCTTGTGATCATTCAATAAAGGTGCATTTGTTTTGATTATTGCTGCAAATCCCCTGTGCCGTGTCGGTTCTTTTGCACCCTGAGATCAATCCATGAACCGTCACGAAACCAGTTCGTAAGGATGGATCGTGACACTACCTCCCAGTGATAGATAACATACTTTTGGTCACATCTTGCATTGCAACCTAAGACATGTTACAGTTGACACTGTGAGGTCACACAACCTGCCCTGGGATGTCACAAGGATGTTCTGTGATGTCACAGCCCACTCTAAGATCGTCTCCTTTGTCACCTCGCCGCCCACTCTATGGAGTCATATCACCACCATGTGACATCATAACCTACTCTATGATGTCATACAATTGGGCAGGAATGTCACAGCTTGCTCAGTGAAGTTGCATAGTGCCCTCTATGATGCTGTAGCTGCTTGATGACCTCACATTACAGAATCTGTGATGTCATAGTCTCATCAGTGACCTCACCCAACCCACCCTGTGCTGTCACACAGCCCCTTTCTGACATCACAGCTGCTCTGTGCCTCTATGACACAGCCACAGAGGTACCACTGTGACACAGCCCCCTCTGGGACATCCCACAGCCCCTGCCAGTGCTGAGCCCCTGTGAGCTCTGTCTGTGCCCTGCTGGTGCGGCCCGGCCCAGCTCAGCAGCACAGACACAGCACCAGGACTTCAATGACCCTCTGGGGCTTTGTGCTGAGGCCCTGAACATCAGTCCCTGAGAGAGAGCTGAAGAAACCTCTAAAGAATCCACAGTCAGAACCAAACTCCAAAGTTCCTAGTACCTTTAATGGGTCCCACTGAGGGACACGACTGAGAAAGTGTCCCCAGGCCCCAGGCAGAGCAGAGAACTGCAGGCAGTGATGACAGGTGGGGACAAAGAGAAGCGAAGTCTTGGTGCCCTGGGCCACAGCAGGGTCTGTGCCACCAAGGGCTGGGAGGAGACACCTTGTGCTGAGGCCCTGGGGCCTCCTGGCACAGCCCCAGCCAGGCTGGGCACTGTCAGCCCCTTGTCCTGCCCTCAGCATCCCCCCCTAGCCCACATCCCAGTGGCCTCAAAGATCTGCTGGAAGGAGTCCCTGGGGAGCCTTGGTCAGGAATGGTCCTGTGAGTGCTTCCAGGGAGTGCACGTTCTTCAAAGGACTTTGGGTTGTGTTTTGCATTGGATTTCTGAGAGGTTTGTGCAATCATGGCCTCCAATTATCTGATGTAATGGGTCCCTTAGGATTCTTTGTCAGTAACAACACTCAGTGGGCTCATTAATGTTTCAAGGTACTTCCATTTTTTCAAAGTACTTGGTGTTTCTCTTTTGATACTGATGCCTTAAATTTCAGCTTTCATACTTTCCAGATTCAGTACTGCATTAGTATATAACTCTGAACCTCAGATAGAGTGTTAGCAAGTTCTCTTCACAGTGTAGACAAAACAATCTAACACTGTCTCACCTCTGTTTCAGGTAGCCTCTTTAGGCATCAGTACAGACTCTGTGAGAAGTTTGTGAAATCATGGCCCCAATGATTTGCGTTAATTAGTGCCTTGAGATCTTTGTATTGACACTCAGTGGGGCTCTTTAATACTTTGAGATATGCAAGGTGTTTAAGGTGCTTTGAACTTTCTTTCCCACGCTGAGTCTCTGAGAGCTTTTTGTGCAATCCTGGTCTCCAATTCTCTCCTCCAAGGAGAGAGGAGGAGCCTGTGTTTAGGATAGATCTCAGTGGGACCCATTAATGCCTTGAGACACTTTGGGATTTTTTTTCTGACTGATTCCAAAGGTTTGTGCAATCTCCTCTCAGACTCTGAGATTCCAAGGCTCAACACTAAATGCACCGCAGGGTTCATTAGGATCAAGGCAGTCCTGACATAGCATGGCTCTGCCTTGATTTCCCTCTGGTCTGGTGCTGTTCATTAGGAAGGTTTTCCTACTGCAGTAATGGAGTAATACTTCAAAGTGCTTCTAAAAAATATTAGTTCCTATTTTAAAGACTGTGTTTTATTAAATTTCTCTTTAGAAAAGAGTTGGTTGCAGCATTCAGTGACTGCTATTGACCCAGGGACTTTCCTCAGGCGGTCAGGCCTGGTCAGAGAAGCTTTGCATTGAGGTCTGACCCAGTGTGGATAACCTTGCTCAACATTCCCAACCCCATCCTGTCTCTCCTCACTCACCTGGGACCTGCTTTTCTTGGAGAACTGGCTGCATTCAGGCAAATTGGGGATTTTTTTTTTTTTGAAGCAATCAAAAATTCCTGAGTTTCCTCATTGAAAAATGAGGAAAGACACCCCCAAGTGTGTGCCAAGCCCAAGTGCCACCAAGGACATTCCTTTTCCCCAAGACAGAGCCCTGCAAGAAATGTTTTATTCCTTTGGTTCCATGAGGCCCAGCTGTGTCACAATGGACCCTCAGTTCCATGGGGCTGCACAGTGTTACTTTGGCCCTGATATAGGCATAAACAGACTATAGTTGGCTGTGTAATCAAGGGTTAGACAGACTATAGTTTACAGTGTAATCAAGGAAAGGTGGTCCTTTTCCTATATTGCTGTATAATCAAGAGCAGATGGTCCTCTTTCCTATACTTTAAGGGGATCCTCTATATCCTAAGGGAATATAGTTTATTGTTTAAGACTAAACTAGTGCTCAAAAAATGGTAGAAACTGGATCTGTGTTTCGGACCATGGCCAGAAGCCTTGGAGAATGGCCAGATGTGAAGAGAGTCTGTGCAAAGACCAGGTTCATTCAAAGGGCATATTAGGAAGACTGCTTACTTCGTCCCATGACCACTGCCCAGAAGACCCCCAGAAAGCAATGTGTCTTAGTTTGGAAAGACAGGCATCTGCTAAGGAGGCAGGAGCCTCCCCTGAAATGGAAAAATGTAAACCCCCTCCCTCCAAATTGTTATAAATATGAAATTAAGGGGCTCTCAGGCAAAAATATGGGAGCAGGAACAACAGTTCTTTATTAGGGAAGAAAAGAAAAGGATAAACAATGCAGCAGACCAAAACAGTACTGATAGAGTCAGAACACAACCTTACACCCTCTTGGTCAGGGTGTTGGCAGCAATCCCATTGGAATTGTGGCTGCACTCCTCCTGGAGTGTCAGGTGTGGTTCTGTTGGAGCAGAGATCCTGTAGAAGGGTGTAGTCTTCCTCTGAAGATCCAGTGGAAAAAGCTGTGCTGGTCTTCCAGAAACTCCAGATTATATCCAGCTAGGAATGCTAGGCTCCTCCCTCTGGGCGGAGCATCTCACAGTGGGATGCTATAGTTCTTATCAGTCATGCAATGACATTCAATTGCCTATTATCAGCAGATGTCTCCCTGGTTGTGGAAGAGATAAGGAGAACTGCCCACTTAACAGAAGACAACTGCCATATAGTTGGCAAATAGAATACAATTTGCTTGGCAATCCAGGACACAGTGCTAAGAATGTGCAGGCACAGAACAATAAAAACTGATTAACATACGAAGTGAGAGCAGGCAGGGATAGGTTAAGGATATATATAGGCAATGACAAATATATATGAGCTAAAAGACTATTTAATACAGAGCATCTGCTCTGCTGGACACACACAGCTTTGATGAAGCAATTCCCCGTGTGTCCAGCACTGAATAAACAAACATCTACTTCACTAATCTACTTGGTTGTGGAGTCTTTATTTCTACGTGTCAGTTGGTGAGCCAGTCAGGAGTCTCTCTGCTCGTCTGCAGGACTGACTTGGAGGATGATGTCCTAGGCACACCCCAAGCCCTTTTCTTGCAGTAACTCCTTCCCCAGCTGCTCACTGCGGGAGCAGGGAAGAACCTCTTGTGGTTGCAAACAGCATATTTGACAAAGGCAGGGCCAGTAAGTTGTAGGGGACGCTGGTGCTTGGCCAGGGGCTGCTGGTAAACCACTCAGAGACATCGGGTGTAGGGCATAGTCCCTGTTTAGGAGGAGGGTGCCCTGAATTTTCAGACGGGGGTGCCCTAGGATTTGTCGACTGATAGAGCTAGTGATCTGAGCGCAGGTCAAGCAAATCCAGGATTACTGCTGCATCCCAGCATCGGGAGCCAGGATGGACCTGCTAATGATTGAAGCAGGAAAAGGGTAAGCAGGCGCTTTTCAATGATTACTTGGGTTATACATGCAGCTGCTGGGGGGATATTAAGTGGAATAATAATTGGATGTTAAATTTGTAAATGGGTATTTTATGTTAAGTACTTAAAACATTCCATGTTGGTTTGGTTTTTTTTTTTTTTTTTTTTTTTGTGTGTGTGTGTGTGTGTGTGTGTGTGTATGTGTGTGTGTGTTTGAGATGCAGCATCACTGCAAAGCAAGAGGGAGTTCTGTGACCCCACAAGGGGCATGGTCAGTGATGGACGAAGTGCTTATAATGTTTTGTATGGTACGTCCAGTACCACAAACAGTTTGTATACTTAAAACATCAGCAAACTGTGGATCCAAGTTGTAACCAAGAATATATTAAGCTAGCTTTGAAACTAATGAATGTGTATCTGTGTATGTGACAGGCTGTTTTGATGGCCAGAAATAAGATAGCTAGGAAAATAACTGGGATAAGACTATAAGAAAGTGTACAATGAAGTTCCATGGAAACTAGGGACAAGAAGCCCCAAAGGGAACAGAAGCGATGGGGAAAGGCCAGAGTAAAGAGGTCCAGTGAAAAACCCCTTTAGGCTGCATATTAGTGCACTGGAAACATATAGTCGGCTCAGGAGAGACAGAATATAAAAGGACTCTTATTAAATATTGCAACCAATGTTGGCTGTTGTACAGATTAGAGAATGAGGTGGAATAGTCCCTTAACAGAACAATAGACTATAACATTATTTTGCAGTTAATGCTGTTCTTAAGGAGGGAGAGAAAATGGGATGAAGCATCAAATGCAGATATGTTTTTTACCCTCTGAAACCACCCAGAGTGGCAGAGAGACTGTGGGTTGTGCCACCACAAGATTCTCTTGTACTTGCCCTTGAGAAGGAAAACAACAAAGACCTTAAAGGTAAATTAAAGTAATGTTACTCAGCATGCAAAATTGGCCAACAGTACTCTAGAAGAGATAAAATTCACCAGGCACCAGAACAGGATCTAACTGATTTGTGTAAGCCTCCTCCATGATCACAGGAATAGATTCAGACTCAGACAGAACCCTCACTCGCTCAGATAGTCCTGTGTCTTCCCGCACAGAAAAAATCAGTTCCAGAGGTGGTGCAGGCACCTCTCTGGGAGGCAGTAACGCCTGAGGAAGGGACACTACTGATTAAGGCACCTTTTTCTATCACCAATTTAGAGGCATGGAAAAAGTTGCTAAAGATTATCAGAAAGACCCACTAAGTGTATCCAAACACTTCCAGTTTATAGTAAAGCAGCACAATCCTGATTGGATTGACACACAGTTATTGTTACGATATATTACTGAAACAGAAGAGCAATTAATTCTAAAAACTACAGGGGATTTGGCTGAGGATTATTATAAAACCAAGGGGGAATTATAGACATTATAGAATACTTCCCCTTTCAAGACCCAAAATGGGCTGTGAACAGGTCTGCGCACAAGAAAAATTACAGGCATACCAGGGGTGAATCTCAAGAGGAATGTAAAGAGCCATTCACAAAACCATAAATTAGTCTACATGATATGTAATCAAACAAGGTTCCTCCGAGTCACCATCTGAATTCCTGGATCACCTGAGGGAAATGATGTGCCATAACACACTACTGGATCCTGGGTCAGAGATAGGAACACAACAACTAGTTTGTTTCTGGGCAAGTCTAGAGGAGATATTAGGCACAAGTTTCAAAAGCTGCATTCTACAGAAAGCAGGAATCTATAAGTAAGTGTTGCTGGATGAAGCATGGAGAGTTTTTAGTAACAGGGAAGAAAAGTACAAGCGGGGACAAGGAAGGGTGGTGGCGGTCACCAGGGAGGAGAGAAAAGGAAATGAGGACTTCTCTGACTAGGCAAGGACCAATGTGTGTCGTGCAAAAGGTTTGAACATTGTAAAAATGAATATCCAGAAAAATCCAAGGATAAGGACATAGACAGAATAACCAGAAAAGGAAGATAGTGGCCCCTGTAGAAGAAGACTGACGGGGACCTGGGGAATCCACCCTAGTGGATCCACTGATTGTAATGAAGCTAGGGAAAAACGAAAAGAAAGTAGAATTTTTGGTCAACAATGTATCTGGTTTTGAACCAAGATTTGATGCCCCTGGGAAATTATTATATCATGGTAAAAAGTGCAACTCATCAAAGTGAAAAGGTGTACTTTTGTGAACCTCTGAGATACAAACTGGAAAAACAATGGGGCATCCACAAATTTCTGTACATGCCTAACTCCCCAAAGGGATTTTTTTGGAAGAGATTTATTAGTGCAATTTGAGGCAGTAATTAAATTTGAAAAAGGAAAAATTACTCCAGAGGTAAATGACCAGCACTATATACAAATAATGAGCTTATCCCTAGCTAGTGTTTCTACAGAGAACCAAATCAGTGAAGAAATCACAGACCAGGTATATCCCAGGGTATGGGCCACTGATGTGGCCCAGAGAGCAAAGAATGCTCTGCTCACCAAAGTCAAACTTAAAGAGGGATGGCAACCAGTAAGAATCAAACAGTATCCCCTGAAAAGGGAAGACCAGCAAGGAATTTGTTCACTGATAGAAAAATTTTTACAACTAGGATTGGAAAGGAGTGCGAGTTCAATTTTAATACCCCCATATTACCTGTCCATAAACTGACGGGTTGTATTGAGTGGTGCAGGACTTATGAGCTGTAAATAAAATAACTGAGGACCTCTATCCAGTGGTGGCAAACCCATATGCCTTGTTGACTGTATTGACATCTGAACTAAACTGGTTTACTATTTTAGACCTGAAGGATGCCTTCTTTTGCCTCCCTCTCCATAAAGCCAGCCAAAAAATATTTGCGTTAGAATGGGAAAACCCCAAAAGTGGGTGTAAAACCCAGTTTACATGGACTGTATTACCCCAAGGATTCAAGAACAGCCCCATTATATTCAGCAATCAATGAGCAAAAGGTCTTGCGTCCTGGAAGGCCCCATCAGAAGAAGGGAAGCTGTTACAATACGCAGATGATATCCTGATTGCCACCAAAACAAAGGATGCTAGCCTGACCTGGATGGTGAGTCTGCTAAACTTCTTGGTACTGGTTATCTAAGAAGAAGGCCCGAGTAATGCAGCAGGAGGGAATTTATCTAGGATATGAGGTTAGTACTGGACAAAGAACTCAAAGATGAGCCCAAAAAGAGTCAATATGCGAAATGCCAAGACCATAAACAGTGAAAGAGTTACAAACCTTTTTGGCGTGGCGGTGGCTTTGGATTTTACAACTATGGACTGCTGATTAAAACCCTATATCTGCTGACAACCACTGAATGAAAGAATCTTCCATGGAACAAAGGAGCTACACAAGCCTTTGAGTCACTAAAAAAGGCTCTGATGTCAGCTCCAGCCTTGGAACTCCAGATGTGAGTAAACCATTTTTTCTCTTTTCCCAGCAGAAGCAGGGGATTGCCCTAGGAATATTGGCACAGGATCTGGGCCGGTATCACCGATCAGTGGCTTACTTTTCCTAACAGCTAGACACAAGTGCAAAAGGTTGGCCTGGATGTTTGTGAGCGGTTGCAGCCCTGCCACTAAACATCCAGAAGGCCCGAAAATTTACCTTGGGCCAGACAGTGACCATGCTAGTGTCTCATACAGCATCTGCAGTACTAGAAATGGTGGGCAGTGGTTTTCCCAACAAAGATTTTTGAAATATCAGGCTACAATGGTAGAACAAGACAATGTGTAAATTGTGGTAAATAATATTGTCAGTCCAGCCTCTTTCCTCAGCAGAAATACAGAGGAAGCAGCACATCATGGCTGTCTGGAAACCACCAAAGTGACATATTTAAGCTGTCCAGACCTGAAACATAGTCCTGTGGAGAACACAGAAAACTGGTTCACAGATGGAAGCAGTTATGTCCTAAGCAGTAAAAGACACACTAGATATACCATCACCACCGGCCGAGAAATAATAGAGTCAGGACCTTTGCCCATCAATACCTCTGCACAAAAGGCAGAGGTAATTGCTCTAACTCAAGCCTTGGAACTGGCCCAAGGCAAAACTGTGAATATCTATACAGACTCAAAATATAGCTTTGTAGTCGTACGTGCACTCGGAGCAATCTGGAAGGAAAGAGGACTATTAAATTCACAGGGCAAAAACATTACATGTGTAGAAGAGATCCTGAAACTGTTGGAGGCAGTCCAACTCCCTGAGAAAGGGACTATCATGGACATCAAAGCACTCCAAAAAGTAAGTTAGGAATTGGAAAAAGGAAATGAGCTGGTAGACAGAGAAGAAAAACAGGCAGCCAAGAAAAAGGTAAAAACAGGAGCCTTGATGGGCAAATTTCCCTAGGAGGTGAGCCAAAATATACCAAAGAGTATCAAAGCCTCATTTCTGACCTAGATGGGTCATTTAATAAAGAGGGGTAGGCTCTCACCCCACAAGGGCAACTGATCATTCCCTTCTATTTAATATGGCCTTTGGTTAGGGAAGAGCACAAGAAAAGAAACTGTGGGGCAGATGCCCTAACAGTTCCTACTTAGAGGAATTATTGCTAGGAATTACATGCCACTGTGAAGCAGGTGACTCTGCAATGCAATCTTTGCCTCCACACTAATCCCAAAAATACCCCCAAACCAAAATTAGGCCAAACTGGGAAAGGCAACGGAGACCTGAGCACCAGTGGCAGAATGATTTTATGGAACTCCCAGGAAAAGGGGGGTATAGATATTTACTGATATTAACTGATACCTTTTCAGGCTGGCCAGAGGCATTCCCTACCAGAACAGCCAAGGCTTGGGAGGTAACAAGAATGCTAATAGAGGAAATAATACTGCTCTTTGGAGTTCCAGCAACTATGTCTAAGAGGACATAGAGGACCTAAGAGGACAAAGAGGATTAAGAGGACCACATTTTACCTCAAAAATAGTGCAGCAAATCAGCTACCATTTGGGTATCAATTGGCAGCTTCATGCAGCATATCATCCTAGTCAAGTGGACAGGTAGAAAAGATGAACCACTTAATCAAACAGCAGATTGTGAAATTAGGACAAGAAACAAACTTGACCTGGCCTCAGTCTCTTTCTCTAACACTCTTGTGCATACAAACTAGGCCAAGGGGAAAAGAAGGACTGAGCCCTTTTGAAATCTTGTATGGGAGACCTTATGGAATACAAAAAGGGATGTCCACATAAGCTAGGGATGAAATTATGACCTCCTACATAGTGGCATTAGGCAAACAACTCAACAAAACTGAGAAACTGTGAAATGTGGTTGGGACTTGAAGCAGGGGTTTGGATGGGCCTGTGCATAACATCCAACTTGGAGATTGTGTGTATGTAAAGACTATCACAGAAAAACTCTGGAACGACAGTGGGAGAGACAATTCCAAGTGCTCCTCACTTCCTTCACAGCAGTCAAGGTCAAGGAACAAGCATCATGGATACATCACACCAGAATCAAAAAGGCTTCACAGTCTTCCTGGAAGGTCACACAGGTACATCCTGGAAAGCTACTCTTTACACGATCCTATTCTTAATCAAAGGATATGTGAATATGCAAAAACAAAAAAATGTAATACCAATGTGCACCTTCAATGGCATCACCACTATTAAAAAGTTGTGGGGAGGCTTCTATGAGTCTACAGGTATGATTGTTACTGGGAATGCTACAAACTTTTTAGGGAAAGTATTATATGATACAACAAAATATGGGCCCATAGGTTCAACAGAAGTTGACAATAAATGCTTGATTAACTGTACAGTTTCTGAATTCTCATTGAAAGCAAAGAACACAGGGGTATACAATTTCTATACAATAACACAAATTTATTTAAATAAAGTCAAGGATCTTGATGAAAACATAACAAAAAAAATTAAAAACCCCAACATAAAAAGGAGCTCCAACATCTAATTACCAAAATAGGGCCATATGCCATTAAAAATACAGGAATTCAAAAGCTATTGATTAACCCAAAATGGTCCCTGAAGCGAGTCAAAATGGCAATGCAGGTGAGTGCTTCTAACATATCTGGTCAAAATGTGCTCCATTCCTTAAGACTTCCTTCATGGAATGGACCAATTGGCTGCAGAAACTTATACCTACAACTTGAAGGAAGAAAAACCTTACAGAGGTGCTGGGAACAGGGCTGGGGGTTTTGAATACAATAGATTCGGAAGGATTAATGAACAGATTAGCTGTAGCAGGTGGCAATCTATTTAATTTATAAAAACCTCTCAGTCTTCCTTACTAGCATAAGGCACTAGCCAATGGAAATCATCTAAAGTATTACCAGGGTGAGAAAATATCGAGGAACTGTGGGATCATGAGTTAACAATAACTGCACTAAATACATTCCAAGACAATGTTTCATTAAAATGTTTTCAGCTATATACAGGCACAACTATGGATGCAATCAATCGCTGCCTCAATTGTACAAGACGGAGGGGAGGGCACCTAACCTACTGAGATCTGAAGGATTTTTTGGGACGATGCTACTGAGGTAGAAAGAGAGCTTGGTGGAGCCCTGGTGGACTTCAGTAAATTTCACTTATGAGCCTGTCACTAGCATAGTGACTGATTTCATGTTGACCATTCATAACGCCTCAATACACATGATCCACCCCACCTTGTTAAATCCTTCTGAACATAGAACTTGGGCGAGAAAGACTAAAGGAAAGTGGCGAACTGTAAATATGGAGTCTTGTATTGCAAGGGAACAACTAGGATTCATTTGTGAAAGCAACACCATGGATGAACAAGACGCTTGCCTAGATACTGAACAGAGTATCTGTCATTTGAGGTTCATCCAGTTAACCAAACAACTATGCTTGTGTATACAGGCCAAGGCCGTGCATATCTAAGAACAGCACACCCGACCATACTGATAGATAATTCTAACTATGATCTATAACTACTCTAACCTTTGTATCTGCAATTTTGTCAAAAAAGGTGGGTGCTATTTTTCTTATCAGGCAATAGTTTTGTTGTATCAATATGCAAAAACTAATTTTACTACAGTTCAGGAGATATTATCCACACCCATTGGTGTGAATCTTACTCTAGTAAAACAATTATTAAGACATGAAGACCTAGGGAACATTCTCAAAGAAGTAAAGGAGACAAAGAAAACTTTAATCACATTCCACCATGATGCTGAGGAGATAGGGAAAGTTTTAAGACAAGTAAGGGATGACATGACACACCATTGGTGGGAAGTACTTTTTTGATGGTCGCCTGTGGATGCTGACAGTCTGGTCAGAGAGAGTCAGATAAACTTTCCCAGGCATTGTTCTGGGGAATTTTGAGACAGCGCAAAGAAAGAATTAAAACAATCTTTTATCTTTGCAGCTGGTGTTTTGAATTTGTTATTTACTTGTATGATGTTAACAAGAAGGGTGTTATTCCTAATTAGCCAATGATGTGAGGGGTGTTTATTGAGGACCAATGCTCTATGAGGCTGCGCCGTGAAACTCTGGACACTTTGTTTCCATGAGATTCCATGGTGTTGCTATGGTTCCCTGGGTCCCATGAGGCCCCTCTTTGTAACAATTCCGACTTGGTTCTGTAAGATTCCACAGTGTCACAGTATTTCACTTGATTTCTTGAGAACCTGATGTGTTGACAGTTGACCCTTGGTTCCTTGAGATTCCATTCCATCACAGTCATGTCCTTGGTTTCATAAAACTCAGGTTTGTCACAACGGAGCCTTGGCTTCAGGATATTCCGTTGCAACACAATGGCCTCATTGCTATGAGGTTGCACTGTAAAGCAGTGCACACTTGGTTCCATGAGATTCCATTAGGTAACAATGTTGTCCTGTGTTCCATTAGACCAGGCTCTGTCACTATGAACACTTGGAAATGTCCCATCAGCACCTGGGCTCCATCAGGCCCTGTTGTGTTGACAATTTACTCCTTGTTCCAGGACATTTCATTGCCTCACGATGGTCTCCTTGGTGCCATGAGGCCCCTCTGTTTCACAATGGAGCCTTGGTTCCATGAGTTTCCTTTGGGTCACAGTGGCCTCCTGTGTTCCATTAGGCCTGGCCTAATGTGTCACCATGGACGCTTGGTTCCACGGCCAGTGGCAATGTTCACAGTGGCACCCCACACTCTTACAAGGGACAGTTTGTTCCATGACATTCCATGGAGTCACAACAATCACTTGGGTTCCAAGCAGATGCCTGGAGAAGGGGAGCTCAGCCCAAATATCCTGGGGGTCCCTGTGCTGGTGTTTTTTGGGGGGAAATCTTTGGATCTTGCAGGACTCCAAAGCCAAGCCACGGATGCCCCTTGGGATGTAGTGGGGCATCACGAAAGCCAGGAGACCCTCATAGAAGCCAAGAGATGCTCATGGAGCCAAGGCTGCAGTGGGTCAGAGAAGAACCTGGAAGCCAGGAGACCCTCATAGACGCCAAGAGACCCTCATGCAGCCAAGGCTGCAGTGGGTCACAGAGGAGCCTTGTGGAAGCCAGGAGAGCAGTGTGAGGCTCTGGAACAATATGGCACCTAAGTTTCACTGGGACTTGACAGAACCTCATGGAAGCAAGGAAGCATTGTGAGCCCCCGGAATCAGCGTCTGCAGGAGGGGGCAATTTTCTGCTCCCTCCTGGGATGTTGGTGGACAATAAAACCTGAGGCAGCCTCCCAAGTGTCCAGCTGTATCACTAGTGTGGGTGAAATCTGATGGGGAGGCCCTGTCAACCCTGCTGCTCCTCCTGGCTGGGCATGGAGCTGCTGGGACACTGGGGTGGGGGGAGTCGTTAGTGGTGCACAAGGAAAGGTTCACCTCAAGCAGCACTGGAATGAGATGTGCACGTAAAGCAAGATAGAAGAGAAAGCAAGATAGCAGAGCAAGTGACATAACAAATGCCATCAAGAGTAAGATAACAAGTTTTAACAGAACTTGCAAAGCACAAAATTAGCTAAAACCAAGTTAGATTGAGGAAGCACCAGGCATGAGCTGATGATACAGATAAAAAGTTCTACACCAGCTGCACCCATCCCCTCATTCCCCAGAGTTTAACATATCTGGATAGCAAGGGGTGTTACTAAAACTTCCCGCTAACTGCACACACCTAGGTGAAAAACATCCCAATACTTAACTGAGGGTTCTGTCTTCAGAATTTCACAAAAGATCTCTAAGTGCAAAAAGGGGAAACTGTTTTAGCGTTTGTATGTATCTGGACTGTTTGGGAAGGGACATCTTTGGAGTAACTAAGCAGGGCCTCTCTGACAGATTCATCCCTACACCCACCCAGGGAAGTGAGGGGAAACACAGCAAGAGTTGTGTAGTTGTGTAACTTAGTTTGTACCTCCCTGTTGTGGTTTTTGGTCCCTTCACAAAAGAACCATTTTAGTGTGTGTATCTGGACTGTCTGGGACGGAGGTGAAACCTCTGGAATAACTAAGCAGGGCCTCTCAGGCAGCTTCGTCCCTTCACCCACCCAGGGAAGCAAAGGGGAAGACAGCAAAGGCTGTGGGATTGTGTAACTTAAGTCTGTATCTCCTTGTCATGGTTCTGGTCTCTTCATAGAATGAGTGAAAACCTCAGTGCAAAAGTTAAAGCTGAGTTTTGTGCTCTGCTCGCTAAATACAATGCCAAACCAGGAAGTTTGGGCAGAGAACAACTGGTTTAATTTAGAAAATGTTATTGACAGAATATGTTCTTTACAACACGAAACAAAATTTAAACTGGGCAAAAATAAGACCATCCTCTGCTCAGTTTTGGGAGCTTGTCTCACAGCAGCCATAGAGACCCATTTTAAGTGAAGAAGTGAGGAAAGAGCAATAATAGATTCCCCTCAAAACCTAGTTGGAATTTTGAAAAAACAATTAAATGAAGATAGAAACGAGATCTATATGTTGTGAGCTGCCCTTAGAGAGGAACATGTTAAGAATTCACATAATACTGATTCCTCTACAGAGGCAAAGGAAACTCCTCACATGAAAAAAATCTATCCCCATAAGGAACTTGAGGGGGTAAAAAATTGTGGGGAATACTGCTGTCCTCGCTTAAGACCCTTCGTTCCAACAGAATAAAACTATATTAATGATGAGGATCTTGACCCACAACTAAACAAATACCATTCAGTGCTACTGAATTGGCTAAGCTGAGAAAAGAATTCAGGTGCCTCCCACAAGAATCAGAGACGGAATATGCCTTCTGAATGTCCCTCAGTGGTGGAGATCAAATTGAATTAGCTGAACAGGAGGCCAGTGGGTACTGGGGACATGGAGTCTTCTTAACAACAGGAGATAAGGAGACAAGCGTGATCAATTAATCACAGCTATCATGGGCCCCAAAAGAGTATTAGTAATCTTTTTGATTGACACTGGGGCTCAGATCTCTGCACTAACAAAAAAGGATGCCCAGAGGTGTGGAATTGTTCCAACTGAGAGACAATACTGTGTTCTTAATGCTCTGAGAACTATAGAATCTATGATTGTTGCCTTAGTCAAACTGACGCTCCCCAGAGATGAGCATCAATTAGTTGTCAAAATGGTAATTGGGAACATTGCAAATAATCGATTAGGAATGGATGTCCTTGCTGGGAGGCAGTGGGAAGACTCTGAGGGATTTCTGTGGTCTTTTGCCACACTGCCACTTAACATTAGGCTGTTTCAAACCGCACCCTCCCTACCCTATAATAAAACAGCTAATGTAAAACAATACCCTCTACCTTCTGGTGCCAGAGAAGGTATCAAAGCAGTTCTACAGGACTTGAGAAACCAAGGGGTAATAATTCACACATATTCTCCTTTTAATTTGCTGGTATGGCCAGTCCGAAAAGCCAATGGAAAGTGGAGATTAACAATAGATTTTTGCAGGCTTAATGCCAACACAGACCCTCTTACAGCAGCGGTCCCAAACTTAGCTGAATTAATAACATCAATTCAAGAAAAAGCTCACTCAATCATGACAATGGCAACTATGGATGTCAAAGACATCTTCTTTATGATACCTATACAGCCAGAAGATATGCACCATTTTGCCTTCACATGGGACAGGACAGCAATACACTTTCACTAGGCTTCCCCAAGGCTACAAACACTCCCCCACTCTGGCCCACTATGTTTTAGCCCAGGAATTAGAAAATATATCCAAACCTGATCCTGTAGCTGATAATCAATACATTGATGACATTCTGGTGGGGGTGGGGTGGGGAGGATGAAATAGAGGTAGTAGGGAAACATCAGCAGCAAATAATCTCTCACTTAGAAAGTCTTGATTTGCAGATTCTCCCAGAGAAAATTCAGAAGCCTTCTCAGGAAGTGAAGTTTTTGGGAATTTGGTGGAAAGAAGGTATGACATGTATTTCACCCGATAACCTAACCTCTTTAGATTAGATTCAAATGCCTGAATAGAGGAAAGATTTCCAGCAAATTCTACTACTATTAGCGTTCTGGAGAAAACACATCACAGATTTCTCAATAATTGCTAGGCCGCTTTATGACTTGCTGAGGAAAAGGATGAAATGGGATTGGACTCCTTCTCAGGAAGAAGCAATGCAATTACTGATTTTTGAGGCAACAGCTCACCAAGCTCTAGGCCCTATCCATCCCACAGATCCCTTTCAGGTGGAATGGGGATTTGCCTCCTCAGGGCTATCAGTGCACATTTGCCAGTGGGATCCCGAGGGTCTGACAAGGCCACTTGGTTTTTATTCCAGTGGTTTCAAAGATGCTGAGAAAAGATACACTGCCTGGGAAAAGTGGTTGTTTGTGGTTAGCTTAGCTCTCCTAGAAGTGGAAAAAATTGCACGATAACGGTCTATTGTTTTAAGAGACCCTTTCAAAGTTATCAAAATTGTCACTATTGGGACCCCCCCACCTGATGGGGTAACCCAAAGGGCCTCAGTTAGAAAATGGTATGCTCAGATGGAAGCCTACTGTAATACCGTCTCAATAACAGAAGATACTGCTAAAAATCTAGCAATCCAAGACGCTGAGAGCCTGGCTAGCAACTAAGATAAATCTGCCTCTGTAATCAAAGTTGCTCCTCCTTTCTCCCCTGAACTAGCAGCAAGTTCTTGGTTCACAGATGCCTCTGCAAAATGGGAAGGGAAGGTATGGAGATATAGACCAGCTGCCTTACACATTTTATCTGGTGAAAGAATCATTACCGAAGGGGAAGGCAGTGCTCCGGCTGAGGAACTCAGCAGTTTGGAGTGTTTTCCGAAGTGAGGCGCAGAACATTTCTCTTGTCTGCATTTACACCAACTCTTAGCCAGTGCACAAAGGTTGTACCAAGTGGCTTCCTTTCTGGCAGCAAAATGATTGGGAAGTTAAGAATTCCAGTGTGGCAAAAGGAAAAGTGGCAAGAAATTTTAGATGTCGCAAGCCAAGAAAATTTTGCTGTTGGTTGGGTAGCTTCTCACCAAACAGATAGAAATCCAGCAGGAGAGTGGAATAATAGAGTGATGAACTAGCAAGACTCAGCCCCCTGAAAAAGGAACAAATTACTGAGGACTGGGATCAACTATTAGAATGGCTGCATGTAAAAAGACAGCACACAGGTGCAAAAGATTTGTACAAGGAGGCTCATGCTCGTAGTTGGACGGTCAACAGGAAAATGTGTAAAATATCCTTTAGAAGATGACCCTCTGCATTTAAGAAAGGGTAAAGGTTTATGGGACGAGTGGCAGGTAGACTATATTGGCCCCTTTAAGAAGTCAGGAGGTAAACACTTTGTGCTAGTAGGAGTAGAAATTGTATCTGGGTTGGTTCAAGCTGATGCTTTTAAAAGGGCTACAGGTGATAATACAGTTAAAGCTTTGCAGGGGTGGTTTGGAACTTTCCCAAAGCCACAGGAAATTCAATCTAACAACAGGTCCCACTTCACTGCTAAAATTGTACAGCATTGGGAAAAAGGTGAAGGAATTAAGCGGACTTTCCACACCCCTTACTACCCCCAAGCTAAGGGGATCTTAGAAAGAACCAATGGTCTTTTGAAACGACTTCTGAAGCCACGGGAGGGAAATTGGGAAATTCAGTTATGGGAAGCTGCTAAAGGAGTGAACCGTAGATGGGGGGGGTGGGGCAATGGATGTCCCATAATCACTGCCTTTTGCCCAACAGCTCCAAGCATCATTCCCTCACTACAGGGACCTGACGATTCAAAAAATCCAGCACATTACCCTGGACAATCTGTTCTGGTGGACCTCCCTACTGTAGGGGAAGTAGCACTAGTGCTGAAAACCCCTCTGAATAAACATGCATGGGTAGAATCTGATGCTCTAGGGAAAGAGCATCGGATAAATGCATGCTGGATAATCCTATCATTTTAAGTCTTTTCTGCCCCTCAGTGGAAGGATTTCTGTTGGTTTTACTTTAACAGAAGAACCCTGAGGGACATGAGAATCATCTGAACCATGATAACACTGGTGATACTTTTCTGCATCCTACCACAATTCCCTGGACAGAATCGTGCTGAATGGTCATGGTCTGAAGCTACCCTCCATCACACTAATGTTCTAGAAGCATATCCCAAGGGTGGCCACCCAAACCTAGAGCCTGTAGTGCTGCATGACTCTGAGTTATATTGTCCAAGTGAGTGGGGATGGGATCAGAAGGACTGGACTAGAACCCTAACCAGAACAATTGGTGAAATGATTGTGGTAGCATGCAGAAAAGTGGCAGGATGTCTCCATGAGGAAGCCACCTCCATTACAGTTACCAGAAATTTTACGGAAGCAGGTGGGAAAAGTGATCTGGATATCCCTTCAGCGAGACTGTGTCCTACAAACAAGTGGGAGTGTGCCAAACAAATTCCCTTTACTCTATGTTGCTGCCAGGAGTATGTTGGGCATTATACTCTAGGTTCCAAAACAAACAATGTTGCAAGTACAAAGGATTGTAAAAATGAACCAATTGATTGCTGTCATAATTTTACTTTAACTAAACCGACTTATGTGACATGCTGCTAGCAAAATAACATGACTGACCCGTTAGGTTGAAAAGGCTTAGTTCATAAATTTAAGATAGACGCTATAACAAAACCCACACTGAGTGCCTTAGTTACATCCCAGTGGATAGAAGGGACTGAGAGCATGAAGCCCACACTGAGTACCGTAGTTACACCCCAATGGGTAGAAGGGACTGAGAGCACAAAGCTCACATTGAGTACAGCAGATACATTCCAATGGGCAGAAGGGACTGAGACTACAAAGCCCACATTAAGTACAATAGTTATACCCCAATTGGTAGAAGGGATTGAGAGTCCCCTTAGTCAATGTGTTACTGAATGGTCTTGGTCCCAGGCTTTTACTCACTTTGCAGAAATGGGAAAAACAAAAAACCTGGCAGCTTCAAGGGGTACTGGGAGAAGAAATTAGCTGAATGATTTGCAGAACTACTTATAGTAAAGCAATCTCAATCAATGTTTTGACAGATCAGACAAATAAGTGTGAACAGACTTGTATGCACCCAAGCGTACAAGACTGTTGGCACAATTTGACATTAACACAAACCACAGTAGTAGTTTGTCTCTGGTCCAAAAATACTAAAGGCCGTTCTCTTAAGTTTATAATAAATGCTATGACCCAACCCTCTACTACCACCACTCCAGCTCAACCGTTATGCTTAGTCCGAGAATTTTTGAAATTGGACCATATATAATCAGGAAAACTGGACAACAACAAATATTCAATCCGGCATGGTCTCTTAAACAAGTCAAATTGCTGATGCAGAACAATGTCTCAGAAATTCAGCCGGTCTGTTTGCCTTTATTGCAGACTTCCTTTGAGGGCTGGATGACCTGGCTGTGAAAAGGGAGCTCTTTTAAAAAATGGATGCTAAGCGACATAACCGGTATTGCAGTAACAGGTTTGGGAACTCTAAATAGCATTGATTCAGAAGTACTAAAGAATAAATTGGCTGCCACAAATAGAGATGTGACTAAATTATAACACCCACTGCTGTGTTCCCAAAGCCAATAAGGATGACTGCAGTGGTTGTTATCAAATGTATTACCAAACTGGGAGAAGGTAAATGTAAACGATCACAAATTGGTAATTGATGCACTCAGTGCTACACAAAACAACCTTTCTTTGTTTCTTAGCTGTATCCAGGCACAATTGTCGATGCAGTCAGTTGCTGCCTCAATGATAAGAGAAGGTGAAGAAGGAATTTTCCTACTAAAATTCGGAAAATAATTTGGGACAGGGCCATTGATATTGAAAGAGAATTCCAATCCTGGTGGAACTTGGTGAATTTTTCTTATGACCCCATTACAAACAGCCATAGCTCTTGTGTTAACCATATGCAATGCCTCAGTGCATTTGAGACTTCCTATTAGGGCTGAATCATGATGGAACTATTCTCTATCCTTCTGAACACAGATAATGGGCCCGTCAAATTGGTAAAAAATGGCAAACTATTAATTTGGAATCTTGTATTGTCCAAGAACAACAAGCGTTCTTCTGCGAAAGCAATGCAATTAGAGCTCAAGATATTTGTTTGGACACAGAGCAAAATGTCATTTTGAAATTCATCCTAACAAGACTTCTGAAACAGTCCTTATATACATAGGCAATGGGTGGGCATGCTTTAGAACTGCTTGTGATATTGTATTTATAGAAAATGTAGTAGTGGATACTAAAAATAATTCAAATTTTTGTGCTTGTAACTTTACCAAAACTGCAAGATGTGATTCTTCTTATGAAGCTCCAGTTACCTCTCATTACCTTTTACAATCCAATTAACCACCAATTCACAAATTATTACCTACTCCCATTGGGATGAACATTATTTTGGTAAAGCAATTGTTGTTCCACCAGGACTTAATCGAAATATTAGAGAAGATCAAGAAGAATGGACAGAAGGCCCTGGTAACGGTTCATCACAAAGTGAAAGAAATACACCGTGTCATAGAGAGAGTAAGAAAAGAGGCCGAACACAGGTGGTGGGATACTCTTCGCATGGTCACCCACTGCCACAAGTGTTCTGAACAATATGTGCCATCCCATCATTATCTTTTAGATTCTAGTTTTGATTGGTTTTATTTTATCAGCAATCTTATTCATTATGAATTGGAGAATTACGAAATGGTTAACAAAATTGAAGTTTATAATTTAGGCACACAACTTGGCTGATGTCCTCTTCACTGTGAATATCCCCAAGACTGTCGACACAAGGTAATTATAAATTAGAGTATGTGTTTTGAAATAATCCTCAATTTTCTTTTGTGATTTTGTGAAAATTGCTTTTGATTTTTGGTGATTTGTTTTGAAAAAAATATTTTAAATTAATACTTATTTTATTTGTTTATTGCTTTAATGCCTTTTTATTATTTGTGATTTGTTTGGATCATTTGAAGAAATTGGAAATAATATTGTTTTAATTAATTATATTTGTTTAGTGTTTCCCTTTTCCCCTTTTTCTATCTTTTCTTTTCCTTCTTTTCTCTCTCTCTCTACATTCTGTCTCTGTTTTCCGGGATATGCTACCAATGTTCAACAAGCCCTGAAGACTTTGCAACTATGCTATGGAACCCTGCTGATGACCTTTGGAAGACTGTTGTGAGTCACCAGCTGGTATGAGAGATGATCTCAAGTTCCCCTCATTTACCTCACGACCATCCATCCCCAGGACAGATATCAGGATCCTGAGGATCCTGATTGGAATTCTGTCCTGCTTGACATGGATGAACACAAAAAACCCTGAGGCCCCTGAGCAGAATTCTGGCCTGACAAGTGACTGTTCACAGCTGTGTCTACAGGGACTGTCTAGCAGGGCCTGCCAAGAGGCAACATGCCCTACCTGTCTGCACCTGCTTCGTGACAATAGGCCAGGAATTTTTCCACCCCCTGGCCAGATGAACTTGTTGGGGCGACTTTGGTAGCCCCACCATGGAAAATCCTTCATCTGCTCCACTACCACCGTGAGGGATGGAGATTGAAGCCCCACTAACAAGGACTGAGACACCCGTAATTCTGATGCAGGGGTGCTGGCCTGAATGAAGTAGGATGCCTGCTAAGTGTTGCCTGCAGATGTGTTCACTGGACATAGACTGGTTTCCATAAAAAGCAGTCCTGAAACAGTGGGTCCCACTCACTGCTGATATTGACTTATCCTGCTGAGAATATGGGACTGTCTGTACCAGTCTTCAATACCTTTTTCCCCCCTCAGCGATTTCAATAGACTTCTTGATTGTATCTGTTCCCCTCAGCCATTTCAAGATCTGTTTCCCCCCTCAGCAATGGACTATAATAGAACCTTGAGTTAACCAGGACTTTTGAGATCTTGCCAACATGACTAGGCGAACTCTCGGCTGGACTACAAGGACTTTGTCTCTCCACGTTTGGTAGATATACTCCCTCTGTCTTTCTCCCCCTCTTTTCTATTATTTTCCTCTCCCTAATTCCTTTCACGCGTTTGCTGTGGTCATTCTATAAAGGTGCATTTGTTTCTGATTGATACTGCAATCCCCTTTCCATGTTGTGTTTTGCACTCCGAGATCAGTTAACAAACCATCATCAGCCCCGTTGGTATGAGTTGAGTGGATTGTGACAGGGAGGGGTTTAGGAGTGGGGAAGGGTCTGGGAATGGAAGATGATCTGGAACTGGGGAGGGGTCTAGGAGTGGGGAAGGGATCCATAAGTGGGGTAGGGTCTAGGAATGGGGAGGGGTCCGGGATTGTGGGGATAGGTCCATTCCGGGATTGGGATCTCTCCCCGGGGTTGGGGAGCATTATTGGGTTGAAGTGTCTCCCCTTCCTGATCATGCCGCTGTTTCCAGGGAATGGCTCCGATCTCAACCCTGACCACAAACCTGGGGGGGTCAAACACCCCAAATTCTGGGGTCAAACACACCAAATCCTGGGGTCAAGCCCCCGACCCCAAATCCTGGATGTTCCAACACCATGGGGGAGATCAAACATCCCTAAACCCAAACTCTGGGATGTCAACCTCCCCCCTCCACCCTGAAACCTAAATTTTAGAATCAAACCCCCAAATCCCGGGGTGTCAAACACTCCCCAATTCCCAAATGTTGGGGTTGCATCCCCATGGCCCCAAATCCTGGGGTTTAAAACATCTGGGGTGTCCACCATCCCCAATTTCCAAAGTTTGGGTCAAATATCTCCAAACTCTAAGGTGCCAAACACCATCAATATCCAAAGTTTGGGATTAAAACCCCCAATCCCCAACTCCTGGGGTTTGAAATATGTAGGGTATCCAACCTTCCTCATCCCCATATCTGGGGTCCAATCCCCTAATCCCCAAATCCTGGGGTGAAATCCCCCAAAATCCCAAATCCTGGTCAAATACCCCCAAACCCCAAACCCTGGGGTGTCAAACACCCCAAGCCCCAAATTTCAGGATCAAATCCCCCCAGTCCCCGAAGTCTCGGGGGTCACACCCCCCCCAATCCCCAACATTCCCCCAAAACCACTCCAGCCCTGGGGGGCACAGTGGGGTTTATTTTGGAAGGCTCCAGGTGCAATGTCTGCAGAGAGACCCTGGGTACAATGCTGGGAAAGACCTGAAAACCCCCTTGGGAACCCCAGAAACATGTGGGGGACTGGGAAAAGGGGATTTGGGCTTATCTGGGGTGGGGGCAGCTCCAGGTGCAATGTCTGCAAAGAGACCCTGGGTACAATGCTGGGAAAAACCCCAAAAACTCCTTGGGAACCTGAAAAGGCCCTGGGGGGCTGAGAAAGTGGATTTGGGGTGGGGATCCAGGGTGGAAGAAGGGGATTTGGGGTGAGAAGATTTAGGGAGGAAAGAATAGCATTCAAGATGGATAATGGAGATTTTCAGATGAAAGGAGGAGGATTTGGGATGCACACAGAAGGATTTGGGATGGAAAAAAGGAGATTTGGGTGGGAAAAGGGAATATTGGGATGGAAAAGGATTTTGGGATGAAAAAGGGGATTTAGGGTGGAAAAAGGAGGATTTAAGATGAAAAAAGGAGATTTTGGGGTAAAAAAGGAATTTTGGGTGGGGGAAGGGAATTTTGGGTGGGGAAGGGAAAAGCAGGATTGGGGTGGGAATTGAGGGATTTAGGATGGGGAAAGATTTTGGGTGGAAAAAGAGGATTTAGGATGGGCAGGGAAGCACTTAGGGTGGGAAAAGAGGATTTGGGGTTAAAAAAGGAGATTTTGGGTGGGAAAAGGGGATTTAGGGTGGGCAGGGAAGGATTTGGGTGGAAAAGGGTTATTTGGGGTAGATAAAGAAGATTTGGGATGCACAAAGGATTTGGGGTGAAAAATACCAGGATTTGGGGTGGGGAATTGAGGTGGAAAAGGGAGATTTTGGTATGGGAAAAGGGATTCGGGGACCCACAAAGGATTTGGGCTGGAAAAAAAATAATTTGAGGTGGGAAAAAGGAGGATTTGGGTTAAAAAACTGAAGATTTGGGCCGAGCTGAACTTACCTGGGGAAGGAAGTGGGGGGGTGAGTGGGGTTTGGACCAGGGCCAGGACTTTTTCTGGGAAAGTTTTCTGGGATTTTGGAGTATTTTTCTGGGATTTGGGAGCAGTTTTATGGGATTTAGGGTGTTTTGGGGTGGTTCTGAGGGATTTTAGGGTGTTTCTATGGGATTTTGGGGTGGCTTGGAAGATATTTAAGATGTTTCTATGGGATTTTGGGGTGTTTTGGGGCAGGTTTTGGGTACTTAGGGGCGGTTTTGAGGTGCTTTTTGGGACCTTGGGGTATTTCAGGCCCTTTTTTTGGAGGGATTAGGGAGGGGTATTTTGGTGGGGTTTGGGGTGTTTTGGGTCACTTTTTGGCAAAAGAGATCTTCATGGCGTTGCTCTGGGTGATCTTGAAGCCCTGCAGGGCCTCACGGGCAGCGCCCGCCTGCACCTCTGTGTCGAACTCCACGAAGGCGATGTCGTGGCGCCCGGGTACCAGGCGCACCTCCTTGAACCCTGGGAACCTGGGATAAGGAATGGGGTCAGGAGAGCCTGAAAAAACCAGGGACCGTTCTCCCAGAAACCTGGGAATGTTCACCAAAAAATCTGGCAATGTTTCCCCAGAAGCCACAGAATGTTCCCCTAAAAACTTGGGAACGTTCTCCAAGAAACCCAGGAAGATTCCCCAAAAATCTGAGAATGTCCCCCAAAAATATTCCAGAAATGGTTCCCCAAAAATATTCCAGAAATGTTCCCCAACAAAATCCAGAAATGCACCCCCCAAAAATCCAGAAACATCCCCTCCAAAAAACCCTGAAACAGCCTCTCTTAGAAATCCAGCACCATTCCCAAATATCCAGCCATGTCCCCCAAAAAATCCAGAAACTTCTCTCAAAAACTCAGAAATATTCCCCAAAAACCTGAGAACCTAAAAATTTCCCCCCAAAATCCAGAAGTGTTTCCCCCAAAAAACTTGGAAACATTCCCAAAAGGATCTGGCTACACCCCCACAACATGCAGAAACACTTCAACAAAAAGTTCCAGAAGTCCAACTCCCCATAAAAGTCCAGAAATGTTCCCCAAATATCCAGACTTTCCCCTCAAATTCCAGACTTTTCCCCCTCAAAAGATCCAGAAATCCAACTGCACCAAATATCCAGAAAAGTCCCCAGCAATATCCAGCAATGCTCCCCAAAAACCCAACTCCATAAACATTCTCCAAAGTCTGGAAACATCTCCCTCCAAAAAAATCCAGAAACATTCCCCCAAAAATCCAATGCATCCCCCACCTTACTCCTCTCAAAATACCCAAAACAATCCCAAATTCCCCCAAATTCTAGGAACGCCACCAATGCCCCTGAGGGAGATCCTGGATTCCCAATGCCTGGGAATTCAGGATGGGGGGTTGGGGTCAGGAGGAGCTGAGAATTTGGGGAAATCCCCCAGAAATCCAAGGGGGAGAGCCCGAGTTTGGGAAAACCCCCAGCATTGGGAAATTACCCCCAAAATCTGACTGAAACGCTCTCAAAATGGTTTGCGAATCTCAGAATGTCCCTCAAAATTCCAAAATATCCCCAAGAACCCCAAAAGTCCTGCAGGATTTCCCCAAAATTCCAGGGAAATGCTCTGAAAATCTTTCAATGTTCAATTCCCCAAAAATCCAACAACCCCAAAAATTCCAAAACATTTCCAAAAATCCAACATCCCAACAATCAAAAATTCAACTCCAAATCCCACTTAAACATTCTCAAAATCCCCAAAACTCCAACAACCCAACACTCCCCAAAATCCAGAAATATCCCACAAGATCCTGAAAAATTCCACCAAGCCCAGAAACATACCTCCAAGACCCCACAAAAACTCTCCCAAAATTGTTCAAAACCTCCAAAATACAACCTCCCTAAAAATCCAGAAGCATTCCCCCCCGCCAAAACGTCCCTGAAAAAATCCAGAAAGATTGTCAAAAATCCAGAAGTGGTCCCCAAAAAAATCCAGGAGTGTCCCCCAAAACATCCAGAAACATTTCCCCCCAAAACATCTAGAAACATTTCCCCCAAAAATCGCGAAATGGTCCTCAAAAAGTCCAGAAACTTACACCCAAAACCCCCAATAAACTCAAGGATTGAGGATCTTTCCCCAAAAAATCCATAACCGTCCCCCAAAAAAGCCAGAAGATCTCCCTGCAGAAAATCCTGAAATATTCCCCAAAATCAAGGAACTTCCTCCCAAAATCTACAAATGTTCCCCCAAAAATCTGGAAACATTCCTCAGAATCTAAAAACTTTCTTAAGGAAAACCAGAAATGTTCCCCCAAAAACTCATAAACCTGTCCCCCCTAGTCCAGAAAGTTTCTCCAAAAAAAATCCTGAAGCATTCCCAAAAATCGTGGAACTTCCCCCAAAAACGCCATAGCCATTCCAAAATAAACCCAAAAATCCAACTCCCCTAAAAACCCAAAAAACATTCCTTAAAAAAATCTGGAAACATTCCTCCAAAAACCCAGAAATTCCCACTCAAAAAAATCCAGAACTTCCCCCCCCAAATCCTGATATTTGCAAAAAAAAAAAAAATCCAGTCCAAAGCCCTCCTCACCTCTCTCCATCCCCTCCAAGCCCCAGAATACCCCAATCCCCCAAACCCTGCCCAGAATTCCCAGAATTGCCCGAGGTCTCACTGGTTGAAGAGCATGGAGAGCATCAGCTCGTTGGTCTCCTCAGGGAGGTTGGTCAGGAACAGGATGTGGTTCGGGGGGTTTTCCGACAGCTGTGGGGAATGAGAGAAAAACCCTAAAATCAGCACCAAATCTGCCCCAAATCAGGCCCAAAATCTACCTAAAGTCACACTGTATACACACTAAAAAAATCTGCCCAAAAATCCACCAAAATCTTGGAAAAACCCCCATAAAAATCTGCACAATATCCCACCAAAACCCCCCCAAAAATCTTTCTAAATAATCCCCCAAAAAATCTCTCCAAATCTTACCAAAAATTCACCAGAATTCCACCCAAAAGACCACAAAATTCATGCCAAAAATCCTCACCAAAAATGCGCCAAAGCCCACAGAAATCCCTCAAAATCCCCAAAAAATCCCACAAAAATCCCCCTAAATCTCACGGAAAAAATCTTCCAAAAGTCCCACTAAATCCCCATGAAAATCTCCCAGAATCCATGCAGAAAAATCTGCACAAAAATCTCGCCCCAAATCCCCAAATTAAACAAAATCCACCCAAAAAATCCCTCAAAATCATCCAAAATATCCCCTTAAAATATTGCACAAAAATTGCCCCAAAAGCCACAAAATCCACTGTAAATCCATTCAAAAAATCCGCATCAAAATCCCACCAAAACCCTCAGAAATCCACCAAAAAGTGCCCCCAAATACCCTCAATCCTACCAAAAATCTCAGGAAATCCACCCAAAAAATCCCCACCAAAAATTGCCACAAAATCCCACCAAAACCCATCCCAAAAATCCCACAAGTCTTCTAAATCACTCAGGTTCTGGGGTCACTCACGGGCTGTGGGGTAGGGATCGGCGCCATTCCAGGCTGTGGGGCCATTCCCGGGGGAATTCCAGGATTTGGGGCCATTCCTGGGGCTGGAATCATGCCCGGGGGCGGGATGTAGGGCGGTTGTCCCCCCAGGTGCGGCAGCATCCGGGGCGGCTGCGCCAGTGGCGGCATTCCCTGAGGAGAGACCCCAACACACCCCAAATCATCCCAAAGGCACAGACAGAATCCTAAAGTTATCCCAAAAGTACAGTGAGAATCTCAAATCAATGTAGAATTACGCCAAATCCACACAGAATTATCCCTGAATTACCCTACAGACACGCGGGTCCCAAAACCCCCCAATTTCCCCAAAACGATGAAAAATTACCCCAAATTATCCCAAACTTACCCCGAATAACCCCAAGATTACCCCAAATTATCCCAAAATTACAGCAAACAACCTCAAAATTACCCCAAATAACACCAAAATTACCCCAAATAACCCCAAAGGCACACAAAGAACCCAAAAAACTCAAATCCCCCCCAAATCCCATCCAAATCCCCCCATGCCCTCCCAAAATGCCCAGGAACAATCCCAAATCCCCTGGAATGATCCCAGAATTCCCCAGAATGATCCCAAATTGCCCAAAATCCCCCAGAACCATCCCCCAAATCCCCTGGAATGATCCCAAATCCCCACAAATCCCCCATAATGCTCGGGAACAATCCCCAAATCTCCCTGGATCTTTTCCCAAACCCCCTGGAGTGATCCCAAAATCCCCGGGAACCATCCCAAAACCCTATTAAACAATCCCAAATCTCCTAAGGACAATCCCCAAAACCCCATAAAATGATCCCAAATCATCCTGAACCATCCACAAATTCCCCAAAACATCCCCCAAATTCCCCAGAAATGCCCCAAATTCCCATAAACTGATTCCAAATCCCCCAGGAATGATCCCCCATCCCCACCCAAACATCTCCAAATCCCCCAGGACTGATCCCAAAATCCCCTAAACCGACCCCAAATTCCTGGCACTCACAGGAACTGTCCTCTGTGCCCCAATCCCAAATCCCATAAATCCACCCCAAAATCCAATGGAATGATCCCAAATCCCCCGGAACCACCCCCAAAATGATCCCAAAGTCCCATTAAACGACCCCAAACCCCCTGTTGTGATCCCAAAAGCCCTGGGAACAATCCCAAATCACATAAAACAATCCCAAAATCCCCTAAAGCCATCCCAAATCCCCCTGGCACTCACGAGCATTGTCTTCTGTGCCCCGTTCCCAATTCCAAGTCCTATAAATGACCCCAAATCCCATAAATGATCCTGTAAATCTCCTGACACCCACTGGTACCACCCCCTGTGCCCTGATTCTGATCTCAGAATCCCACAAATGAACCCAATCCCATAAAACAATCCCATAAATCCCACAAACAGCCCCAAATCCCACAAATGACCCCAGTCCGATCAAACAATCCCCTGGCACTCACGGGCACTGCCCCCTGCGTTGCCCCCTGGGCTGCAGCCCCGCTCTTTTTGGGGCCAGGGGCCTCTCCCCCCTTGGCTTTGCGCTTGTCCCGTTTGCGCTCCCGGTCCCGATCCCGCTCCCGCTCCACGAACGTTCCCTTCATCTTGGCGATGATGTCCGAGTCCGTCTTGGCGTACTGGATCCGCTAGGATGGCACATTCCCGGCGTTGGGGCATTTGGGGGATTTCAGAGCATTCGAGGCATCTCTGGGAGGGATTTTGGGGTTTTCCCAGGGGTGCTCAGATTTGGAGCTTTCCGAGGGATTTTTGGAGGTTCCAAAGAGGATTTGGGGCTGTTCCATGGCATTTTGGGGTGGTTCCAGAAGATCTGGGATCAGTCCAGGGGGTTTTGGGGTTGTTCCCAAGGACTTTGGGGGGATCTGGGAAAGACTTTGGGCTTTCTGAGGGATCTGAGACATTCTCAAGTATTTGGGCGAGTTCCAAAAAGGTTTTGGGTTTTTCAAGGTACTCTGGGAAGTCCTTGAAAGAGTTTTGCAAATTTCAGAGGAAATTGGGGCTATTTTAGAGGGGATCTGGGGGAGCTCCAAGAGGGATTTTGGCGTTTTCCATGGGATTTTCAGGAATTCTGTGGGATTTAGGAAGGTTCCAGACAGGATCTGGGGGAGTTTCAAGAGCAATTACGGACATTTTTGAGGAATTTTGGGAAGTTCAAGAAGGAATTTTGGGAGAATTCAGAGGAATTTGGAAGGTGCCAACAGGGATTTTGGGATTACCAAGGGGGATTTTGGGGCTTTCTGAGGGATTTTCAAGGGTTCTGAGGGATTTGGGAGAGATTCAAGGAGGGATTCAGGGAGTTTCTGAGGGATTTTGTGGGGTCCTGAGGGGTTTTAGGGAATTTCAAGAAGGAATTTGAGGAGGTTTCGGGGAGGGGGTTGGGGTTTTCGGGGGTTGTGCGGCATTTGGGGAATTTCGGATGGTGTTTGGGGGAGCTCCAAGAGGAATCTGGGACTATTTCAGGAAGTCCTAGCAGGAATCTAGGAATTTCTGAGGGACTTTGAGGGAATTCAGAAAGATTTAGGAGGGATTTGGGAGTTTCTGAGGAATTCAGGGGAATTCAGAGTGATTTTGGAGGAGCTCCAAGAGGGATTTGGGGGTTTCAACAGATTTTTGGGGCTTTCAGGTCGAATTTGCAGTTTCATCACGGGTTTGCCATATAACGGAAAGCTTTGGGAATTCCTGGCCAGATTTCAGGGGGTTTCCAGGAATTTTGGGGTTTCTCCTGGGATTTGGTTCTCATTGGGTTTGGTCGTAGAAGAGGAAGCTTCGGGGCAGGTCCTGGCTGGATTTTGGTGCATTCCTAGTGGAATTTGGGTTTGTCCTTTTTTTTTGTGGGATTTTGGGGATATTTGAGGCTGGATTTAATTTTTTTCCCCCCAAGAATTCAGGTTTTTCCCCAAAATCTGCGTATCTTTCCCATAATTTGAGCATTTCCCCCCAGAATTTGTCTCTCACCAGAAATTTGTCATAAAATGGGAAGCTTTGGGGTGGTCCTGGTTGAATTTTGAGGATATTTGATGCTGCATTTTGGGGGTTTTCCCCCAGGAATTCAGAATTTTCCCCAGAATTCCAGGATATTTTCCCAAAATGTCACTTTTCTGCCCAAAATGTCAAAATTCCCCTCAGGTTTGGGTATCACCATGCTCTTATCACAGAAGGGGAAGCCTTAGGGTGGTCAGGGAGAATTTGGAGGATTACAGGTTGGATTTCGGGAATACTTGAAGCCAGATTCTGGCGGTTTTTTCCCCAGAATTCCAGTTTTTCCCCAGAATGTCAGGTTTTTTTCATCAAGTTTCTGTCCCACTGTGGGCTTGTCATAGAAGGGGAAGCTTTGATTCCTAGTTTGATTTGAGAGTGTTCCCAGGGGATTTTTGGTAGATTTCTAGCAGGATTTTGGGGTTTTGTCCCAGAAATTCAGGTTTTTTTTCCCAAAATATCAGGATTTTTCCCCAAAATTCCAGTGTTTTTCCACAGAATTTCTGTTTCACCATGGGTGTATCATAGAGGAAAAAGTTTAGGGGTGCTCATGGTAAATTTGGAAGGATTATAAGTTAGATTTTGGGGATATTTGAGGTCAGATTTTGGTGGTTTTCCCCTAGAATTCCAGTTTTTTCCAAAAACGTCAGAATTTTCCCCCAATCTCTGTCTCACCATGGGTTTGTCGTAGAAGGGGAAGCCCTGCATGGAGCGCAGGGCGTTGGTGGCGCTGCTCATCTCCTTGAAGATGACAAAGGCCTGGCCCCGCATGCGGAGACTGCGAGACACCAAAATGTCCAAAATCTGCCCAAACTGCGAGAAAATGGCGTAGAGGGACTTCTTCAGCTCTGGGGACAGAGTGACAGTACGGTGACAATGGGGACAGCATGGTGACACACACGGGGACATCACGGTGACAGTGGGGACGCACAAGGGACAGCCTGAACCCCTGGTGACACACACAGACGCCCCCAGCCCCCCCTCACCATCCTTCTTGATCTTCTCGTTCAGGTTGTTGATGTAGATGGTGTGGTTGGGCCGGGGCTCCTGCACTGCCATGGCCAGGACTCCTCTGTGGGGACAGGAGGGCTTTAGGGGGTACCTGGAAGGGCTGTGACCCCTTCACCCCCTAGGACCCCCTTTAGGTGCCCCCAGATCCCCAAATCCAGCCCAGACTCACCCAAACCCCCCCAAATTACCCACAGACCCGCCCAGTTCCCCCCAAAATTGACCCCAGACCCACCTGAGATACCCCCCAAATTCCCCCAGACTCACCTCAGAACCCCCCAGATGCTCTGACTCCCCTTCAGACCCCTCTAAACCCACCTGAGAACCCTCTAGACCCTCTCAAGCTCCTCACCAAGCCCCTCAGACTCCCCAAATCCCCCTCAGACTCTCTCATTCCCCACAAACCGACCTCAGATCCCCCTATTTTCCCTTAATCCCCCCTCCAAAATGCCCCATTTCTCCTGAGACTCACCTCAGACCCCCCTAACCAACCTCAGATCTCCCCGTTTCCGCTCAGGCTCACCTCAGAGCCCCCCGCCCTCCCCCAGTTCCACCTCAGACCCCGCAAAAACTCCTCAAACCACCCAAAGTTCCCCCAAACCGCCTCGGACCACACAATTCCCCTATACCCACCTCAAACGCCCCCAATTCCTCTCAAATCCGCCTCAAACCTCCCCAGTTCGCTTCACGTTCGCCCCAGATCCACCTCACACCCCACAAAAGCCCCTCAAACAACCCCAATTGCCCCCAAACGCATTCCCAATCCACCTCAGATACCCGTCTTTTACCTCCAGTTTCCCCCCTGGATCAAACGGACATCCCCCCAAATTATCCCTCAGACCCCGCAAAAATCCCTCAGACCCGCCCAATTTCCCCCAAATCCGTCCCGCAGCGACCTCAAACCTCCCACTTCCCCTCAGACCCGCCTCAACCCCCACCCATTTCCCCCCAAAGCCATCTAAGACCACTCCATTTCCCTCATACCCCACCTCAGCCCCCTCCTCAGTCGTTCTGCCCTCACGACCAACAGCTACTGCCGCGTGCGCGGGCCCCTTCCAACCAATAGCGGCGAGGGCCCCTTCCAACCAATAGCGGCGCGATCCTCCCCAAACCAACCACTCATCGTGCGGCTTACCCCACAGCGCCGGCCTCCCCCGCGCCGCTCCAGCCAATTAGAGGCGAGCCGGAAGTGGCGCCCTCTGACCCCGGGGTCGGGCGTGAAGCGGGCGCTCCCTCCTCCTCCTCCTCCGCCGCCGCCGCCGCCGCCGCCGCCCCAGGTTCGGGCAGGTGCTGCGCGAGGCGCTGAGAGAAGATTGAGGAATCCTGGAGCTGCTGAGGCGGCCGGGACAGGTGGGGGAGGGGCGTGGGGTGGGGGATGGGAGATGGGGGGGGGGGGCTGGGGGTCCTAAGAGGGAATTGTGAGAGGTTCTTGGGGGAGTTCTTGGGGTCCTGGGTGGAGTCTTGGGCGTCTGGGGAGCGGTATTTTGTGAGGGGGGTGGGGGGATCCTGAAGGGTCCTGGAGGTTTCAGGAAGGCCCTGGGGAGGGGTCCTATGCATTGATGGGGGGGATCTAGGGGGGTGTGGATGGGTCCTAAGAGGGGTCTTGAAGTGGGGGGGTCGTGGGAGGGTCTTGGCGGGTTTTGGGGAGGGGTCGTAGGAAGGTCTTGGGAGGGTCTGGGAGGTCCTGGGGTGTTGTGTGAGGGGTTTTGGGGGGGCCTGGGGGTTCTGGCTTGGTTTTGGGGAGGAGTCTGGGGGATCTGCGGATGATCCCTGAGGGGGATTGGGGAAGGGTCTTGGGAAGGCTCTGCTGGGGGGGTCTCAGGGGACATCCTGGGCTCGGCCTGATTGGGCTCTGGGGGCTCCTGGGGGTCTCAGGGATTTCTGGGGGTATGGGGGACCTGGGTGGGGGTTAGGGGTCCACGGTGATCCTGGGCCAACCTTGGGGGGGCTCTGGAAGGGTTTGGGGTTCCTGGAGGGGTCCTGGGGGAGATTTGGGAGTCCCAGGGGGTCCCAGGCCCACCCTGAACCGGGGTCTTGGTGTTTTGGGGAGAGGGAGCACAACAGTGCTCCCTCTCCCCAAAAATCCCCATTTTTGTGCAGGTGTCCCATCATTCCCCCTCCCCAAAAAGCTTCAAGAGCCCCTTGAAGTGGCTCCTGTTCCTCCAGTCAGTGCCCCCTTGATCCAAGACAGCCCCGTGAGTCTGGGGGATTTTGTGGGGATTTTTAGGCATTTGGGGGGGGGCTTTTTTGGGCTTTGGGGGATTTTGGTGGGAGTTTAGGAGGAGTTAGTGGGTTTTTGGAGAGAATTATTTGGTTTTGGGGGGTTTTGTGGGTTTGGGGGGTTTTTGGATTTTGGGGGATTATATTGGGGTTTTGGCAGGCTTTATAGAAATTTTAGGGAGTTTTTTTGAATTTTGGCGGGTTTTACTGAGATTTTGAGGGATTCTCTGGGTTTTTCGAAGAATTTATTGGGATTTTTAGAGGATTTTGCTTTTAGTGGAAGTTTGGGGGGAGCTTCAGGGTTGGGGGACTTTATGGTTGTCCCTGGGTGTGGGGAAGGGCTGACAGGCACCAAAATCTCCTTAAAACCCCCAAAAGTCCCAATAAAACCCACAAAATCCCAATTAAATCTCTCAAAATCCCCTTAGAACACCCTAGAATTTCAGTAAAAGCCCACACAATCTCTTGAAGTTCCAACAAACCCCTCAAAATTCCAAGTAAACCCCACAAATCCCCTCCAAAATATCTCGAAAACCACAAAAAGTCCCGCAAAATCCCCCCAAGATCCAAAGAAATCCTGGCAACACCCAAAAAGCCCCACAAAAACCCACCAAAATCTCCCCAAAACCCCAAAAAATCCCAAGTGAACCCAAACTCTCAAAGAATCCCACTAAATACCCCCCAAATTCCAATAAAATGCCCTCAAACCCCCTAAAAATTTAATAAAACCATGAAAAACTCCAGACTCTAACAAAATCCCCACAAAATCACAGTAAAACCCGCCAAAATTTAAAAAAACCCCAAAAATTTCAATAAGCTCCCAACACCCCTAGAAAACAACCTCCCAAAGTGCCATTAAAATCCCCCCAAATCCAAACCCCTCAAAATTCCTCAACTCACCGAAAACCATGTAATTATCTTCCAAAAACCCAATAATTTCCCTTAAACTCTCAAAAAAATTCCCCGAAGCTCAGAAAAGCCCAGTGTCCCCAAAAACCCTCCCGAAAGCCCTGGCCTCTGCCAGTCTCAGCTCAGTCCCGTCCAGGGGTGCAGCCAAATGCACCCGAGCGATCCCAGTTCTGATCCTGGTGCTGGTCCCAGGGCAATCCCAGTTCTGATCCTGGTGCTGGTCCCAGGGCAATCCCAGTTCTGATCCTGGTGCTGGTCCCAGGGCGATCCTGGTGCCTATCCCAGTCTCGGCCTCAATCTCAGCCCATTTGGGTGATTTTAGGCCAAACTGGGCAGGTTTAGGGTGGGTTGCAGATCTTTTGGAGTGATTTCAAGCCTTGTAGTGTGGATTTTAGGCCTCTTTGAATGATTTTAGGCTAAATCTTGTGGGTTTTAGGGTGGATTTTAGATCCCCTGGGATGATTTTAGGCCCATTTGGATAGAGTTTAGACCTGTTTGGATGATTTTAGGATAAACTGGGCAGTTTTAGTGTGGATTTTGGGAACCTTTGGCTGATTTTTTGCCCATATTGGGTGAATTTTAATCCTGTGGGAGTGATTTTAGGTCCCTTGCTTTGGTGATTTTGGGCCCATTTGGTTCGATTTTTGGCTTCTTTGGTTAATTTTAGGTCGAACCAAGTCTTTTTAAGGTGATTTTAGGTCCTCTTGTGTTGGTTTCAGGCATGTTTGGGTGATTTTAGGTCCGTGTGGGTGATTTTAATAAAAAACAAGTGGATTTTAGGGTGGATTTATACACATTTGGGTCATTTTAGGCAAAACCAGATACTTTCAGGGTGGATTTTAAGCCCATTTTGGAAATTTAGGGTGATTTGGGGCCATTTTGTGTGGATTGCAAACCACTTTGGGCAATTTTAGGCCCATTTGGTTGGATTTTAGACCCCATTGGATAACTTGAATCCCATTTGGCTGATTTTAGGCCAAACTGGGCCCTTTTAAGACCGCGTGTCCCCTTGACCCCACCCCTTTTGCCTCACAGTTCCGGGTTTGGGAATGGGGGAGGGGGAGGAGGAAGAAGAGGGAGGGAGGGAGGGAGGAAGAGGTGTTATGTTTGCCTAATTATCTCTTCATAAAAAAAACCTAAACAATATTTGGGATAGCAGAAATTATAATTAACTAGTTTAGAAAATACATAAATAGGGGATAATTTGGTTCAAATAATAGCGCATAAGCAAAAGATAACTGCGAGGTACGGTGTGCAGGGTTCTGGGACCCTTGCCACCTCATGTACAAGCTTGCCAAGTAAAAATTACTTCTTTATATGCCATGGGTTAATACCATCTCTTCTTATTTTTGGTTCGTCATATTTCTATCTCTGCCTTCATTACTACTTTTACCGCGCATGCGCCACCACTCAGTTTGGTGGTCGCACAAGTCTTTTGGGGGTTGTCTGATGAAGATTTCGTAGTCTTCCTCTGTGTCTTTTAATTCACCTTTGGGTTACACATGTGCACCAAGCCAGTACAATGTAAGCTAAAACTAACATATCACTATATCTACATATCAAGGCAATAAATCTCTTATAATTAGCATTTTCTGGGACCCAACCAGGTTTTGCTTCTTTTCTACTCATTTTTAGCAACTATATCTTCAGCTTCTTTCTTCTTGTCTTTGTGAACATCTGCTGGGAGGGGGGGAGGTGGAGCTTCTCCTCTCCTTCTCTTTTTTGGCATTACTACTTTTAACTATTTTTATTATTCTCAATTAATATAATAAATAATATAATTACTGTACCAATATTGTTTATTGTTTCAATTTTATCAGCACGAATCATACCTATTTATCACAGAGGTGGAGTGGCAGCAGGAAGCAGCAGAGGAACAGACAAGGGGGGAATCTCATGGCCCTGGCGGTTCCTGAACTCACTGCAGCCCCGTGACCATCGCCCCCCATCCTGCAGGTGCCTGGGCAGGGGGAGCTCGGCCCCAAATCTGCTGGGGAGTCCCTGGGTTTGGGGTTTTTTGGGGGAGATGTTTCAAGCTGTCAGGGCTCCAAAGCTGAGCCGCAGATGCCCCTCGGGGGGACATCGGGGGTCCCGGTGTGGGTGGCGGCAGAGCCCTGGCGGGGGGTGGGAGGATGTGGGTCCCCCTGTCGGGGGAGGGGGGGGGGGAGGGGTTGGGCTTCCCGGGCTGGGCCCTCCAAGCTCTGCCGGGGCCACGTGGGGACCGTGCGGGAGCGGCGGCACCGGCGGGGGGACACCGGTTCTGGGCTTCCCCAAGCGGGAGCCCAGAGGGAGGAGAGCCCCAGAAGGGCAAAGTGGGGACCCTTAGATGGGGGACCCCTGGGATTGCCAGGACCCCAGCAGGTGGGATAGCTGGGAATGGGGTTTGGGGTTCCTGGTGCTGGAAGTGGCTGCTCCCACTACGAGCCCAGTTGCTGCCCCCCATTTTCAGTTTCTGCAACATTCTCACTATGAGCCCAGTCATTCCCAGTCATTCCCTATGATGATGCAATTTGCTCCTAGCAAGATCTCACTTGCTCCCACTTTCATTTAGTGTGTTCCCAGTTCTCCCGGTTGCCCCTAGCATAGTTCTAGTCATTCCAATATGGTCCCTGTCTCTCCCAGCATGGCCCCAGTCACTCACACTTGCCCCCAGCATGATCCCAGGTCCTCTAGAGCATTCTCAGCCACTCCCAGTTTGGTCCCAAGCGCTACTTCTGTGGTGTCAGACACTTCCAGTATATCCCAGGTACCCTGAACTTCCTCATAGTTATTGCCAGGCACTTCTAGTTACCTCAGTGAACCTCATGGTTTACTTACCCCTGTTTTTATTTCACTTGCTCCCAGTTCTTCTAATTATGTCCCCAGTTTGCTCCCAGCACGGGCCTGGTAGCTCCCAATAACCCCCAATCAGGGCCCAATGACACGCACTCTAATCCCAGTATAATTCCAGTCACTCTCAGTCTGATATCAGTTGCCCCCAGTGTGATCCCAGTTGCTCCCTGTCAATGCCAGGTGACTCCAGTAGCCTCCAGTATGATCCCAGTGAATCCCTGTCTCTCCCAGTGTATCCCAGTCCCCCCCAGCATGCTCCCAGTTGCTTTCAGCACAATTCCAGTTGCCCACAGCCACTCCTAGTCAATCTCAGTATGATTCCAGTCACCCTCAGTATGATCCCAGTTGCCCCCAGCATAGTTCCAGTTGTTCCCAGTTCCTACAAGTATGATCCCAGTTGCCCCTAGAATAGTCCTAGTCCCTCTCAGCATGGTCCCTGTCACATCCAGTGTCCCCCAGGGTAGATTCAATCACTTCCAGTTTCTGTAGAGTAGTCCCAGTCATCCCCAGCATGGTCCCTGCTGTTCCCAGTGTTGTTCCAGTTATCCCTAGTATGGTTACAGACACTCCAAGTTGCCCCAGTGAGGCTTTAGTTACCTGAGAATTATCCCAGTCTTTTCTAGTTATTCCCAGTTGCCTCCAGCATGATCCCAGTTTTTGTTTGTTGCCCAAAGTGTAGTCCTAGCTGCTTCCAATATGATCCCAGCTGTGAGCTCAGTCCCCTCAGCATGTCCAGTACAGTCCAGTTGATCCCAGTTGCTCCCAATGTGTCCACAATTTCCTCCCAACATGGGCCCAGTAGCTCTCAGTAAGCACCAGTCAGGTTCCATTCACACCCATTGTAATCCCAGTAGCTCCCAGCGTGGTCCCAAGTAGTGGCCATAGTCACTGCCAGTATTGTTCCAGTCACTCCTAGTATGATTCCAGTTGCATCCAGTGTCTCCTAGATCATCCCAGTATTATTCCAGTCATGGCCAGAGTGACTCTCTGTAACTCCTAGTGTGGTTCCCAGTTGCTCCCAGTCACCTCCAGTATGGTTCCAGTCATGGCAAGCACCTTTCCAGTCACCCCCAGTCTGATTCCAGTAGGATCCCAGTCACTCTTACATACTCTCAGTACTATTTTACTTACTCCCAGTATGATCCCAGTATGACGCTGACATAGGCACACCTGCCATTATCACTCAGCATGATTCCAGTTGCTCCCATTTACCCCCACTATTGTTTCAGTCTCTCCCAGTATAACCCAGTTGGTCCCAGCTTGTTCCTGGTCACTCCCAGATGCCCAGAGTTGCTTCCAGCCTGATCTTGATCACAGCTACTCCCAGTCACCATTACTGTAGTCCCAGTTGCTGCAAGTATGATCCAGTGTGATCCCAGTCTGCCCCAGCATGGGCCCAGCTGCTTCCACTGTGTTCCCTGTAGGATCCCAGTTGCCCCCAGCATGGTTCCAGTTTCTCCCTGTTCCTCCCAGTGTGAAGCCAGTTGCACCCAGTTGTCCCTAGTATAGTCCTAGTCATGCTGTGGATGATCCCAATCCCTCCCAACATGGTCCCAGTCAAGCCCAGTTGCCACCAGTGCAGACCCAGTCACCCCCATTCCCTCCCAGTTGCCCACATTGTCATCCCAGTTCTCCCCAGCATGGTCCATGTTGTTCCCAGTGTGGTTACAGACACCCCAGTATACCCCAGTTGCTCTCAGCATGCTTGTAGTAATTCCCAGTCATTCCTAGTTGCCCCAGTAAGTTTCCAGTTATCCCAGTATAGCATAGTTCCTCCCAGTGATGCCACTCCTGGCATCCCCCAGCCCTCTCTGCATCCCCTCCTCCCAGATCTCCCAAGAGGAGCCCCACGGGCTGGCAGTCCCCAGCCAGGGTCCCCAGCAAGCTCCAGTGTGGATGTGCAGCCCCCAGTTTGCCCAGTTTGCCTCCCCTTCTCCCGGGACTGGGTTCCCCCCAGCCCCAGTGGATGGGAGCAGCCGAAAGCCCCACGCTGCCCATCCCAACCTGTCCCGGCTCCATCGCCGCTCCTGCCGTGGGCTGCGCGGGCTGCGGGACCGGGGCACCGAGGGTGTGGCTGCTGCTGGGGGAGGAGGAGGAGAGAGGGAAGCAGAAGAAGGAGGTGGGCTTAGGGAGGAGGAGGGATGGAAGAGGAGGATCAAGGAAAGGATAAGGAACCATGAGGTCGAGCGCCCCCTGATCTTGCAGCCCTGCACCTGTGGGATCATCACGCCCCCATCGTGCAGTTGACAGGGAAAGGGGACCTTGGCCCTAATATTCTGGGGGCTCTGTGGGTTGGGTTTCTTTGGGAGCAATGTTTGGAGATTGAAGAACTGTAGAGCTGAGTGGAAAAGGCCCCTTTTGGCGACATTGAGGGGTTCTGGTGGCAGCTGCCAGCAGAGGCAGCCTGGAGGAGCAGAGCCCTGTGTTCCCCAGGAGCCCAAAGTGGGGAGCCCAGAGAAGGGGGTGTGCTGTGATTCACAGGACCTTCAACAGCCTGGAGAGGGGCAGGGGGGAACTCCTGGGAGCTCCTGCACCCCAAAGCAGAGAATAAGGGGAGAAGGCACCCTGGGACACCAAAAACCCCCAGCATCCCTTAATGGGGAGACTGAGGAGGGGAGAACCTTTTGGATTCCTGGGATTCACAGCAGCCTGAGGAGGACGGGGACCGAGGAGAAGGGAGACCCACAACATGAGCATGACCCCAAGCAGCTGGGACAGGGAGGAATCCCCAAAGACCAAAGGGGAGAGACCAGAGATGGGGAACTTCTGTGAGGCTTTTTCAGAGCTGAATCTTGCTGTTCTTGAGGATTCTATGGACCCCAGATGCCCGGTGACTTCCAGAGATGGACTTGGGCAGAGGGACCTTCAAACTCGACATGCTTATTCCTTGTTTTCCCCCAAACCAGGATTTCCCATTCCTAACCCTTGGCTGGATGGAGAAGGAGGGTGCAAGGACAAGGAAGATGCCACAGAACACCCAGACAGGTAAGGAGGAGGTCACTGGCCCTTTCCTCCCTTTCTCCTTCTCCATATCCCAGCCCAGCATGGCCCCCGGCTGCAGGACAACCCTGCTGCTGACACCGTCCTGCTGGGGACCCACTGGGGGGGATCTCCTTGCCCTTCCCTGTGGCACAGAGGCAAATCCCATCCTCTCCTTGCCTTTCTTCCTCCAGAGAAGGAGCTGCAGATGGAGGTCAGGGAGGACAAATCCCTGTGACAGAACGTCATGGAAGAGGCCATTTTGAGCAGCTCCACAGCACAGGAATGGAAGGGGAAAGAAAAGCCCCAGAGATCACGCACAAGGAGGGGCTGCAAACGCAGATCATGGGGATCTGAGGAGGAGGAAAGACCCACCCTGGGCCAGGAAGGCAGCCAGGGATCGAGCCAGAGCTCAGACTTGGTGGTCAAGGAACAGCTTCATGATGGGGGGAAGCCCCACAAGTGCTTGGAGTGTGGGAAGAGCTTCAGCTGGAGCTCCAACCTGATTCAGCACCAGAGGACCCACACAGGGGAACGGCCGTATGAGTGTGGGATATGTGGAAAGAGCTTCAGAGTCAGCTTCAGCTTGATCCGCCACCAGATTACCCACACTAGAGAACAACCCTATGAGTGTGGGGAATGTGGAAAGAGCTTCAGCCGGAACTGCACCCTCATCCGTCACCAGGTGGTCCACACTGGGGAGAGGCCCTATGAGTGTGATCAGTGCAGGAAGAGGTTTCAGCTCAGGTCTAGTCTCCTTGTGCACCAGCGCACACATACAGAGGAGAAACCCTTCCGCTGCCGCGACTGCGGGCAGGGCTTCAGGCAGAACGCCCATCTTGTCAGGCACCGGCGCATCCACACTGGGGAGAGACCCCATGAGTGTGAGGAATGTGGGATGAACTTCAGCCGGAGCTCCCACCTGATCAGGCACCAGAGGACCCACACTGGGGAGCGGCCCTATGAGTGTGGGGAATGTGGGAAGAGCTTCAGTGATAGTGCCAACCTGATCCGGCACCAGAACATTCACACTGGGAAGAGGCCCTACAAATGTGGGGAATGTGGGAAGGGCTTTAACCAGCGTGCCTACCTGGTCAAGCACCAGATGATCCACACTGGGGAGAGGCCCTACAAGTGTTCAGAATGTGGGAAGGGGTTTCGGATCAGCTCACATCTCCTCGTACACCTTCTGACTCACACAGAGGAGAGCCCCTTCCACTGTCCCGACTGTGGGAAGGGATTCATGTACAACTCCACCCTCATCAACCACCAACGGGTTCACACTAAGGAGAGGCCCTTCCGCTGCCCTGACTGCGGGAAGGGCTACAAGCACAATTCCTCCCACCGGTGCATCCACACTGAGGAGAGGCCCTACAAGTGTCCACAGTGTGGAAAGAGCTTCTCACAGAGCTCAGCCTTGACCAAGCACCAACAGAGCCACCAGTAAGGGAAGGCCTGTGAGTGCCCCGATTTCAGGGAGAGCTTCGTATGCTGCTCCAACTCCATCCCCCACTGGAGGACCCTTGTTGGGAAGAGCCCTGGTGACCCACATTCCCTTTGATCCATGTTGGGAAGGCACCTAGCTGGTTATCCTTTTGTTTTGGCCTTCATTTTCTTCTGATTCATCTTCATCCCTTAAAAACAGGCAAAACAGGCTTGAAAAGAAAGAAACTGATCAAAGATATGTGAAGTCCCACCATTTCACAGTTGTTTTAGAGGGAATTTGGGATTTGGGGACATGATCTTGAGGATTTATGGGTTCTGGGAGGATTTTTGGCAGTGTTCTCCATCTCTTAGCACTGCAGAAACCAAGAGGGATCGATCTGTTTCCTCATAGTAACTCAGTCCCACTGAAAACCATACAGTTGTACCCCAAAAGGGCTCAATCCCAACTCAAAATTGCTTGTTCCCTCCTCAAAAATCTCAATTGTGTGCCAAACTCACTTGATTCCAAAGCCGCCATGGTGAGAAGGGGTTGGAAGGAGATTGGGAGAAGTGGGATCCAAATTTGGAACGGTGGATTGGGATTGTGTGAGGCTGGGTGGGTGGGATGTATTTGATAGTAAATAAAACTTTCAGAGTTAGTGATTTCTGTGCCACTCGTTTTCAGTCAGTTGCAGTTCTGTTTCCGGAGTGCCACCTTCACAGCTGATTTTGTTTGTGTCCTCCTTTCTCTCCTGCCTCTCTTGGCCTGCTCTGTTTCTCTCTCAGGGCAGCTGCCACCAAAGACCCTGCTCTGATTTAATTCCGAATGCAGGAGCTACAGCAACGATCGGTGAAATTATGAAGGCTGGCAGTGAAATGTCACTGTAAGACCTTGCTCTACTTGGCTTTCAGCCCCTTCTTAAGAGCTCTGCCTTCAAGGGCAGGAACACCTGCCCCTCAGGGGGAGCTGGAATTCCAGACTTTTGGAGTGTGTGCCATGCAGGACCATACAGACTGGGATCATATGGACTGGGATGGCTGCACTGATGTGAACTGAGGCAGTCCCACCCCGCCCAGGGATCCCTCCTAGTCCTGCAGGGGGCATAGCCAAAACTCTCCAGAGTGAACACGGAGGTCCTGGATTGATCCCGGTGCCAATCCCATTCCCAGTTTTGGTCTCAGTCTCTGTTCAGGAGCAGTCTCAGTCTCGGGGCGTTCCTGGAGTACTCCCAGTGCTGATTCCCGTCCTGGTGTTGATCTCAATCTCAACCAGCTGTGCTGGTCCTGGTCTCAGTTTGAGTCCGAGAGCAGTGCCAGTCTCGGTGCTGGTGCCGCTTCTGGTTTCAGTCCTCATCTCAGTCTTGATCTGAATTGTGCTGGTACCTGTGCCAGTCTTGGTCCTGGAGTGCCCCCTGTGCCAGCCTCAGTCCCAGTCCCAGAGTACTCCCAGTCTCGGTGCTGATTCCAGTGCCAGTCTTGGTCTCAGTCCCGCAGTGCTCCAGACAGTCTCCATCCTGGTCCCAGTCCCAGAGAGGTCCTGGTGCCAGTGCTGGTCTCAGTTCCAGTCCTGATCCTGGTCCCAGAGCACTCCTGGTAGCAAGTCCCAGTGTCAGTCTTGGTCTCAGTCTTTGTCCCAGTGCCAGTTCTGGTGCTGGTTTCAGTTTTGGTCCCTGTCCCAGAGCGGTGCTGTTCTTGGTTCTGGTGTCAGTTCTGGTCCCAGTCCCTGAGATTTTAGGCCTGTTTGGGTGATGTTAGGCCAAGCTGGGCAGGTTTAGAGTGGATTTTAGATCTGAGTGATTTCAAGCATTTTAGTGGGGATTTTAGGTCCCTTTAGATGATTTTAAACCTATATGGGTGGATCTGTGTGGGTGATTTTAGCCCCCTTTTCTTGGTGATTTTGGTTTCAGGATTCAAACAGTGTTGTCTTTCCCCACAGCTGTTCCTTCAGCTGGATTAGGAGGGCCTTTTGGCCTCTGGATCCACACTTTGGCTTCATTATTAGGACTGATGGATCCAAACCCTTTATCTCCAACAACAGTGATATTTGGACATGCATCTCCTTTTTTCACGATTGTTTTTAAAACTGCAATATCAATAACTGTGCTACCCTGTCATGGGGCTGAATACTCACACCTTATTCGTTATTGTTTAGTGACTTTAATTACATTAATTACTTTAATTCCTCCTTGATAATCTGCATCAACTCCTGCCATGATGTGAATGTTTTTCAAAGCCAAGCTCCAGTGAGCAGTTATCAAACCAAAGTGTCCTGGAGGAATTGGAATTCCTATGTCAGTATTGATAATTCTAATTTGCTTTTGATTTATCCTAATTAATTATAATGCATGAAGGTCCAGCCCTGCAGCCTCTAGGAGGGCCCTGTCAGGGGCCATCAGATCAGAATAATTTCTCAGGAAGTTAAAGTGTCACTGTTCATAGTTGTATTTGCAAATTGGGTGCAGCCATGCACATCCGGGGGGTTTCCATTTCTGGGAGCCCCTTGTACCCTTGTTAAAGCTATAAAGCACATCTGTGAGATGGGTTCTTCATGGGGGCAGGTTCCCATCTCCTCCTTTTTTCAACTGCTCTTTGAGTAACCCTTTTACCCATTCAATCAATCCAGCAGATTGTGGATAGTCTGGTGTATAAAAAACCCAGCAGTCTTAGTCACTGTATTTTTCACAGTAACAGACAAAGCATTCCACGTCACAGTATCAGCAAACCCCATAAAAATAGCCAATTTCATCCGTTCCTCCTTTATTTGTTGTATACAATCTTACAAAGTTTACCACTGACATTTGGGTCCTGGCGAATGCTTTTCTATAGGATATTTAGTGCTAGGTCCTTGAGAAGTCACAGGTGGTAAATAATGCTGACAGAATTGTCAGCCTTATTTCACATTATTATTTTATATATAGATAAAGATACAGATAGAAACATAGATAAATACATGTTTATAAATATATACTAAAATGTTATATTTTATTACATATATGTATATAGTTATTTATTATATTAATATTCTTTCACTTGAACAAATTAATATAAGTTCAAGATTAAAAACTTCTGCTGTTGTGAGAGCAACAACAACCGGTCCATCTGTTGGTGCTGTTTCCAATATGCTGTTAACAAAATTCATCCTCATCTTTATCCACTCACAAGTTGTTTTCCTTTCTCCATATGCAATTTTTGGATGCATTTTAATACATCCAGTGGTTCAGCTTCTTTAAAGTGACTGCCCCATTGCTCACACAATGTTCTGACCTCAGTCCACTCCAGAGTCAGCAAACTCTAGGGAAGGGCTTCCCATCTGTGAATTTCAGATGGGACTTGTCGCAGACATCTTTTCATTAAAATCCTTTCATTAGGATTTTTCCTGCTGAAGCTGAGAAGTTTCAGCACCAAATGTAAAGAATGGTTTTATCTGCTGCTGTGGAATGCAACAGGTGGATCCGTGACTGGTCTCCTGTGGATGTTCTGATTTACTGACCACTCACAGCAGATGTGGCTCTCGCTCTCTGCCGAGAGACAGATCTTTGTTATTCATTCTTTCAATTCTATTCTTAGCTTAGCCAGCTTCTGAAGAAGCCTTTTCTTTTCTATTTCTTTTTAGTATAGTCATAATGTTATATATATATCATAAAATAATAAATCAAGCCTTCTGATCATGGAATCAACATTCTTATCTCTTCCTTCACCCGCAAACCCTTGTGACCACTGTCACAGGGACTGATTCCTTAAATTTACATTTAAGAAGTGACATTTTGTTGTGATCTGGCCAGACTATGCCAGTCTTGTTTCATGAGTGGGCAGGGTCAGCACCAAGGAATCAGTGTAATTTACTGTAGTTCAAAGCAGCAAAGAATCACAGAAGGAGAAGCTCAGCAATGCACCCAATCATCACTACCAAATATTACCTGCAGTTGATTAAGATCCATCACTGTCGTGGTGACGATGGCTGCAGCAAACCTCTTTTGTTCCCTAACTTCAGGGCGAGGGTGGCGAAAATGAAAAGGAGTGGGTTTGATGGAGTTGCCTGGAAAGAACTTTAATAAAGGGTGAAAAACAGCAAATGTGGCGTAGCTGAGCACAGTGTGAGGGGCAGCATCCGGAGACCCAAAACAAAGGGGAAGCAGCAACATGTACACTTGGGGGTGGAACATTCTGGAACTATAACCATATAGGGGAAACAAGTAATCAATAGGGGAGCAGAACTTGGAAAACTTAACATAATAACACCAAGGGCTTATGGGGGAACTCTCAAGCTCACCTTAAGTTAAACAAATGATTCCCAGGGCTTGATAATAATGCCCAGTTCTTTTGGGGTAGATTCTGACTGACTTCGAGTCACAGCTGGGCCAATTCCCACATCTCCTCCTCTGTTTTCTAACAAAAATGGACCTGAAAGAACTTTGCAAAACTATAAAAACATCCAAACAAGCATGGAACAACCAACACCACAGCAACAGCAACCAAGAAAACTAACAGGCCCATCTTGACTAAAGATATCATCCAACCCTTCAGTCCCCAGAATTAGAAGAGTTTATTCAACCAGTCTTTGTTTTCCACTAGAAGCTTCTTGAACCCTCCCCTCAGCACTTGAATGCTGTTGTGGATTGACTTGCTGTGGTGGGAGAGGTTCATGAAACACATTCCCTCAAAGTCCTCACAACTGTGCTCATGTGCCAAAAGTAGAAAGTCTGTTGCTGTCCTGTTCTGCAAGGTGGTGTGTCTGATGGTATCTACGTCTGATAGCAGGCCACTCAATGCAAGGCAGGTAGCATTGGTTTGCTTACTTAGGCACCCAAGATGGTCTAATTGTCCTAAAGTTAGCATTGAGGAACACATAATCACAGAATGATTGTATGCAGGTGCTTTTATTGAAGAGCTCTGGGTGTCAGGAGCACAGACCTAAATCTGACTACAACATGGGTTCAGGATCAACATGGTTTTATGCCCTTATCGTTATATAACTACATATTAATTATTAAGCTTATATTGTTCTATTGTATACAATGATTTCATCCAAGCATGGATTTTTGTAATTTCTATCAAACCTCCCCAGCATAATTTCTCATGATTCTTGTTATGATTAAACAGTGATTATATCCAATTACCAAACAATCATCGCATCTAACAATCATATCATTTATCATAGTCATTAAATGATTATACAGGTGAAGCCTAACATTTTCCTAGGGACTCCCTCAACATTTTCCCAGGCCTATCCTTCCTTTCTAACTCCCCTGAATATTCCATGATTTTAGAAACATTTTATCCCTATACTATCACTAAGGCTTTGGATGCAGCCACCCAAGGGAACAAGATGGAGTCTGATTTTGTCTTGTTTTTACTCCAGTACATAACATTGTCTTTGCAATCAGATTCAAAGTAGTGCATAGATCTTTTCACTCTATCTCTTTGGCTATGAATCATTTTCATGTTGGGTGCCAGCAAGGTAAGCCTCTCCAAGCTTCAAAGTCTACCTTTGATGTGTGAAGCGATACTGGGCTATGCTCTGTCCCTGCAAATAAGAAACACCTGTTGAGAAAATTTTGCAGGTTGAGGAGTTTTTGCAAGACAATGGCTATATTCAGCCGATGCACAATCCAGCCTGCTTGTAATCATGGACAATGGTCACGTTCACAAACGATGAATAATGGACATATTCAGAAATGGCGTCAGTATATCCTTGAAAAAGATACAAGAAGAGTCATTGGGCTCAGCAAGTTTGTCAGTGAGCTTGAGAAAGTAAGAAAAAAGTGAGTCATGGGTGAGCCAGATGACCACAGCAAGACACATGAAAAATTAGATGATCCAATCAGCATTCTATTTTAGACACAGGAACAGCAGGGATTAACCAATCATGTATTAGCTAGAGACACGTGGACAGTAGAGATTTATTATAAATACAGTCTTTTTAGGGATAATAAATTTGGCTTCACTGGATCATGTTGGTTATGGTGTGATGTCCCTGAACCTCCTCACCCCACATTTCTGGTGGAGAATGTGGGCAAGCCCAATGTCATAGCACAAAAATGGACTCGAGGATGGCAATTTGGGTGCTGTGCAGAGGATCGGAGCCAGCCTTCGAGGAGCGGAGAAGCCGGTCGAAGGTATCCTCACTTCCTGGTGAGAGGGAAAGGTTACTGGAGCTCCAATCGTAGATGACTTGAATCTCGCCCTGATCAAGGTCAGCGGCCAAGGAAGAGATGGGGTCTGAACATGAAAGGGAAGCTGTTCAGAAACTCCTCCAACATATCTTCTCTAAGAGAGAACAAAAGTATGATGCTTCCAATTTGAAGGGACTATTACACTGGGCTTGGGACCATAAACTCATAGCAGGAGCACAGGTTGCTTTTGAGATTTCAACATGGGTAGTTGTGGGGCGAATGTTGTGGGACAGTATTGCATCTGGCGGGAGTGAGGCAAAGGAGGCACCTAAATATGCTACTTTGTGGAAAAGTGTCATAGAGGTGTTGCAAGCCTTAAAAGCAAAAAGCAGAGAGGAAAGCCGCTGCTTCAACTTGTGCAGCCATTGCCTCTGAGTCAGAACAGCCTCAGGCATTTCCAGTAACTTCAGTTCAGCAACTGTTTCCTACCACCTTAGATATTCCCACAGGTAGCCCACAAGCCCTCAGCTCAGAATCGAGCATTACACCTACTGCTCCTCCAGCTCAGAGAGAGAATGAAGAAGCTGCTGTCTCTTTGTGGGGGGGGCGGTTAGCCTGCAGACCAAAGGACAGTTGTACTCAGAGTGAACAAACTGTTGATAACAGTAATTTAGAAACTAAACATGAAAGTGAAAAGGATAAAGAAGGATATGTTATTATGAATAATGCTTCTATTGAAGAGGATTTAAAATCTTTAGTGGACAATTTGCAAAAATTGGTAATTCAACAAAAGGATTCAGTTGTCTCCAAAAGAGACTATTCTTTTGAGAAAATGGACTTGCCAATGATAGTAGATTCAGACAGACAACCAGGAAATGGTTACCACCCTCTCATTTTGTCTCTGAGCCAGTATTCAAGCTGGTTAAATGAAAGCCTCCCTCCACGCTGTAAAGAATGTGGAATTAGAGTTGGAATGTGACCTTGAAATAGAGGCAGCTCAGAAACGAAAGTGGAAGGGAGTTATTCCAGAAGCTATTGTAGAAGGGGCATTTCTCTCCAATGATGTAGAAGCTTTTCCTGTAGTAACTAATGCTGCAAGTAGAGTTTGGGAACCTTTCGATTGGAAGATTTTCGAAAAATTGAGAGTTGCAATTTCACAATTTGGTTTAAAATCCCAACTTGCACAGCCAGTTCTGCAGTATATTTTTACATCTAACACTAATTCTAGCTGATGTACATACTCTAATAAGACTTATAAAGCCACCGCATCAGCAGGTGATATTCCATAAAAGCTGGGAGAAAAAGTGTGCTCAAGAAGCAGCAAGACCTAGAGTGCTGGGTGATCTTCTGTATGGTTTAACAGCACAACAGTTACTTGGCAAAGGGCCCTGGGCTACTGCCACTGCCCAGGCTAGGAGCATGATCAAGTCTTGCAGATGAGCCAACAACCTGCATATAATGCTATCCTTGCACTTCCAGATGGGTTACGCGCTATGTCTTTTACACAGATTCACCAAGGAATGAATGAGGACTTTGATAAATTTGTAGACAAATTGCATGAAGCTATCTATGATCATCCTGGCTTGGATTCAGACACAAAGGTACAATTGTTTAATATGCTTGTTTTTGACAATGCTAATGATAAAATTCGACAGATTTTGGGAACATTAAAGAAGGGAGCTGATGTTTCAGAAATGCTGGAACTTATGGCCAGAACTACAGAAAGACAAACAGCAGCCTATGTAGCTGCTGCAGTACAGGATGCAGTAAAGCCATTGCTTTCTAAACTGCAAAAGAGAGCCAAAGGAAAGAACATTAAATGCTTTGAATGTGATAAAATTGGACATGTTGGGAGTCAGTGTCGCTCTGCAACTATGAAAAAATGTTGTTCTATCTGCAAAAAAGATAACCACAATACTAAAGAATGTCGGTTCCAGGGAAATACACTTAGGAGTGCATTATCTTTGCGGGTAAAGAAACAAGTACGGAGAGCTGCCAGGATAGCTCAGCCTCCCATGGCTCACTCAGATTGTCAACTTCTAGAAGCACCAGAGTGGACGTGGAAACTGCAGTAGATGTCACCATCACGGACTCTGCTGTACACCTGATAGATACTAATGTAAAAGGACCCTTGGGGGATGGGCTTAGTGCTTTTCTGTTAGGGAGATCACCTGCCAGTAGAAAGGGATTGGATGTAATTCCAGACTATCAAGGGGTTGTTAAAATTATGGTTAGAACATTTTTCCCTCCTGTATCTATTCCCAAAGGTTCACAAATTGCTCAGCTTGTTTCTTCTGAGTCTTGAGTCCCCTGTACAGGCTACAAGGAATGGGGAACAGGAAACTTTGGTTCCACAGGTAAACCAGAATTATATTGGGCATGGACACCACAGGAGGTAAACCAGACAAACAGGTAACCTTGACACATCCTAATGGTGATTCCATTACAAAGAAACTCATAATTGTCACTGAAGCAGATGTAACCATCATTTCAAACACAATATGGTCAAAGCATTAGGCATTGGTCAATCCTACTTTAGGCATTGCAAGTAGTGGAGGGACTCAGGAAATTCAGATGAGCAGGGAAGTAATTACTTTTACTTTCCCAGATGGAGTGAATGTATCTATAAGGCCTTATGTTATGCAAACTCCTGGTACTTTACTAGGTTTGCTTGGTAGGGATCTGTTAGGCCAGTTAAAAGCTACCATTGTTCCACAGCCTTTTTAGCAGTGGCCCCTGGAAGGCAGCTGATCCTCAAAATCAGCTAGACCACTGATACATCTGTGTGGATTGATCAGTGGCTGCTATCAAAGGAAAAGCTGCCCATAATCCAACAATTAGTGCAAGAACAGCTTGAGGAAGGACACATAGAGCCATCCATTGGCCCTTGGAACACTCCAATTTTTGCCATCCTGAAAAAGAGTGGGAAATGGAAGTTGTTCCATGACTTACGTGCCGTTAATGCAGTCAAGCTAAGGATGGCTGCCTTGCAACCTGGTCTTCCATCTCCTACTATGATACCTGAGTCATAGAATCTATTGATCATTGATCTCAAAGATTGTTTTTCCCCATTCCCTTGCATCCAGAAGACACTAGTCATTTTGCATTTTCTGTTCCATCCATCAATAAGGCAGAACCCTACAAAAGGTGTGAATGGATTTCTTTGCCCCAAGGCATGAAAAATTCCCCTATGATGTGCCAAATGTATGCGGCTTGGGCATTAGAACCTGTTCGGCAGCAATTCCCTGAGTATATCATCTGTCACTATATGGATGATATATTAGTGGCTGCAAAACAATCAAACTCTGTAACTGTTCTAAAATCCATGACAGTTTTGTTAGAGGAAAGGGGTTTAAAAATTGCTCCTTATAAAGTGCAATATTCTGCTCCTTGGAAATATCTTGGGCGGCAGACTGATCAGTCTGTAGTGAAACCACAGAAACTCACCATTACCACTGAAATTAAAACCGTACATGATGTCCAGAAGTTAGTGGGGGATATTCAATGGATTAGACCTATTTGTGGGATAACTAATGAAGAACTTGAACCATTAATACAGTTACTAGGTACTTCATCTTGGGCAGATGAACACCAGACCCTGGATAAAAAACAACAGCAGGCCTTGGATCACATTGCCACAAAGGTTGCTACATCACATGCATATCGTCTGATTGAGGATGTTCCATTTCAATTGATGATCATCAATCAGAGCAAGGAGGGTGACAATTATGCCAAGCATCCTTTTGCCTTGATTTTTCAATGGATTAAAACTCGGGCTAATCCTTTGGTTCTTTTGGAATGGGTATTTTTACCCGTAAAAAAATCTAGAACTATTACCCCTTGAATGGAGCTTTTTGCTCATTTGATTATGAAGGGCAGAGGGAAATATTGGAAATCTGGGGACATGAACCCTATTCAATGGCTAGTTGGTATCTTGAATGGGGAATTAGACATTCTGTTTGGTTACAGATAGCTTGGGCTGGATATGACAGTAAAGTTCACAATACTTATCCACGGCACCAGGTGTTATCTTTAGTGGAGCATCAGCGTCTGGAGGACAGACCCTGGAGATCTGACTGTCCAGTGTCTGGGCAGACAGTATTCACAGATGCAGATAAAAGGTCAAAAAAGGCTGCCTGCACTTGGAAGCAAGGCAAAGTCTGGAAAAAGCATGTCATTTTTGGAGAGGTAAAAGATACGTTGCAGACATTAGAATTGAAAACTGTGATTTGGGCTTTTGAAAATTGGAATAATGAAGCCATTAACATTGTTTCTGATTCGCTTTATATAGTTGGTTGTGTTCAATGCCTTGAAAGAGCAGTACTTAAGAAGGTGAGTAATGAGCATTTGTATTCCCTTTTAAGCCAATTGCTTAAAAACCTAAATCAACGACAGCAGGAATACTTGACTACTCATGTTCATAGTCATCAAGCTCTCCCTGGTCTTTCTGAAGGTAGCGCTCGAGCTGATCCGTTAGTAGCCACTGTCTGGTCAAGGCCAAACTCTGATAAATTTCAGCAAGCCAAAACTTCCCATGCATTTCTTCATCAATCTGCAAAAATGTTAGGTAAACAATTTGCTATTCCCCTTACTAATGCTTCTAGTATTGTGCGATCCTGTCCTGACCTGTCAATGAGATGGCATTGGTTTAGGCACTGGTGTTAACCCTAGGGGTACTCAACCCTTGCAATTATGGCAAATGGATGGAACTCATGTAGAAGAATTTGGTCAGAAAAAGTTTGTACATGTTTGTATTGATGACTATTCTTGTGTTATATGGGCTACTCCCTTAACAGGTGAGATGTCATGTTGAGAAACATTTGTACAATTGCTTTGCCATATTAGGTATCCCCTTAGCAATTAAGGCTGACAATAGTCCTGCTTCCTGTTCCTTAAGATCCAAACGTTATGGAGTATTCAACATGACACTGGTATTCCTCACAATCCTACTGGTCAGGCAATTATTGAGCGTGCCCATCAGATATTCAAGGGCATGCTGCAAAAACAAAAAGGGGGAACTCCAGGGTTATCTCCTGAGGAAAAAACAGCTAAAGCCATTTTTGTACTTAATTACCTTAGAACAACAGGAGATAGGGAAGATCCACCTATTCTTGTGCATCATGCCCTCACACATAATCCATGGCAGGAATTGCCTGATGGCATTCAGGTCATGTTCAAAAGTCCAGAAACAGGGGTCTGGCAAGGACCAGCTACAGTAAAATTAATAGGAAGAAGTTCTATGTGCTTACTTACAGATAAAGGCATTCGTTGGATTCCAGCCACGTGGGTGAAGCCCTATCTGAAACCACCGTCATCAACCCATGTTGTGCCCAGAGGCAGAAAATCAGCGACAGCACTGATTTCAGACAGCCGTGAATCCAATTCTTCAACACCTGACAGCTGAACAATGGTTAGAATATCTACCAAGTTTGCTGGAGTATGCTGAGGAAGTACTAGCAATCCACATAGGCTTAATACACACGGATTATACATAGACAGACTTTTTTTACCTTCACTTTCATCACAAGTTGTAAATCAGATAGAAAGTGCTTGTTATCCACATGGTTGTGTATGTAAGCTGTGGCTTAAGGTTCATTGTATAAAGTGTAACTTAAAAACGTGGTGACAAGTTCATCAAGAACATAATTTAGCAGTGGTTCGAGGGAAAAAGCAAAAATTTAGGCCTATTAAGCTAATATGCAATAACTGCTTTGACATACTTAATACTATTACCCCGAGAGTAGCATTAGCTAAATTTTTAAGGCGTACCTCAGGAGGATATCAGAGTTTTCTCCAGGATGCATCTTCGATAAAGTATATGAGCAAAGATTGTTACAGTGGGTGGAGTTTAAACTTGCTTTAACTGCTGTAGTAAACCAAATTGTACTAGAGAGCAAGATAATAGCTACAGAATGTACAGTAAGAATAGCAATAGCACAAATACATTACTTGAGAGATGTGGAGTGAGAAGAAGCTAAAGCAATTTGGGCGAAGCACAGGCGTGATGGACGACAAGGGCAACAATGGCACCAGTCTGGCAAATATCAAAAATGTTGCTCAGTGGAGTGATTAAGGAAACGCAGGGAGTACACAATATAGAGCAGCGAGCTAACACGAGGGTTACATGGGCTAGCAGAACAGGACAAGAATCTTTCTGCTTATCACTAGCTCCACCTTTGGATCCATTTGGCACCTGTTTAATCGGAATTCCCTTAGACTCAATGGAAGAATTCAAAAATTGGACCAGAGCTCAAATTTATGGCAACTTAAGTAAGGCCTGGTCAAATTGGTGTGCTAATCAAAATGGGATGATCACAGAAAATTGGTGTGAAAAACAAAAAATCCCTAGAAATCCTTTAAGAACTCAGGCCTTTAAAATCGCTCAAGGTTTAAATACTACAAGTCAGTGATCACAGGAATTTGATATTTTAAGATCAGTGCCAGGAAATTATTGTTTGTTTTTTAAGTACCACAAGGGTAAAGAGTTGATTAGGGAGAAATCAGGAAAACCCAGCCATGATAGCACTTGGATATCTCCTCTTTCTTCCTGGTATTACAACACCACAACATACTGTGCCAATTGGACATGGTCTGTATCCCTAAAACAAAAATCTGCAAGGATGTCACCTCCTGGAGTTTTTCTCATTTGTGGAGATAAAGCTTGGCCTGCGATTCCTCAGAAAGCATGAGGAGGACCGTGCTGTTTTGGGAAATTGACACTGTTTGCCCCTAGCATTCAACAGATGCTTGACATCAGGCACAAATTCCAACATCCAAAATGTAGTGTGCATCTATTAGGCTCAGACTGTAAGGATAATGTAGAATTGTGGAATAGGCCTTTGGTTATATTGGCATCACTTTTTACACCAGGAGCAACTTCATCCCAGTCCCTTACACAATTCAAACGATTGGCTTGTTGGACAGACAAATTAGCATTACATCTGCAATACTGAATGAGCTTACCCACTGATGTAGGTAGCACACGCCACGCTGTGTTACAAGATAGGGCTGCTATAGATTTTTTGTTGCTAGCACAAGAACATGGTGTGAAAATTTTGAAGGGATGTGTTGTATGAATCTCTTTGACCACTCTGAATCTATTCACAAGAAACTGTTATTGCTTAAGGAGAATATGAAAAAGCTTACAGTTGTTGAGAATTCTTTTGATGAGTGGCTAAAATCCTGGGGAATACCAGGCTGGCTCAAGGACTTAGTACGCTTTGGCATTATGATCCTTTGTATTCTTTTTTCAATTCTGCTTATAGTGCCTTGCTTACTACGCTGTGTGCAGAAAATAATTGACCGTGCTTTTAAATCAGTCTGGTTTGTGCAAAAAAAAAAAAAAAACCTCCAAAAAAAACGGGGAACTGTTGAGAGTTTTTTGCAGATTGAGGAGTTCTTGCTAGACAATGGCTATATTCAGCCAATGCACAATCCAGCCTGCTTGTAATCATGAGCAATGGTCACGTTCACAAACAATGAATAATGGACATATTCAGAAATGGGGTCAATATATCCTTGAAAGAGATGCAAGAAGAAGAATCATCAGGACTCAGCAAGTTTGTACGATAGCTTGGGAACGTAAGAAAAAAGTGAGTCATGGGTGAGCCAGACGACCACAGCAAGACGTGAGAAAAAATAGATGATCCAATCAGCATTCTAATTTAGATGCGGGAACAGCAGGGATTAACCAATCATTATTAGCTAGAGACACGTGGACTGTAGAGATTTATTATAAATATAGTCTTTTTAGGGATAATAAATTTGGCTTCACTGGATCACGTTGGTCATGGTGTGATGTCCCTGAACCTCCACACCCTGCAATGGAAGGCAATTAGATCAGTTCTGTGATGTAATTTTATGGAGTCCAGTGGGGAACCTTCTTCCTGCCTTCCTCCTGGTTTATCTCCTGTTGCTCTGTCCTGCTCCCCGTGCTGTATGTGTCTGGTGGGGGGGTGGGGAAGTTGGCAGGAGACAAAGACCACTCACCCCTGAAGTGGCTCCTAGAACTCGGGCTGGCTGTTAGAGCTTCAGTGCCACATCAGGAGAGGGGAACTGCCTCAGTATGGGATTTACCAGAGGCAGAACCTTTATAGCCACTTGCTCTAAGGTGCCAGACACAAGCCATGACAGGGAGCCGGCAGAAGAGAAAGGAGGAGGGTCTCCATCTTGAGGTTCTACAAGGAACATTAATTCCAGAGAACGGAGCAGTACAAAGAGCCCTTAGCTCCATTGCGCAAGGGGTTTGGTACAGATACAAGTTGGGGCAAGGCGGGGATACAAACAGCTAACCAATAGGGAATCCTCAGGGGATGAGTGAGGGGATTACATGGAGTGTCCCGGGCCAAATGGGGTAGGAGGGTGGAGAGGATGGCTCACATGGGCCAATGGGGCCTCCAGGTGCAGGGGAATTCCGAAGGGGTGTTGCAGGACAGGGATTGGCCTGAGGTTTAAGTGGCAGGGGAGGTTCAGGAATCAAGGGCTGGGTTGCCTTGACAGGCAGGGAAAGAGCTGGAACAAGGGGTGGGGAATGGCATGAGGGACAGCTCTGAGAGAAGATAAAACCCAGGGGTAAACCAACCTGGGGAGAACATGGGGGTATGACAGAACAAACTACTTAACAAAGAATCAATAAGAAAAATTCAAACTGCAAAATACCCAGTGTTCATGTGGCAACAGAGAGCTTTTATTTCCCAAGCCCTTGCTTATATAGGGTATTTGAAAAATCCCATCTACATACTTTCATAGGTTGGAACTCTACACCCCTTCAGGTCCTGGCCAAGGAAACACTTGCAGCCTTGGGAGAGATGTGACTGGGCAAGGCCCCTGACAGTCAAACCAGGGGATGGTTGGTTTCTCTATCACAAACCAGCTAAAATACTGTAACACTGTGCCATCATTCATCCCTGTGCCATATCTCCTCTCCGTATCCCTTTGTCCTGCTCCCTGTGCTATCATTCCTCCCTGTAACTAGAACTTTCTTTCCCCCAATTGTCTGTATGCCATCATCACTTGCTAGTTGCTCCTGCTTTCACAGAATCACAAAATCAGTTTGGTTGGAAGGGGCCAGCAGATCATCTGGTTCAACCTTCCTGCTCAGGGGCACATGGCACAGGACTGTGTCCAGACCTACAGTCCCCTGTAGATCCTGATGAGGTTCAGTGTACACAAACCATGTGACGGAAGTTCCTACTGAGGTGCCATCACCATATACCAACTCATTGGCAGTGATGTCATGGAAAGGAGAACAAAGAGTCGATAATTTGGTTACTAAACTCTCACAATATGAAGAAAGTATCTTTTTCACTTTTTTCACCCTAGGGACTTGCATCTTGTCTGTGGAAAAGACCTCCAGCAACTGAAAGAAGTGCCATATGCTCCACTTGCACAGACTGGACTCTATAGGGGGCAAGTGCCCCCTGCTCAAGAGAGAAGGGCACACCACGAGGTAACCTGGGTTTTACTTGCCTGGCCATGGTGAAGACATATGGAAGCGGGAGGGAAAACCCACCTCTGCCTTGGCAGCACAGATATGTGAGTTGAGAAGAAAAATTAACCACCACAGAAAACTCTTCAAGGAAAAATGCCACTCAGTTTCCACTGGGCAAGTCTTCGGGTGGAATTGAAGGGCTGATGTTACTTCTGACCCTCTGGAAGGCACCTCCAGGTCATATTTACAAGGAGCAAGCAACAAGTACCATGATCAGAGCTAGAGGGGCCCTGGCTTCAGCTAGGTGTGGAAAAAGGACAGGGTGGTCATTTGGACTGTGTGGATCCATGGCCTGGCACAGCAGAGCCACAGGAGCACAAGGCTTTAGTTGTCATGAGTGCACAATGTACCCTGATGCCATCATGCAGGGGCAGAATCCACTTCTGTTTCTGGGATGACAGGGGGATCCCAACAGGGACTATACTGGAAGCTGAAGTGCTCCTGACTGAGCATGAGTGGCAGAAAAACGCCATTGCTGCTGCCCTAGAAGCTCTATGTATCCTTGGCACAGATCACCTCAGGAGAGGTATTTCAAGGACCCAAAAGGCCACCATTGAACTTTGGGAGAGCTGCTGTGCAAACAGAAGAAATTAAGACAGCTGAATCCTTTGCTTGGTCTTTCAGAGGACCCTTCTGCTGTGGGGCTGCTGAGGTAGTTGAAGGACAGCAGGTACTGATGGCCAGCACAAGAGTGTCCCATTGGCAACATGGCACCAACTGGGACTTCAGCACCCATGGCACGGACAGGAAAACCAGGGCATTGGGAACAGCCAGAGCTGGGAAAAGCAGGTTCTGCCTGACTCACCTGATCTCCTGCTGCGCCCAGGTGACCCCGGTGGGTGTTGGACATGTGTGGGTGTGTCTGCCTGCAGCTCAGCAAAGCCTTTGACACTGCCTCCATCTCCCTGCCTCTCCTGGAGCACTTGCAGCTTGTGGCTGGGACAGGTGCCTCTCACTGGGAATGCCTGGCTGGTGGCGAGGCCAAGGAGGAGTGGGAGTGGGGCCACAGCCAGCTGGGGCTGGGCACTGCTGGATTCCCCAGGGTTCCGTGTTGGGGCCGGTCCTATTCAACATCTGGCCTGGGTGGACAACTAGGGGCAACTTGGAGGCTTGATGGGGTCAAATAAGGAATGTGGTGGCCCGCTGGGAAAACTGGGGGTGAACTGGGAGGTCTGCGAGGCAATGCCCTCAAGAGACCCCAAAGCCCACCTGGGCCACCATAGGTTCACTAATGCCCCAATCTGCTTCTCCCAGTGGATTTCATGGACAGCTGTAATCCTCGACTGACCCCTACTGGGTACTGGGAGTCACAGGGAGCTACTGGGACCATGTTGGGAGCCAACTGAAGAAACACTGGGAGTAAAGGGAAGATGCTGGAACCATGTTGGGGGTTCTGGGACCATAACTGGGGCAACTAGGATCATACAGGAGGAGACAACTGGAACCACACTGGGTTCATACTGGGAGTGTCTGGAACCACACTGGGGGCAGCTGGTATCATACTGGGAGTGACTGAGATCACAGTGGGATCATTCTAGTAGTGACAGTAATTGATTGGGACCGTTGGGGGTATGACAGAGATCATACTGAGAGTCGTTGTGATCATGCTGGACTCACACTGGGAGTGACTGGAAAGCACTAAAATCATACTGCAGGGGACTGGAATCATACTGGGATCATTCTGGGAGTAAATGGAACCATGCAGATGACCGAGAGCAACGGGAACCACATGAGAGTGACTGGGATCACACCACGACGATTACAGAGCCCATACTGGCACCGCACGGGGACGATAACTGGGACTACCCTGGGAGAGCAAGGCGCAGGGTGCCTGGGGGTGGGGCCATGCAGAGTTATGCTAATGAGCCCTCGGCGGGCGCGGCACCGGGCGGTCGCGCGGAAGGAAGTGACGTCACGAGCGGCGCGGCGGGAGATTTGAACGGCGCAGCGCGGCGGATCCCGGCAGCGGCGAGGGGGTCCCGGACACCCGAGCTCACCCTGACTCTTCCTTCCCCAGCCGCCGGGTCCCCTTCTGAGCTCGCCCTGACCCTGCGGTGGACTCGGCCACACCATGCCCCGCCCCAAGCCCACCCCCCGACGGCGAGGGCGTTCCCCAGCCCCCCCATCGCCCCCGCCGCGGGCACGTAGTGAGTGAGGGCCGGGGGACTCCCTTTATAGACACCCCTTATGGACCTCCTACATCGAGCCCCCTTTCAGGCCCCCCTCTAGAGCACCCTTATGGACTCCCTCTATTGTCCTCCGCCCCTAGCCTGTACCCTGTTTACCCCTATATGCTTCCATCACCTACAGTCACCCCACACTCCCTCTCCCCTATAGCCCCTCTACCCTCATACTCCCTGTCCCCTATAACTCCCCTATATCGGCCATCACTTTAGCTCTCTATAGATCCTTTATACCCACAATGTCCCCCCAGACCTTACAGATCCCTTATTGCCCCCACAGCCTCCCCCTGTTCCCCGGCCCCTATAGCCCCCATAGATCCCCCAGAGTCCCCTGTGTTCTGACAGGCCCTATAGATCTATACTCCCCATGTTCCTTCACAGCTCCCCATCTGTGCCCCCCGGGCTAAATAAATCCCCTAAAGCCCACACAGGGCGCCGCCCAGGTCAGTGGGCATTGCAGGAGATCCGCAAGTCCCAGAACAGCACCCGCCTGCTGCTGCACCCCGGCCCCTTTGTCCGCTTGGTGAGAACCCCCCACATTCCTAAAATCCCCAGACACCTCGATTTCTCCCCCCAGAACCTCCCCAGCACCCACCATGGACTCCCAAACTCCCCTAGGACCACACAGATCATCTCAGATACACACAAAATCTACTGTGGGACCCCCAAACCCATCCAGGACCCCCTCAATTTCACCCCAGAACCTCCAGCATTGTCTGGGATCTTCCAAACCACTCTGGATCCCCTCTCCTGGGATCCCTAAATCCGTCCCAGGGCACCTCAGATCAACCCTCTTGACCCTGCAACTTCCCCCAGAGCCTTCAAATCCACCCTGGGACCCTTCAGCTCCCCATTGGATTCTCCCAAATACCCACTGCAACCCTTCAAACAATCCCTAGTGTTGGAGAAGGGAGACGTGACACCATATGGTTCATCAACGTAGCTCGATTTATTGATCCATATCGTCAGGTTAAATACACTTCTTAATTAGCCTCATACATATTGCAAAAGCTGAGCTCACTATTGGTTAAAGGTATTTGCGTCAATATTTGCAACATAGTTATACTTTTGTATTTCTGTGGTTAGCTAGCTATTCCCAGTTCTGATTTCTACAGCACGTCTGCTAGTTTCAGGCCAAGTTGTTTTGCTGACAGAGATATTCCTGCACACTGAAGCTACCCTTGCCCTTTGCTCTAATTACTGCCTATATTGATCAAGTTGAAGTTGTTGTGGCCTTTCTCCTCGAGCCACTCAGCGACCAGGCACTCCACACCCTAGGACTCCCAAATCCACCCTGGGACCCCTGAAATCCAGCCTGGAACCCTCCAACCTCCCTGTGGACCCCACCCCAAAAACCCACTGCGATTTTCCAACCCCCTATAGACCCACCAAGTTACCCCAGAGAACCCCAGATCACCCCCTGGGACTATTCAAGACCATCCCTTTCCCCCAGGGCCCCCCCTCAACCCTGTTCCAGCCCTCCCCATGTCCTTGTCCTCCCCATCCTCGTGACATGGTAGGCCTGTCCTCCCCCAACAT
>CM019930.1:430780-455867 GCA_009764595.1 Geothlypis trichas
TCTATGGGAGGAAGTGGATGCTGCTGCTCCTCTCTGAATCCTCGTGTTCGCTCCCACCCACCTCCCTCCCCACCGAGGAGCATCTCATCCCCTGCAATGTCACACAAACCCAGCCCTGCCAGAAGCCCTGCCAGCCTCTCTCACAGCCTTCCCAAGCCTGTCAGTCCAGCCATCACCCTTCAGGACCCTGCCAGGATGTGCTGGCAAGCTGGTTCCTGGGACAAAGCCCACGTGGGATCCCCTGCTCAAAACTCATGAAGCAACCAGGGGGCTTGACTTGGTCTGGGAGTCCTGCAACCCTCCAGGCCTGGTGGAGGTGAGCATGAGCTGCCCTATGGGCCTGTGGTAGGGAACAAAAGCAGAGGGGCCCTTCCTCAGGCAGACAGGCAGTGCCCACCTCTGATGTTCCAGGGCAGGTTCACACTGATCATGGGGCAGGTCGCTTCTCCTCTCAGGCAGATATTTTCTGGCTCCAGGTCACCCACTTGGAGCTGGTAAATCCTGCTGAAAGCTCCTGGTAATGCCGGCAGGTAAGAGAATTTCAGCACTTGCTTCTGGCCAGGTGCAAGGAAGCCCTGCAGGGACAGGAGGAGAGGGAGGGAATGCATCAGAGTGTTTGATGGGGATGGCTCAGGGGACAGACAGGCTGAGCAGACAGGCTCTCATCTAGAAGGAACCATCAGAGCACATCACCTTTGTAATAAAGATATTACAATGTTGGTTTTCACAACTGTTAAATACTATGAGGTTTATAATGTTGACTTTTGTGAAAGAAGTTCCACATAAGTTTAGAGATCTTTTGTTGCAAGTGTTGTGTTGTGATACCAGTGTTGGTGAAGAGTTGTTGTAATATTAACATTTAACCAGTGAAGGAATGGAAACCTGTTGAATGTGTTGAAAAGTAACAAATGGCCACCACTAGGACAACTGCACATGCTCCAAAAGGGTGGGACAGAGGAGGAACTAGGATAAAATGAATATGTACAACCATTTGTAAATATGTATTAGGCTGATACAATACCCAGGGTGTATAAAGGGTGTTGCTGTGTTGATTGCTGTGCCTCTGGCTGCAGCCAAGCACCCAGCACTGTTACTTCTGCTTTTATTGACTTTGTCCCCTATTGTCTCTTCTTAAATTTTCTTTAAATTTTAACTGAGGGGTGCCCTTCCCTTCTCACACCTTCTGCCTTCCTCGTGCCCAAAAGGTCGAGCCTCTGACCCTGGGGTGCAGTGAGTCCTCCCCAGGGCTCACGAGGCTGCAGCCCCAGCACAGCCCGATGTGAGCACAGCTCTGCTGCTCGTGGGGTTTGCCCTCTGCCAGCAAGAGCCTGCCTCAGCAAAAAAGGCTCTGCTGCTGCTGCTGCTGTGGGAGGGAAGCAGCTCCTCTCATCTCCTGTAGGGGATGATTTATTAAAAATACGGATATTGATCTAGTACCGATATCCAACTGTGAGGGACAAAGACTCTCTAACAGTTTAAAGTTAGAAAGTGTGTGTTTATTGTGGGACAGCTCCCAAATACACACTGTGATTTACAGGTGATTACAGAGTGCTTTTATCTACACAAGTATTGAATACCCAAAATACAAATGCATATTCATAACTTTGGTACATCCCAGTCCCTGCTTTGTATGGTAATTAGTTCAAAAGCTATTAAGCATGGTAATTAATTCAAAAGCTATTAACCATGCATAGTTTGTTCCTTGAAATGGGTCAGTGGTCCCTTTCATGGTGAGGGGTCCCAAAATGAGGAAGTAAATGAAGTCTTCCTGTTCTGAGCTTTCCACCTTTTCAATGCAAATATGACAAATGAACCCTTGGTAGAACTCCCATTCCCATCTTCAATTGGTTTCAGAACAGAGGAGGCCTAGAATTGTCTGATGTTCCTAAAAGCTATTTATCAGCTCTATATTCTTCATTATAAACCCAGCCAACCAAATATTATGTTGACAAGCAATCAATTATTAGTTAATTATTAACTCTTAACTTCATCAAGGCCTACCCATTTATTTTGATTAACTCCAATAAAGCTTATCTCTAATTAAAACCTCAGCTCCTATAAAATCCCTAAATTCTTTAAAGTTTATGTCTCAGGGACAGGCATGAAGAATTGGGAAAGCCAATCGCTTCCTGTTCCCCCTGCAAGGAGGGACAAAGGCAGGAGCGCTGCTTTGGCTCAAAGACATCCAGGCAGGGCTGGGAGGCTTGGGCAGTGCTGGGATGCTGCTAATACTTGTGTTTGTGCCTTATTTTTGTCTGAGAAATCCATCAAAAAGAATTCTCCTCTGCTGCCCTCACAGCAGGACAGGGCAGTGACCAACACCCTTGTGCCTCCCGCCGGTGTCTGCCCTGGGACAGCAGAAATTGCTTACAGCCCTCTCTCTCTCATGGCTGGGTTTGGGTTTTCCCCTCTGACTTTTTTCTCCCTTTTTCCCCCACTCTTTTTTCCCTTTAACACTCTCCTGGGCCACCTGGTACAGGGCTGGGGTCATCACTTGTGCTACTTACAGTGCTGGGCTTGACCAGAAACACACCAGGCAGATGCTGGTCTGCAGGGCGAGGGCTCAGCACCCAGCTGAATTCACTCCTGCCAGTGTTCTCCAGGCTGATCCTGCTGTGACCAACTTCATTAAACATCTGGAGAGAAGGCACAGCAGAGGGAAGTTACAGACCCAGGCCTGCTGCTGGGAATCCCCTTCCTCTCTCCTGGGCTTGAGAGCAGACACATTGTGGGAGCAGGGAGCAGGGAGGAGATTGGGGCACTTGGGAACCTGGGGAAGCCCCAGGCACAGGGCACCTGCACAGCCCCAGGGAGCTCTGGCAGCACACAGAGCTGTGGTGACAACCACGTGAGGGCCAGCAAGAAATGAACCAGGGCACACAGGCCCTCTGCACTCTGAGGGGGCACCAACAGCCAGGAGAAACAGGGACAGCACTGAGGCATTCCAGGAGAAAAGGCACCTGCGTGCAAGTCTTGGCAAGCAACAAGGGGCTCACACAGGGCAACACAGACAGGGCCAGCAGCTGGAAATATCTGTGGGCTTTCAACTGGAAAAGAGTCAAGTGGGGTTTATTCTGGGACACTCTCTCCAACCAGAGTGACTGGAAGCCCAACTTCTTCCCTTGATTATTTGTGGATTAAGCAAGAGCTGTAGGCAAGAACATCTCCTTGGAGGTCAGGCTTTAGGCATGGACCAGCAGAGGGATGTCTCAGAAACATGGCACTCAGAGCATCCCCACTGGGACCCTGCCTGGCCCAGGAGGCAGTGTCAGGTACCCTGAAAAAGAGGCATTCCCAACATTTTTGTGTGGGAATCCACAAAATCAGAGGGTTTTGGGAAAGCTGCAAAAGGCAAGCCTCAGAGAGAGCAAAACTGTGATTAGAGCTAAGCAGCAGCCATGAGATACGTCAGCAGAAAAAGTATTTAAGCTGTAGAAAAAGCAAGAACAAATAGAACAATGGTCTGTGTATTAATGCTTGTCTAGAATAACTCTCTAAGCTACAGAAAAGTTTATCTAGCAAGATATTAGGAAGTTTAAAGCTTAATAATGTTGCTCTGTGCATTATGTTTTAAGGCTTACAAGCAGGTATTGCATTCGAAATAAGCAAGCATTGTTTTAACCAAATGTACGTGTGCCTATAGTGGTTGGATAGAACTACTGTCAATGTGCTTTTGCTTTGTGTGATTGGTCACAAAACTTATAAAGTAAGTTGTAATATGAAAGTTCTTGGTCTGCTGCCTGGGATGTGAGCTGCTGGCATATTCCCATTGTCATAACCATGTAATGAGACTGATGCTGAAAAATAAACCAGCTCAAGGCAGTTCCACAGCAGCCCTGTCCCGTTTGTGATTTGTACAGAGCCCCCAGCTGGCGATATTTTTGGAGATGGCCACTTCCAACCAGCCTGGATGCCGGGTGTGTCCTGTCGCTGTAGAGCGGACACAGCACAAAGCACCAAGACTCCATCAGAAGGGTGCACGAGAGGGATTTATTATAGCAACATGGTGTTTTTATAGTTTTTCAGGAGATTTACATTTACTGAACAGACACGTTCACTGCCCATTGGTCATCAGAAAAAACCAAAATCCTCAGTAGGTGAGCAAGGAGCCACATCATTCTGGGGGCCAGCTAAAGTCCGTATCTTTTAACTTTCTCTCTTCCATCACATTGTCATGGGGATAGCCTTGGTGTCTTCCTTGAGAGAGACGCGGGGCTTTCCTTATCTTTAGGAAGCCTTTGCTGGCTCACAAGAACAGCACAGAATGCCTTTCCTACATGTCCCTCAAAGGTTGCACTTCCAAGCCCCAGAGCCAACAAAGGGGCTGGGTATGGGAGTGTCGGGGGGTAGCACAGTCAGGACAGACAGAGACGAGAGATCTCTGAAGCCAGGTCGTGGAACTTGTGGTTTATTGCAGAGGGCCTGGGTGCAGGGGCCTTTTGGAACTTGGGGTTTATTGCAGAGGGCCTGGGTGCAGGGGCCTTTTGGAACTTGGGGTTTATTGCAGAGGGCCTGGGTGCAGGGGCCTTTTGGAACTTGGGGTTTATTGCAGAGGGCCTGGGTGCAGGGGCCTTTTGGAACTTGGGGTTTATTGCAGAGGGCCTGGGTGCAGGGCCCTGCTGGGAGCTGCCAGCCACAGCTTGGAGCAGGCCCGAGAGAAGAGAGGGGTAGAGAGGATGAGAGGGTAAGAGAGTAAGAGGGTAAGAGAGCAAAAGCATACGAGAGTAAAAGGGGTAAGAGAGCAAAAGGCAAGAGTGCAAAGTTCCCATTACAATACAATAAATCATCCTCTGTATTGAATATTCTGATTCTCACTAACCAATCTAGTACAAGATACAAAACCTACAGCATTTCCATACAGCCTATAAGAATCACTGCATTACCATACTGTGTTACATTTTAAACCTAAAAACTACTCTTTGGACCCCTTCTGCCAAGCTGGCAGGGTCTGCTCTGACCCTTGGACCTGCCTGCAAGCAGAGGAAATTCTTTCATCAAAAGGGGATCACCTTCAGCTGGCTACACCATTGTTTTCCCATTGTTCAGTAACTAAAGGATCTCAAAGCTCGCTTTCATTTCAGTCTCGCTTATAGTTTCTATATTCTCCAAATCTTTTGCCAGACAATCATATTTATAAGGCTTTCCTGTTTCATCTTCCCCAACAGCCGGGAAGGGGAGCCAGCCCTGGCCCGAGGCGGGCAGGAACCCGCTGGCCGTGGTTCTGAGGCAAGGAGCTGTGCCAGGGCCATGTGTGGTACCTGCAGGCCACAGTTGATCTCCTGGAGGCTCAGGGAGTAGCTGGCCCGTGAGGCAATCAGCTCCACCTCGTAGCTGGGGCCTCCCTGCACGCGGCACAGCGCCCTCGCACCGGCCATGGTGTCCTGGGGGCCAGAGAAGCTGAAGGAGACCTGCTGTCCCTGTCCTGGCTGCAGCACACCCGACTGCGGCACGGTGCTGAAAGCCTGCAGGGAGGACAGGAGAGACTGAGTGTGGGAATCCACAAAATCAGAGGGTTTTGGGAAAGCTGCAAAAGGCAGATCCCAGAGACAGCAGAACTGTGATTAGAGCTAAGCAGCAGCCATGAGATAGGTCAGCAGAAAAATTATTTAAACTGTAGAAAAGCAAGGACAAACTGTGTATTAACACTTGTCTAGAATAACTCTCTAAGCTACAGAAAAGTTTATCTAGCAAGATATTAGGAAGTTTGAAGCTTAATAATGGAGTTCTGTGCATTATGTTTTAAGGCTTACAAGCAGGTATTGCATTCAAAATAAGCAAGCATTGTTTTAACCAAAGGTGCATGTGCTTGTAGTGGTTGGATCGAACTATTGTCAATGTGCTTTTGCTTTGTGTGATTGGTCAAAAAACTTATAAAGTAAGTTGTGACATGAAGTTCTTGGTCTGCTGCCTGGGATGTGAGCTGCTGGCATCTTCCCATTGTCATAACCATGTAATGAGACCGATGCTGGAAAATAAACCAGCTCAAGGCAGTTCCACAGCAGCCCTGTCCCGTTTGTGATTTGTACAGAGCCCCCAGCTGGTGATAGTCCAGGGGGAGCAGTGCCCTCCACAGGTGCTGCACAGCGTCCTTGGGCAGCCCCACAAGGTGCCCTGCACGGCCTCTCCAATGAGCAGCTGCTCCAGCAGCACTTTGTGATGGGCCTGGAGGGACATGAGGCCCCTCTGTGGCCAATGCTGAGGGCCCCCCGTGGCACAGGCAGCTCCAGCCCTGCTTGCCACACTGACAATGGGCAAGTGAGACAGATTCCCTCTCACCTTCTCCGCTTCCAGGGGAGTGTGCGCTGCATCCAGGGAGGACGAGATTCCTGCCAGCCCTGCTGGGAGCTGAGGGTGCTCAGGAGTTTGTGCAGGCACCTGAAAAACAAGCCATTTTCTGTGCCAGGAGGAAGAGACAGCCACTTTGCAAAGTGTCAGGTTATGAGACAGCTTCAGTGTCACCCTGGTTTTTTAAGATTTTCTAAGCCTTCTGATGTTGACATTCTTGTAGTGAACTTTCTCGCACACTTGCTGTAAATAACTCATTGTTTTGCATTCCTTTATGGAGGAGGAGAAAGTTGATGGACTGTTGGCTTGACCAGTGTCATTGGAGAGGTGGCACTGTCACCCTCCAATCCACTGTCACTATTGGAAAACTATAAATGTTGGAGTCAGAAAATAAACTTCCCTTTTCCTTCACCTTGAGAACAGCGGTGTGCGCTTGTGTTCTTTCGAGTCCTACAGTGACACTTCAGGGCCAGCAGTGCAAGAGCAGCTCTGGGTGAAAGCAGAGCCCTGCAAACAGGGAGTCTGGCTGCCTTGGGAAGAGGCTCCATGGAGATCAGGACTCATCCCAGCTTGCTCTGGGAAGGAAGCTGGAGGTCTGACCATCGTGATGCAGATAAAAGCCTCATCTTACATTGCGAAGAAAACCAGGCAAAAAAAAATCCCACACTCAGCACGGGTCTGTAGGATCTGAGCAGGCTTCTCCAAGGAAAACTCTCCTATTTCTCCCTCACACAGCCCATACCCAGCCACAGGCCCTGCTGCCCAGGCACAGCACAGCAGGGCAGCAAAAAGGGAGGTCAGCACGAGCATGACTTGGCACTGGCAAGCTGGGGAGGCAACACAAGCACGAGGTGCACAAGAAAATCTACCTCTGCTCCTGGAGATTGGGCAAAATCCCACGATTCTCTCAGGGCTGTGGGTGGCTCCTCCACATTTCTAATCCTGAAGCGTCTCCTTAGAGATGCCGAGGAATCCAAACTGGGTCTCTTCCCCTTTGGTGGTTGGGGTTGGAATTTAGATGGGTAAGGCTCACATCTGGAAAAGAACAGAGCTGTGAACAGGGACTGCAGTGGGAGGGAGGGACACCTGCACGAGCAGCTCCTGGTCAGGATGCAGCCCCTGGCTGGGTGCTGGTGCATTGAACTGAGAAATGGTTTGATCCAGCCCTTCCCAGCCCAGGCTGGAGCAGGTCTGCTCTAAAGGCAGCCCAGGGATGACACTGAGGTGCTGCAGCAGCTGCACCTGCTTGCACTGAGCAGCTGCAGAGGACAGGGATGAATGTCACAGACATCTTTTATGAAAAATCCTTCCCTTAGTTTTTTTCCTCCTGAGAAGCTGAGAGGCCTCAGGAACAGAATGTAAACATTGATTATCTGCTGCTGTGGAATGCAACAGGTGGATCTGTGATTGCCCCATGTTAGTTGTTTCTAATTAATGGCCAATCACAGCCCAGCTGGCTCAGACAGAGAGCCGAGCCACAAACCTTTGTTATCATTCCTTCTTGTTCTATTCTTAGCTAGCCTTCTGAGGAAATCCTTTATTCTACTCTTTTTGTATAGTTTTAATGTAATAGATATCATAAAATAATAAATGAAGCCTTCTGAAACACGGAGTCAGACCCTCGTCTCTTCCCTCATCCTAAGACCCCTGTGAACATGGTCACAGATGAACACCTTGTGGGGATGCCAAAAGCACAGTGGGAGAGGGAAAGACAGAGAAGGCAAGCAAAAAGGTGAGATTTGAGGCAAAAAGGTGAGATTTGAGGCAAAAAGGTGAGATTTGAGGCACTGAGCTGCAGACCCAGCCAGTGACGAGCCAGCACAGCAAACCCCAGTGCCCAACACCAGAAACTCTGCAGCTCCACCAGGGATTTATCAGGAATGTTCCCCTGATACTGGTGGAGGGTTGGTTGACATTGTCCAACCCTCCCAGGTGACTCAGGTCACATTCCCCATTTTCAATTGAAGCTCAAGGTAATTCTGCTGGTGTTTCTGATGCCACGTGAGGGACACAGCTGAGCCGTGCCTGCCTGTCACCCTGCTGAGCTGCAAGTGCTCCCCACAGCCAAACATGTCCTGGATGCTCCATTCCCAGACAGGCATTCAGGGCCTGCAATCACCTGCTCCCCAAAGAATCACTGCCTTTAGCTTTGGAGCTTGTGACCCAAGGCTGGGTTTCATTTCTGGACTGGGGGCAGTCTCATCATAACCCCCAAGAGATCCCTAATCATCCACTCCACTGTCTTTAGTTTTAATGAATGGTTTGAGGCAACTTCCCAGGACCACGGTGCCCAGACAATGCCATTTTTCACTCTAAAGCAGAAACTCTCAGGGAGGCAGGGAGAGGAGATGATGTGATGAACAAGTCCTGCTGTCCAGCAGTACAGAACCCATAGGGGACATGTTGCAGGGGAAAAGTCAAAAAGAGCAACTAGTGTCACAAAAAAAGGGAGTGAAGAATCCAAGGTGTCCACTGAAAGCTGAGCCCTGGGAAAGAAATCATCCTGGCAATAAAGGAGTTGTCTCAGAAAAGGAGGAAAGGGAAGGGAACAGGATGCTCAGCATCAGCCCAGGCACTGGGTAGCTCCTCCTCTGGTGTTGGGACTTTCTGGGCATCCTCCAGCACAATGCCAGGGAGGAAGGAGAGGAGCAGAGAGCAGCTCCTGCAGAGAGGACCCATCCCAAAGCAGAGGGGCCAGAAGGGCCTCCAGCAGCACGGTGGGAGCTGGGACTGGGAGCCCTTCATCAAGGTGGGCATTGCCTCAGGCCACAGAGGTCTGAGAAAGCAGCTTTCACCCCAGCTTTCCTATCCAGGGAAACCACTATGGGGGCTGTGCAGCACCAAACTGGTGGAAAACCAATCCCTGAGCATCCAGCCTGAGCACAGCTGGTCAGTGTTATCTGTCAGATTCCAGGCAAACAGCTTTGTTCTTTGCCAAGCACAAGCAGGGCACCAGTGTAAGAGCCTGAATGAGGGATGTGGGACTCCAGGCAGCTCTCCAAAATGCAGTTTATTGTATCCAAGAGGTTACAGCAGTCCAGGGTCGTGGGTGACAGAGCCTGTGCCTACAGCTGTCAGCTCCAGCTGCAGGCAGGCCTGGAGACCCTTTAATTTTGGTTACAATGCATTATATACTTTTCTGTGCTGAGTATCTTCATACAGAAGAACCAATATATACCTTAACTTTTACCTATAGCCTATCATAACTACTATCATTACCATATTCATGCTACTATTCTCCAATCACTAAAACTACATTACAGTTTAAGCTAACAGTTGTTTTTCAGTTTTCTTGCAGTGGAAAATTCTGAGACCTTTTTTCTACTTGCCACATCAGCAGGCTTCTTTGCCTGTGCTATCTTCTTGCTTAGTAAAAACATCTTCTTGTTTGGGCTCTAAGCCTTAAAAATCCCTTCTAACTAACACACCCTTTGGCTCCTTGCTTATCCAGTACGACTGGCTCTGCAATTCTTTTCTTCTATATCAAAACTTGCTTCCATCTCTATTCCTTCATCAGACTCTACATTTTAAAATCTTTCTGCTAAACCTTCATATCTGTGAGACTTTCTTGTCAAACTTTCATCCTTCCCAACACAGCAGCAAGAAGAGCTTTGAGGAGAGGGCAAAGGTGCACATACCTCAGCCTGTTCCCCTGGCTGCTGGAACAGACTGACCGGTGGTGCTGGACAGGGAGGGAGCTGCAGTTGGCCATCTCCAGAGAACGCTTCTCTTCTTCTCCAGTGCCACCCAGCAGGCAGCCAAACTCCAGGGTGCTGGGCTGGATTTGGAGATTTGGGGAGTGGGCTTCTCCCCAAAGGCTGGCACGGGACACTGGGGAGGTGTTACTGAGGGAAGAGGCCTCGGTGTAGGCAGAGCCTAGGAAAAGGACACAAATGCCCATTTAGGTACCAATTATGGCATGACTCCTGCTGTGAATATCCTGGCAGGATGGAAGTGTGATTGGAGTTTAGCTCTTTGTTATCTGAACTACAGCTGCATGAGGAATTAATGGTCACTGAGTTCCCTTGGACACTGATTCCAGCCTGCAGCCTTGGCAATGCCCACTCCCAGCCCTGCTGAACACTGCAAGCTTCTCTCCCTCTGATGGGGAGGAGCTCCCTCCCCTGCCCCAAACCAGCACCAGTGATCTCTCAGGGATGAGTGTGCACCCAGACCCAGCATTTACTCTGAGAATTCAAGCTGTCAAATTCCCTGTTCAGCCTGCCAACCCTGCCACCCTTTTCAAGGTACACAAACGGTGAGTCAACATGAGCTCACAGCCATGCTGGCCACTGGCATTGCTGCTGCCTTTCTTGTTTCATTTATTCAAAAGGCAATTTAACAAGTGCCTCAGTGCTGGTGCAGGGTGGGGAAGAAGCAGCTCAGGAAAGGCAATTTGTTTTCTTAAGAAGTTCATGAACTTCATTGTTTTGGGTTTAGGCTTGGTAGTGAATGTTCCCCTTGGTCTGGGAAGGGGGATAGGGTTTTTGGCTCTGAGAGTGGGCTTTTCCTCCTTTTCCTTTCCTTTCTCCTTTCCTTTCCTTTCTCCTTTCCTTTGTCTTTTCCTCTCTCCTTTCTTTCCTTTCTCCTTTCCTTTCCTCACAGCTCCTCCTGCCTGTGATCATAACTACACCTAAAGGGAAAAACAGCACTTGGCGGGTTGGAAACTTCTCTTGTTGTGTTGTTGTTTGTGCTGATATATTCTAGTAAAGACTTGTTATTCCTTTCCCCTCTTTTTGCCTGGAAGCCCTGCAATTTCAAAGGGATAATAATTTGCAGGGCTCATCTTTCCATTCCAGAAAGATTCCTGCCTTCCTTGGCAGACATCTGTCTTTTAAAGCAGGACAGGCACACCAGAAAATTTCTATTCCTTGGTTCTATTGGATCTCACAATGGCAAAATGGTCCCTGAGGACCAGCAGCCCTGCAGTTCACACCCTGAAGAGGCTGCTGTGGCAGACCATGAGCGAGGGATGCTTTTATGTTCAAGTGCTCCATTTTGGAAGGCACAAATCAGGGAACACTCACCAGGGGAGATGTCCCCAAAGTCGAGCTCATTGACCTCAAAGTGTGAACTCGGTCCGGTGACACAGCCCCTGCATGCCAGGACACAGGAGGAAATGGTTTGGTTAAAGGGAATTAAAGCAAAGCTGGCGTGGCTCAGGGGTGTAAAACCTGGTGTCAGGGGCACTGTGGGTTTCCAATGAACACAGCACCATGTGCTCAGCACAGGGCCCTGTGCACAGGAGGCACCTAAAGCCAAGTGGCATCAGCAGCCAACAGCCCCTGATGGGCTTTGGGCACAGGGCAGGCAGGAAAAGCCCCTGAGCTGCTGGTGGTGCCATGAAGGACTCTGAACAAACACCCACTGAGGCTCTGTGCCTCAGTTTCCCCATCCATAATGTGATGGACATAGAGGTGTCCCCAGAAACTTCTGTAAGCAGCCTTTCCTGCTTTGCTCCTTCTTAGCTGGAACTGCTGTTCCCATGGAGGAGCTTTCTCAGGATTTTGACCCACACAATCATTACAGACAGAGTTCTGAGACATGAAGCCAGGGGAGCCCCACATATCCTCTGAGAAGAGCAGAAACAGTTCTACCCAGGGGACAGATGGATCCTGGAGGAAAGGACCAGCTTGTCAGCAGTGCACCAGCTGGCACAGCCAAGAGCAAGAGCTTCTACAAGAAAACTTGGGTGTCCTGAATCTAGCACAGCACCTCACCTGCCCTTGGGCTCAGTCTCCCAAAGTCACCAACATCCACTGAAATCAGCACTTGAAGCTGCACAACACTCAGGAGTTTTAATTTCTGGGTTTAATTTCTGGATTTAGTGGTTGATGCCAATCAACGCCCACTCTGCTCTTTGGTTCAAAATCAAGGAGCAGGGACCTGGGCCTTGTGCTGTACTCACAGAAATGCCCCTGGCTCTGCTCTGCACATCTCAACAAGAGACACCTGCCCTTGCTCAAGGAGAAAGCTGCTCATGCAATAACATCCCATGAGCACTTTGGGAGAGGGACAGAGGAGAATCGAGTATTTGATGGTGAAAGGTTCCCTCTTGATTTCCAAAGTAAACCAGCAGCACTTTTCCTCCAAAAACAAAGCCAGCAGTCTTGTTTCTCTAATATGGGCAGAGCTACTCACCCCTTTTCTCTTGTTCAGGAATTACTTTCCTGCTTTTTTTAATCCATATCCCTCATCTCATTGGTACAATCGACTGCAGTTTGCTTTCATTCCTTCACTGCCTTGAGCCAGTGCCTGCCAAGAGCAGCAGCCCAGCTCCAAAGCTGCAGAGCAGCCTGCATCAGCTCTCCTTCTCACACTGCATTATCCTGCAGCACATGGCTCAGGACAGCAGGGCCAAGCCCAGTGCTGCTGTGGTGCTGAGGACTGAGCTCTGCCTCCCCTGTGATCAGCCCTTCTCCCTTGTGCTGGGCCAGGATTATCTCTTGCCATGTGCTCCAGATTGCAATGCAAGATGTTTTCAATTCCCAGCTGTATGGCAGATTACCTTTGTCAAGAGGGCAGTTTGCCTTATCTCTCTCTTTGAGTGACCACAATCACTCCTCCCTCGGGAGGGGACATCTGCTGATAACAGCTATTGAATGTCCCTGCATGGCTGATAAGAACTGTAACACCCCATTGGGAGATGCTCCGCCCAGGGGGAGGAGCCAAGCATTGCTACCCAGATAGAATCCAGAGGTTTTTGAGACACCAGCACGGCTTTCTCCATGGGATTCCCCAGAGGAACAGCAGCTGCCTCTTCTTCCACTGGATCTTCAGAGGAAGAATACATCCTTCTCTACAGATCCCCCTTGCTGCAACAGAACCACACCTGACACTGCAGGAGGACTGCAGCCACATTTCCAATTGGATTGCTACCAACACCCCACACGGTGTCAGGTTGGGTTCTGACTCTGTCAGTGCTGTTTTAGTTCACTGCATTGTTGATTTTATCCTTTTATTTTTTTCCTTCCCTATTAAAGAACTGATATTTCCTGCTCCCATATTTTTGCCTGAAAGCCCCTTAATTTAAAATTTATAGCAATTTGGAGGGGTGGGGAGGGTTTGCATTCTCCATTTCCGGGGAGGCTCCTGCCTTCCTTAGCAGACTCCTGTCTTTCCAAACCAAGACATGCACAGGGACAGATCCTCACCTCTGGGTGCTCAGCTGGTAACGAGCTGCCTGGTCACCGACATTGCGGACCAGCAGAGTCTGCTGGGTGCTGGACCTGACCGGGCACTTGGACAGGTCCAGCCGGGCAGGGAGGTCCAGGACAGCTCGGGCACCAATGGCCCGAATTGGCACAACTATCCTTTCATTTTCAGTGACACAGACGAGCTCGTGGGAATAATCCTGCAGGAAAAGAAACTGGCTCAGCACAGGACATTTAGTGCCATCCCCATGGCAAAAGAAAACCATTTCCTAGAACCCTTCAAGGGCATCAATTTACCTATTCCACCCTAAAATGAACACTAAGTTCTACTAATATGTCACATTTTAAAGGCACCAGTGCACTTTGCAAAACCCATCTCAGTGGCATTCAGCTCTTTTGTCACTTGGGTCATCCAGAGAACTGCCCTAGGCCACCACAATTCTTACTCTAAATTTTAATTATGTTAAAGAATTCCTAAGTCCCTTCTAAGCAACATGCAGTTGTCACAGACATCTTTTATGAAAAATCCTTTCCTTAGGATTTTTCCTCCTGAGAAGCTGGGAAGCTTCAGGAACAAAATGTAAACAATGATTATCTGCTGCTGTGGAATGCAACAAGTGGATCTGTGATTGGTCTCATGTGGTTGTTTCTAATTAATGGCCAATCACAGTCAGCTGCCTCAGACTCTCTGTCCGAGCCACAAGCCTTTGTTATTCTTTCTTTCTTTTTCTATTCTTAGCTAGCCTTCTGATGAAATCCTTTCTTCTACTCTTTTAGTATAGTTTTAATATAATATATATCATAAAATAACAAATGAAGCCTTCTGAAACGTGGAGTCAGATCCTCGTCTCTTCCTCATCCTAAGACCCCTGGGAACATGGTCACATGGAGCTAGGGAACACAGGACATTCCTCTTTAGGTTTCTATATTCCCAATGTCTGAGAATAGGACAAAGTGTTCAACTGACTCTAAGCAGCAAAAAGAAGATGAGAAAGCAGCTGCACCCAAAGAGATCCTGCACCTCTGGCCCGGTGCAGAAACATCAGCTGGCTCAGAACTCCCCTCTCACTTTGCAAGTCAGGAGAAGAACAGTGCCAAGAGGCAGCAGGATGCTGTTGGAAAGGGCCTCTCTTTGTTTCCCTGCAAGGAAACAATGTCCATGCCATGTCCTAAACCCTTCCGTATGAACAAGCCTCCAGATGCCAGCACTGAGATCAGACCTGCCAGGGCCCCAGCACTGCTGCTCAAAGCTCCCCACAAAAGCACCTTTGGCACGGGATGGGTGCCAGCTGACAGAGCAAGCACAGGGAGAGGCATGGAGACAGAGCCCCAGCAGTGTCACTGCCACGGGCTCTGGGCTCACAGCTCTGCCTGCAGCTTGTACCTGCCCTGCACCAGCTCCTGCAGGCAGGTGTCCAAGTCCCTGCAGCTCAGCAACCTCCTGCTGACCAAGGGCACCCAGAGCCCAGCGTGCCTGTGCCAGGTGGGCTCACGGGCACAGCACATCCTCTGCCCTGGCCCTGCAGCTGTGCCATGCTCACTTGAGCTCTGGGACAGCACAGCTGCAGGGCTGGAGAACAGAGGGGGTGAAAAAGCACCGTCCTTGCTCCAGCCCAGGGGCAGGCAGGGAAGCTGTTGGCAGTCAGGGAGGAGGAAAGCTCTGTGACCTCTTTGTTCCTCTAGTATTTTCCATAATAATGAAACCCCTTCCACTGTACCTAGAGATGGCTAAAGACCTATCAACAGCCCTCTGTCATTTTAGGCTGGAGAACAGAAGGGGTGAAAAAGCACTGTCTTTGCTCCAGTCCAGGGTGAGGCAGGGAAGATGTTGGCAGTCAGGAAGGAGGAAAGCTCTCTGACCTCTTTGTTCCTCTAGTATTTTCCATTCCTTCCACTGTTCCTAGAGATGGCCAAAGATCTATCAACAGCCCTCTGTAATTTTCATCCTGTTCCATGTGCATCTTCCCCTGGCAATGCTCAGGGATGTGCAGGGAGGGAAGCACAGCCTGCCAGGCCTGGCTGCAGTGCCCTCATTTTCACTGTTCCTTGTCCATCTTCCCTTGGCAATGCTCAGGGATGTGCAGGGAGGGAAGCACAGCCTGTCAGGCCTGGCTGCAGTGGCTGCCAGCAGTGCCAAGGTGTGACTGGCTGCAGGCTGCCTGCCCACGGCCTGGAGCCCAGCTCACAGCATGGAATGGGCTGGAGCCAGAGTGCAGGGAGAACAGTGGCTGTGGAGATCATTGTGTGTTCTGGCTCCTCCAGCCTCACCTTGTTCTCGCCGGGGGTGAAGCGGATGCGCACAGGGGCAGAGGCGCCCGGCGGCACCAGACGGAAAACATCGCTGGAGCACGAGAGCTGGAAGTAAGGGGAGCTCTCCATGGAGACCTTCACCTCCTGAGGAACCTGCAGCAAAGACATGAAATGTCAGAGCCTGAATGAGGGATGCGGGACTCCAAAAGTCTAAACCAGATGATTTGGACTCCCTCCTGTCTCCTCCCACCAGCCCACTCTTGGCACAAGCTTCACTTGAGAAAATGTTTCCCTGACTGAAATTCCAATGGTCTCCATTTTTATCTTTACAGTGGAACACAACTGCTGACATTTTTCAACTTTTTTCCTCTCAGTTCTCTTAGGAAACTGCAAAACAATCCCAATTTCTTCAAGTGAAGGTGAAAACCTCCAGGAGCACATGGCTTTGGGCGTGCTGTGGTTCTCCAAAGGGAAAGCAGAGCACCGTGTTGCTTTTGGAAAAGCTGAGCAGAGCTGGATGAAGTGGCAGGAGCCTGAAGTGGCACCTAAAGTCCTCTCACTGCTTCTGCTCCATCAGTCTGACTCCAGGGCTGTTTCAGAACACACCTCCTGCACTGCCAATGCCATGAATGAAAAGGGATTCCAGCATAAAGTGGAGAAGCCTCAGCCCCTGAGCTTTGGCTGTGAGCTGCACAAAGGGAGCCAAACAGGCTGAGAGAGGCAGAGGAGCCAAGATTAACCAAGGAGACACAGGATGTGGAACAGACTCGAGGCAAAGCACGAGAGCAGGTAAGAACTGCACAGCCCTCAACATTCCTACCAATCCAGAGCTTTCAAGAGAAGCCAACTCCTTTGGGATTGATACCATCAACACATGGCCAGAATCAGGGGAGAATTCCCAGCACAGGAAGATTTCCACCATCCTGCAGAACAAAGGTGCTGAGACATCTTCTTCTGGATGTGCTGCAGCAGATAACTTGCTTTGCTGTACACTCTGGGAATTGCACCTCTCTCCTCTTCCAGCACAGTGCTAAAGCTCTGTGGAAACCCAGGGCACTGGGAATATTTCTCTGTCTGCTCTGGGGTGTCCTGACCCCAAAGGGAGCACTGACTTTGACCCTCATTCATAGAGAAAGTTTCCTGGACTTCAGGATAGACTGGAATCCACAAAAGTGTGAAACAGATTATAGAGAGCAGTGTAGGTGTATCACTTGGTGTGAAATTTAGGTTTTGGGATTTTAGCATGTTGTGGGTGGAAGCAAGATGGAGAGCACAGGGTGTCATCCTGAGTTTCTTCTTCCTTCTTCTTCATGGGTTTGGGTGATGTTTTGTAATTGGACAGAAAAGTCTGCATTGCAGGCTCTTTGGGATCAGTTCTTGGGTTAAAAGGGAAAATAATCTAGGTGTCAGCCCTTAATTGGAGAGTTTAGTCCTAAAAGACCTTGTAACAAGAGACAGTTGGCCATTTTGTGCCTTGCTAATGAAAAGCTGCCAAACTCATGGTTGTGAGACTGCTTTACTGATAAGAAATAATAAACACCTGAGTCCAATCATGAACTACCATCTCAAGGGCCTTCAATCCAGACCCAGAGAAACCAAGAGAGCTCCACGTCCCAGCACTTACCTTGCCCACATTGGTGAGAGACAGAGCCATTTCAGAGACACCATGAGGGTCAAAGTGCTGAAACACCACCTCTGGTGGGGAAATCTGAACCAAGTTCTGCTTCGGGGGAACTGACGGCAGCTGGAGAGGCGAGAGAGAGCAGGGAGAGGTTCAGCTGCTGGGAGGAAGGTTCATGAAGGATCCCTTACTGATCCCCACTGAAGTACAGGCTCTGGGGGAGCACATCTGGGCAAACAGGGGCTCACCCACCTCTGCTCTGAGCTGATCCAGAGCTGCTGGGCCACACAGAGCAGGCTCAAGCCAAGCTGCTCTTCTGGCATGGATTTCTCCAGGTTTCCTTCTCCAGAATGCCAGGCAGCACTTTCCTTAAGCACAGCCCTGTGCCCATGTGGTCACAGAGCTCTGGGGCACTGCCTGAGCACTCGTGGAGTAAGAAAAACCCACAAATTGACATCAAACTCCATGGGAAACGATTTTGGGATGTCCTTTGCTCTGAGACAGGGAAACTGAGGCCCACACAACTGCAAATATCTGTTCTGATCTAGAACTTAGGCATCAGTAAGAAGAGAACAGTACCAGAGGAGGTGTGAGAGATGAGGTGATACTTTGCTGAAGCCAAAAGGTTATTAAGTTAAAAAATGAAAGGTGTTGGTTCTGTGTGTTGCTGTTTGGATTGTTTGGGTTTGTTCAGGTTGGTTTGTTGGGTGTTGCTGTGAGCTGGGAGAGGGACAGGGTTGAAGGCCTGACCAAAAGGAAGCAGGAGGAGAGGGGAGAGGACAGAAAAGCTGGAGATCTGAGAGAATGGAAGTTCCCAAGCACCCATCCAAGGGGAAAGGGGACAGGGCAGCCCTGGCTGGGTATAAAGGGGATAGAAAGATTGCCATTTTCTCAGAGGCTGTGTTTGTTCATCTCCAGGGACAGGGAGACACACCTGGCTCAGCTGAATCGTTACAAAAGTTTCCTTTTGCTTCGATGATTTTGTCCCCTTTAATTGTATTTAAAAGTTAGTGTGTTTCTAACAGAGGTAAAGGCAAAAATAAAGTAACACAGAAGTGAGGAAAAAGACAAATGAGGTGAATGCTGAATGAGGATAAGGCTCAGTTATTTTCTCAGCAACTTGGATAAAAGCAGAGTTGGTATCTCCATTTTCCATGTGCTTTAAATGGGTGCTTTCTTTTAATTATTGCTATCTTGTAATTATTGCTTTATTATTGATACCATTGTAGAGGCACTTCTGAAATGACACAACAACAGCAAATGCTTCTGGAGCAGAGGCATTGCTTGGGGAAAACTCTCCCCTGCTTTGTCTGGGCAATCCTTAACCAGTGTGTTACATGGCTCTTGCTGCCAATTTCCTGCTCAGCAGTGTGATAAATGAATGTGATTTGTGCTAACAATTGTAACTATATTTTAGATATTTAAGAAAATATTTGTTAAAAAGTAATAGAGGAAAAAGATATGTGATTAGTGTCACAGATGTTTTCAGATGTTCATGAGAAAACAGGATGCAGGATGTAGTTTGAGATAAGTAACATCTCAAAACTCAATAGGCCTCGGGATAATTAAAGAATCGGCCTTGAAATGGACAAAATTGGGATGATTCCAGCTATCTGTGAAATAATAAGGCTTATTTTTGGAATATAATGCTTGCTTCTATAACAGAAGACTTGGGATGCATGTGCAGCCTGTGGGGCTGTTCAAAGGACAGTGAGGAGGAGGAGAAGCCTTCGTGGGAAGCGACCACCGAAAGCCAAAAGACCCCTTAGAAACAAGCAGAGCATGCACTGTCCAGTACAGTGACATAGATTTCAAAAATCAAAAATAGGAGATTTACAGAAAATTATTGATGAATATGTATTAGCATACAGTATAGAAGTTGTGTTTGGATTCTTTTATCTTTTGTATGGGAGGCAGGGTGAGAAAACTCCCCCGTATCCTGACTGGTTCTGCTTATGCTTTACCCAAACCACTGCCAAATTATTGTGTATCTGCTTGATTATATTTGATTGCATTATTTTATATAAAATTGCTGCTCAATTAAAATTGCTGCTAAATTCTAATGTTGGTTTATTAAATTAGGTATACATATATACATATATGTATGTATATATGTATATCTAATTTTTATATATACATAATTTTTTAAAACTTTTATTGTAATAATAATAAAGTTATACAATAATTATATAATAATGATAAATTATTATTGTATAATTTATATGTATACACATATATTATAGATATATTATACATATAGGGAGCTCATTCATAACAACAGCCCACCTTGGTCACCCACCTGTTTGGACTGTGCTTCATACTGAGCCAGTCCTGCCAGAAAAGCAGCTTTAAACACCCCTCTGAGTAGGCACTGATCCAGATAAAGCACATCCATTCCCCTCTGCCCAGGGCCAGTCCCCTGTACATCTGGCAGCCTGCAAAATCTAACACTCCCTCAGGGTCCAACACATTGTTCCAGCCCAAAGCATTAAGGCAATTTGTTTTGTTAAATCTGAAGTAATTCCTGCAGGTCCTCGGCCTTCAAAGGCCAACGCTGCCACTCTGGAGGGAATCCTGTGACCCCGAGCATTTGATGGTGACCACACCAAAGCAGGAGGTGGCTCCTCCAGCAGGAGAATGGCACATGGCAATGTTGTGCCTTTGTGTCCCCAGCCTTCCCCCCAATTGTTTTAGCAATGGCAGCTTCAGCACAGCTTATCTGGGTTGGCTTAGTGCAGATCAGGACTCCCAGTCCACCACTCCCAGCAGCTTGCAATGACAGCAGGACCTGGACACTGAGGGATTTTGCTGGAGGCGAGCCTGGCACAAGCACACACCCTCTTCAAACTCCACATCAAACAGAAAGGAAAAGAGCAGGAAAAGGCTACCTTTGGACCAGTCTGCCCCAGGTCTACACATGGGCCAATTCTGGGCAGAAAACTCATCCCAGCGCTGGCCTTCTTCTTCATGTTGAGAAACTTGTCCCACAGGAACTTAGAGGGAAGCAGCTGAAAGGCAAAAATGAACCAGCTAGAGCCTCAGAGTTGTGCTTGTTCAGAAAGGCGTTTCTTGAACAAGTGGCACTGGTGAACAATTTGTGATCACATTGTCTAGGACAGTCCTGGAAACCCTGGACGTTACTTGCTGAAATACTTAGCACCAATAAATTAATAATACAGAATGCAATGCACATACTCCAACCACATGGCTCTGCCCCATTGGCTTCTCCATGATTTGATGTGACATGGTTGGGGATTTCTGCTCTTTGGGCATTTTTTTCCTCTTCAGTTTCATTGGATTCAGGCAGTGACATTTTCAGAGAGTGGGGAGGAGCTCTCAGAACTGCCCTGACTCCATCCCTGTTCAGCACTGAGAACTCACAGCAAGGAGATATCACTGCTGGCTGAGTCCAAGAGATGTGAGAAAGGAACGTTGTACCAAGAGTGAGGAGCACAGGAATGTGTCCAAGTTTTAGTTCTCTCTGTTAATTAGCATTTGTTTTCTCTGTCTGGGCTCACAGAGCCCTCCAGAGAAGAAAACAGAGGGATCTCCTTGACAGAGCCTCAGCAGTGGGGCATCTTCAGTCAAGTGAGCTCCAGACACCAAGGGACCTTTGTGGCCCTGGCTCCAGTGAGCAGGTAAGAACTGGACAGCCCTCAACATTCCTACCAATCCAGAGCTTTCAAGAGAAGGAAACTCCTTTGGGAGAGATACCATCAACACATGGTAAACCAAAACCAGGGGAGAATTCCCAGCACAGGAAGATTTCCACCATCCTGCAGAACAAAGGTGCTGAGACATTTTCTCCTGGACGTGCTGCAGCAGATAACTTGCTTTGCTGTACACTGTGTCTGCAGGGCTGGATCTGTGCCCACACAGGAGCTGGGAGAGAACAGCTTTGGAAGCTCTTCCAGCTGGGACCAGCCCTGTCTTACAAGGCTTTGGGCAGAGTTTGAGCTTCTCCCCCACATGCCCAGGTGGCCAAGGGCACCTTGGTCTTGATGGTGGCAGTGGGCTCTGTACAAATCACAAACAGGACGGGGCTGCTGTGGAACTGCCTTGAGCTGGGTTATTTTTCAGCATCAGTCTCATTATATGATTATGACAATGGGAAGATGATATAATGTGAGCCAGCAGCTCACATCCCAGGCAGCAGACCAAGAACTTATTGTTATAACTTAAAAAGTAAGTTTTTTGACCAATCACATAAAGCAAAAGAACATTGACAGTACTTCCATCTCAATCACCATAAGCACACGTAGCTTTGGTTAAAACAATGCTTGCTTATTTCAAATACAATACCTACTTGTAAGCCTTAAAAACAATTCACAGAGCTCTCTTAATAAGCTTTAACCTTCCTAATATCTTGCTAGAGAAACTTTCTGTAGCTAGAGAGTTATTCTAGACAAGCGTTAATCCACAGACCATTGTTCTATTTGCCCTTGCTTTTCTACAGTTTAAATAATTTTTCTGCTGACCTATCTCATGGCTGCTGCTTAGCTCTAATCACAGTTCTGCTGTCTCTGAGGCCTGCCTTTTGCAGCTTTCCCAAAACCCTCTAATTTTGTGGATTCCCACAATTCCCCCTTTCTGTTCACCTAAAAAGAAACCTTCATAATCGTGTCATTTATTACTTGCGTTTCGTAGCCTCACTATATTATTTTTGCTTATTACCTACTTAAAGCATTTTCTTGCTTGCACTAAAGCAGGGCCAGAGAGAGCAGGGACACCAGGGCAGTTTGCAGCCTTAACACAGCCCAGTGGGTACTTACAGTGAAAGATGTCAGTCTTTCCCTGGACAAAAGACGAGGGGTCGAGGTCTTCTTGGGGTATCCAGAAGCCATTTGGAAGGCAGGATCTCCCAGATGAGTGACAATGCCTCAACAAAACTGCAAGAAGCAACAATGGAACTCTGAAAATCCAGAACCCAACTCATGGCAGATTCAAGGCATCTACTGGTGCTAAATATTTTCTGTGATTTGAAAGTAGCTAAGTGCTTGTTTGGTGTAAGTAGCCAGTATTGTTAGGCCTGTAGTGAGACTTTATTTGAACTATAGGGCTGCCTTGTGCAATTCAAAGATAGATCATACTGAAACCTGGAGCTCAAAATCTGAACATTAATAATAGTTAGAACAGACAAAGCTGCAGCTTAAATATTACTTAGAAATAGCTAGAGTGGACATGCTCTTCTTTAGGCTAAAGCACCCCTGCTCTCTCAGCTGCTCCTCACAGGACTTGGGAGAGACTGGAATGTTATGGCTAAGGGCTTAAACATTGTTATAAAGGACTTTCTGCCCATTGTGACAAAACTGTATAAAGAAGCTGCGACCACCCAAGCCCACCCTCCCCTGAAAATGCCTCCTGACTGGAACTTGGCACTGTGAGTTAAGCTGCCTAAGGGAACTCAAGACAAGACAAAGGTGACACTATTGTCCCATTCGCTCAGGTCTGGGGAGAAGTAAACAAGGTTGAGGAGAAAAACCTATCCACAACAAAGCCAAACCCAGCAGCTGTCCTGAAAATCAGCTCTGTCTGGGTTCAGGGTGGGGAAGTCATAGCCACAGACTCATCTGCTGAAGTCAGGTTTGCACACAAATCTCCCATCAAAGACCTCCACAGTGCCCCCAGACCCATTCCTGAGGCCTTGCACCAGACAACTGCAGGGCACACAAAGTACACAACAGATCTGAAAATCCACAACCCAATTCACGGCAGAGTCAAAGACAGACAGGTGCTAAAGATTTTCCATTATTTGAAAGTAGCAATAGACAGAGTCCAACTTGCCCCACCCCAGGGAGGTACCTGGGAGGTCCCACTTTGCCCAAATCTGCAGGAATCCATTGGAGTCTTACATTTTGCCAGACCTCACCACAGAGAAGACCAGAAGAGGATTTTATGGTACGCCAATGGGATCCGTGGAATGGTGATATTTTTTACTTAATCTGTCCCTGTCACTCTCTTTCTTCCCCTTCTTCCCAACCCCCCATATCCCCCCCCACCGCTTCTTTTTCTATTCCTTTCTCTCTCTCTCTCTCTTCCTCACATTTACTGTTATATAAAATCCAGGCATAAGGTCTCATTTGCAACTCAATTAAGAGGCCTCTCCCTAATAATTTTAATAACCAGACGATAACAACACACTGAAACTTGAACAGAACTCATTCATCTTTAAGCAGTTTAAGCAATCACTAAGGAAAAAAATGTATAGACCAGTATATTTAGAAAATGTTGCATTTCTTCAGTGCAAAAAAAGCACAATCAGTAGAGCATATGTGAAATACAAAGCTGTGTTTCGTGTCAGGTACAAACAGGCGATGTGTGTCTTTGTGATTGCGAAATGTGTGGAAATCGACAGTGGGAGAGCTGTGAATTCTAATAACTGAGGAAAATAAGACATGGAAAAAGGCCTTTGGATCTACTTTTTTTGTTGTTTGCAATCAACCCTGGTTGATTAAGGAGCATTGGAATTAAAGTGTTAAGGAAATTAATGCGTTAAGGATGTTGCTTTTTGCTTATAGTTAATCCATAAAGAGCTCTGCAATAATAACCGTTTGAAGTATAATTTTAGAATATTACTTGTATCCTTGAAACTATAGCTTTGGAATATATATAGGAAATATGCTTATCTCATACCCTATTGAAGCAAAGAAAAACAGCTTGAGAAAGGAAGATGACCACCACTTCAAGGATTTATGGGTTCGACCAAGGGAAGCTGGACATCACTGTTATTAGATTTATAGTCTCTTCAATTAACAAGTTGGACCTACATCTGAGGAGCTGGACTCTACCAGATGGGGATTCGTCTTTCTTCTGTCAGAAACTGGACCACCACCATCTGGGGATACTCCTTTAAAAACACATCCTGAGAGAAATTAAATCACAATAGTGTATAGAATTGTGATGTAATAATTTGGAATAAATATTGCTGATGTATAAAAAATTGGAAATAGAAACTGCTGAAAAAAAAATGAGGAGTACCCCTATAAATACCTGTAATCCTCAATTATCGGTGTGCAGTCGGAGGGAAAACTTCCCCCGCTGTACCCAGCGCTGTATTGCTCATACTTTACCATATTAAATAATAAATTGATTGCTGCTTGAATATTGGCCTAGTCAAGCTTCTTATTTATAACAATTTTGGTGCGTTGGCCGGGAATTTCCAAATCTATTGAGGGAGACTCCTGATCTCAGGGAGGCGCCCCACCTTGGAGGCTTCTGCCTCCGGTGGCCCTGAGTGACGGGGGAATCTCTCAGGGAAGAGGAAATTCATAAAGTAAATTATGAGCAAAGAATTTTGAGCTCCCGTAGTAGACTGCAGTAAATTCACCTGTAATAACTCGTGCACGAAGACCCAGGCGAGAAAAGGAGGCTGTAAGTATCGCTTGGTTAGGTGGGATAAGAACGGGTGTAGGTGTGTAAGAGTGTGAATGGTGTGTGTATGAGACGTGACCTAGTCACGACACGAGAGCGGAGTTCTTCTAACCTCAGTTCCGCTACCCCCGCGAGGGGGGCGGCAGGTGAAGAACAAAGCGCGTGGAGGAGGATTTTCTGTATATAAAAGGTCGGGGGGGGTGAGATAAGATAACAGTACGGGGAAGATTTTTTTCTTTTTCCTTGTAAGAATCAGAGGCAGGCAGGAGCCGTTAGAAGGGACTTTTTATTAAGGAAATTCCTGACAAGAAGAGACTAAGGTCTGAGCAAGTGAGGGAACACCCGTTCGGGAAAATGGGTAAATGCCAAAGCAAAAACCCAGGAGCTGGTATAAACCAGCGAAAAT
>CM019930.1:456367-488429 GCA_009764595.1 Geothlypis trichas
CTGCCACCATCAAGACCAAGGTGCCCTTGGCCACCTGGGCATGTGAGGGAGAAGCTCAAACTCTGCCCAAAGCCTTGTAAGACAGGGCTGGTCCCAGCTGGAAGAGCTTCCAAAGCTGTTCTCTCCCAGCTCCTGTGTGGGCACAGATCCAGCCCTGCAGACACAGTGTACAGCAAAGCAAGTTATCTGCTGCAGCACGTCCAGGAGAAAATGTCTCAGCACCTTTGTTCTGCAGGATGGTGGAAATCTTCCTGTGCTGGGAATTCTCCCCTGGTTTTGGTTTACCATGTGTTGATGGTATCTCTCCCAAAGGAGTTGGCTTCTCTTGAAAGCTCTGGATTGGTAGGAATGTTGAGGGCTGTCCAGTTCTTACCTGCTCACTGGAGCCAGGGCCACAAAGGTCCCTTGGTGTCTGGAGCTCACTTGACTGAAGATGCCCCACTGCTGAGGCTCTGTCAAGGAGATCCCTCTGTTTTCTTCTCTGGAGGGCTCTGTGAGCCCAGACAGAGAAAACAAATGCTAATTAACAGAGAGAACTAAAACTTGGACACATTCCTGTGCTCCTCACTCTTGGTACAACGTTCCTTTCTCGCATCTCTTGGACTGACCCAGCAGTGATATCTCCTTGCTGTGAGTTCTCAGTGCTGAACAGGGATGGAGTCAGGGCAGTTCTGAGAGCTCCTCCCCACTCTCTGAAAGGTCACTGCCTGAATCCAATGAAACTGAAGAGGAAAAAAATGCCCAAAGAGCAGAAATCCCCAACCATGTCACATCAAATCATGGAGAAGCCAATGGGGCAGAGCCATGTGGTTGGAGTATGTGCATTGCATTCTGTATTATTAATTTATTGGTGCTAAGTATTTCAGCAAGTAACGTCCAGGGTTTCCAGGACTGTCCTAGACAATGTGATCACAAATTGTTCACCAGTGCCACTTGTTCAAGAAACGCCTTTCTGAACAAGCACAACTCTGAGGCTCTAGCTGGTTCATTTTTGCCTTTCAGCTGCTTCCCTCTAAGTTCCTGTGGGACAAGTTTCTCAACATGAAGAAGAAGGCCAGCACTGGGATGAGTTTTCTGCCCAGAATTGGCCCATGTGTAGACCTGAGGCAGACTGGTCCAAAGGTAGCCTTTTCCTGCTCTTTTCCTTTCTGTTTGATGTGGAGTTTGAAGAGGGTGTGTGCTTGTGCCAGGCTCGCCTCCAGCAAAATCCCTCAGTGTCCAGGTCCTGCTGTCATTGCAAGCTGCTGGGAGTGGTGGACTGGGAGTCCTGATCTGCACTAAGCCAACCCAGATAAGCTGTGCTGAAGCTGCCTAGGTGTAGCTGCCATTGCTAAAACAATTGGGGGGAAGGCTGGGGACACAAAGGCACAACATTGCCATGTGCCATTCTCCTGCTGAAGGAGCCACCTCCTGCTTTGGTGTGGTCACCATCAAATGTTCGGGGTCACAGGATTCCCTCCAGAGTGGCAGCGTTGGCCTTTGAAGGCCGAGGACCTGCAGGAATTACTTCAGATTTAACAAAACAAATTGCCTTAATGCTTTGGGCTGGAACAATGTGTTGGACCCTGAGGGAGTGTTAGATTTTGCAGGCTGCCAGATGTACAGGGGACTGGCCCTGGGCAGAGGGGAATGGATGTGCTTTATCTGGATCAGTGCCTACTCAGAGGGGTGTTTAAAGCTGCTTTTCTGGCAGGACTGGCTCAGTATGAAGCACAGTCCAAACGGGTGGGTGACCAAGGTGGGCTGTTGTTATGAATGAGCTCCCTATATGTATAATATATCTATAATATATGTGTATACATATAAATTATACAATAATAATTTATCATTATTATATAATTATTGTATAACTTTATTATTATTACAATAAAAGTTTTAAAAAATTATGTATATATAAAAATTAGATATACATATATACATACATATATGTATATATGTATACCTAATTTAATAAACCAACATTAGAATTTAGCAGCAATTTTAATTGAGCAACAATTTAATATAAAATAATGCAATCAAATATAATCAAGCAGATACACAATAATTTGGCAGTGGTTTGGGTAAAGCATAAGCAAAACCAGTCAGGTTACGGGGGAGTTTTCTCACCCTGCCTCCCACATAAAAGATAAAAGAATCCAAACACAACTTATATACTGTATGCTAATACATATTCATCAGCAATTTTCTGTAAATCTCCTCCTGTTTTCGATTTTTGAAATCTATGTCACTGTACTGCACAATGTGTGCTCTGCTTGTTTCTAAGGGGTCTTTTGGCTTTTGGTGGTCGCTTCCCACGAAGGCTTCTCCTCATCCTCACTGTCCTTTGAACAGCCCCACAGGCTGCACATGCATCCCAAGTCTTGTGTTATAGAAGCAAGCATTATATTCCAAAAATAAGCCTTATTATTTCACAGATAGCTGGAATCATCCCAATTTTGTCCATTTCAAGGCCGATTCTTTAATTATCCCAAGGCCTATTCTGTTTTGGGATGTTACTTATCTCAACCTACATCCTGCATCCTGTTTTCTCATGAACATCTGAAAACATCTGTTTTGTGACACTAATTACATATCCTTTTCATCTATTACTTTTTAACAAATATTTTCTTAAGTATCTAAAATATAGTTACAATTGTTAGCACAAATCACATTCATTTATCACACTGCTGAGCAGGAAATTGGCAGCAAGAGCCATGTAACACACTGGTTAAGGATTGCCCAGACAAAGCAGGGGAGAGTTTTCCCCAAGCAATGCCTCTGCTCCAGAAGCATTTGCTGTTGTTGTGTCATTCCAGAAGTGCCTCTACAATGGTATCAATAATAAAGCAATAATTACAAGATAGCAATAATTAAAAGAAAGCACCCATTTAAAGCACATGGAAAATGGAGATACCAACTCTGCTTTTATCCAAGTTGCTGAGAAAATAACTGAGCCTTATCCTCATTCAGCATTCACCTCATTTGTCTTTTTCCTCACTTCTGTGTTACTTTATTTTTGCCTTTACCTCTGTTAGAAACACACTAACTTTTAAATACAATTAAAGGGGACAAAATCATCGAAGCAAAAGGAAACTTTTGTAACGATTCAGCTGAGCCAGGTGTGTCTCCCTGTCCCTGGAGATGAACAAACACAGCCTCTGAGAAAATGGCAATCTTTCTATCCCCTTTATACCCAGCCAGGGCTGCCCTGTCCCCTTTCCCCTTGGATGGGTACTTGGGAACTTCCATTCTCTCAGATCTCCAGCTTTTCTGTCCTCTCCCCTCTCCTCCTGCTTCCTTTTGGTCAGGCCTTCAACCCTGTCCCTCTCCCAGCTCACAGCAACACCCAACAAACCAACCTGAACAAACCCAAACAATCCAAACAGCAACACACAGAACCAACACCTTTCATTTTTTAACTTAATAACCTTTTGGCTTCAGCAAAGTATCACCTCATCTCTCACACCTCCTCTGGTACTGTTCTCTTCTTACTGATGCCTAAGTTCTAGATCAGAACAGATATTTGCAGTTGTGTGGGCCTCAGTTTCCCTGTCTCAGAGCAAAGGACATCCCAAAATCGTTTCCCATGGAGTTTGATGTCAATTTGTGGGTTTTTCTTACTCCACGAGTGCTCAGGCAGTGCCCCAGAGCTCTGTGACCACATGGGCACAGGGCTGTGCTTAAGGAAAGTGCTGCCTGGCATTCTGGAGAAGGAAACCTGGAGAAATCCATGCCAGAAGAGCAGCTTGGCTTGAGCCTGCTCTGTGTGGCCCAGCAGCTCTGGATCAGCTCAGAGCAGAGGTGGGTGAGCCCCTGTTTGCCCAGATGTGCTCCCCCAGAGCCTGTACTTCATTGGGGATCAGTAAGGGATCCTTCATGAACCTTCCTCCCAGCAGCTGAACCTCTCCCTGCTCTCTCTCGCCTCTCCAGCTGCCGTCAGTTCCCCCGAAGCAGAACTTGGTTCAGATTTCCCCACCAGAGGTGGTGTTTCAGCACTTTGACCCTCATGGTGTCTCTGAAATGGCTCTGTCTCTCACCAATGTGGGCAAGGTAAGTGCTGGGACGTGGAGCTCTCTTGGTTTCTCTGGGTCTGGATTGAAGGCCCTTGAGATGGTAGTTCATGTTTGGACTCAGGTGTTTATTATTTCTTATCAGTAAAGCAGTCTCACAACCATGAGTTCGGCAGCTTTTCATTAGCAAGGCACAAAATGGCCAACTGTCTCTTGTTACAAGGTCTTTTAGGACTAAACTCTCCAATTAAGGGCTGACACCTAGATTATTTTCCCTTTTAACCCAAGAACTGATCCCAAAGAGCCTGCAATGCAGACTTTTCTGTCCAATTACAAAACATCACCCAAACCCATGAAGAAGAAGGAAGAAGAAACTCAAGATGACACCCTGTGCTCTCCATCTTGCTTCCACCCACAACATGCTAAAATCCCAAAACCTAAATTTCACACCAAGTGATACACCTACGCTGCTCTCTATAATCTGTTGCACACTTTTGTGGATTCCAGTCTATCTTGAAGTCCAGGAAACTTTCTCTATGAATGAGGGTCAAAGTCAGTGCTCCCTTTGGGGTCAGGACACCCCAGAGCAGACAGAGAAATATTCCCAGTGCCCTGGGTTTCCACAGAGCTTTAGCACTGTGCTGGAAGAGGAGAGAGGTGCAATTCCCAGAGTGTACAGCAAAGCAAGTTATCTGCTGCAGCACATCCAGAAGAAGATGTCTCAGCACCTTTGTTCTGCAGGATGGTGGAAATCTTCCTGTGCTGGGAATTCTCCCCTGATTCTGGCCATGTGTTGATGGTATCTCTCCCAAAGGAGTTGGCTTCTCTTGAAAGCTCTGGATTGGTAGGAATGTTGAGGGCCATGCAGTTCTTACCTGCTCTCGTGCTTTGCCTCGAGTCTGTTCCACATCCTGTGTCTCCTTGGTTAATCTTGGCTCCTCTGCCTCTCTCAGCCTGTTTGGCTCCCTTTGTGCAGCTCACAGCCAAAGCTCAGGGGCTGAGGCTTCTCCACTTTATGCTGAATCCCTTTTCATTCATGGCATTGGCAGTGGAGGAGGTGTGTTCTGAAACAGCCCTGGAGTCAGACTGATGGAGCAGAAGCAGTGAGAGGACTTTAGGTGCCACTTCAGGCTCCTGCCACTTCATCCAGCTCTGCTCAGCTTTTCCAAAAGCATCACGGTGCTCTGCTTTCCCTTTGGAGAACCACAGCACACCCAAAGCCATGTGCTCCTGGAGGTTTTCACCTTCACTTGAAGAAATTGGGATTGTTTTGCAGTTTCCCAAGAGAACTGAGAGGAAAAAAGTTGAAAAATGTCAGCAGTTGTGTTCCACTGTAAAAAAAAAAAAAATGGAGACCATTGTAATTTCAGTCAGGGAAACATTTTCTCAAGTGAAGCTTGTGCCAAGAGTGGGCTGGTGGGAGGAGACAGGAGGGAGTCCAAATCATCTGGTTTAGACTTTTGGAGTCCCGCATCCCTCATTCAGGCTCTGACATTTCATGTCTTTGCTGCAGGTTCCTCAGGAGGTGAAGGTCTCCATGGAGAGCTCCCCTTACTTCCAGCTCTCGTGCTCCAGCGATGTTTCCCGTCTGGTGCCGCCGGGCGCCTCTGCCCCTGTGCGCATCCGCTTCACCCCTGGCGAGAACAAGGTGAGGCTGGAGGAGCCAGAACACACAATGATCTCCACAGCCACTGTTCTCCCTGCACTCTGGCTCCAGCCCATTGCATGCTGTGAGCTGGGCTCCAGGCCGTGGGCAGGCAGCCTGCAGCCAGTCACACCTTGGCACTGCTGGCAGCCACTGCAGCCAGGCCTGGCAGGCTCTGCTTCCCTCCCTGCACATCCCTGAGCATTGCCAAGGGAAGATGCACAGGGAACAGGATGAAAATTACAGAGGGCTGTTGATAGATCTTTGGCCATCTCTAGGAACAGTGGAAGGAATGGAAAATACTAGAGGAACAAAGAGGTCAGAGAGCTTTCCTCCTTCCTGACTGCCAACATCTTCCCTGCCTCACCCTGGACTGGAGCAAAGACAGTGCTTTTTCACCCCCTCTGTTCTCCAGCCTAAAATGACAGAGGGCTGTTGATAGGTCTTTAGCCATCTCTAGGTACAGTGGAAGGGGTTTCATTATTATGGAAAATACTAGAGGAACAAAAAGGTCACAGAGCTTTCCTCCTCCCTGACTGCCAACAGCTTCCCTGCCTCGCCCTGGGCTGGAGCAAGGATGGTGCTTTTTCACCCCCTCTGTTCTCCAGCCCTGCAGCTGTGCTGTCCCAGAGCACAAGTGACCATGGCACAGCTGCAGGGCCAGGGCAGAGGATGTGCTGTGCCCGTGAGCCCACCTGGCACAGGCACGCTGGGCTCTGGGTGCCCTTGGTCAGCAGGAGGTTGCTGAGCTGCAGGGACTTGGACACCTGCCTGCAGGAGCTGGTGCAGGGCAGGTACAAGCTGCAGGCAGAGCTGTGAGCCCAGAGCCCGTGGCAGTGACACTGCTGGGGCTCTGTCTCCATGCCTGTCCCTGTGCTTGCTCTGTCAGCTGGCACCCATCCCATGCCAAAGGTGCTTTTGTGGGGAGCTTTGAACAGCAGTGCTGAGGCCCTGGCAGGTCTGATCTCAGTGCTGGGATCTGGAGGCTTGTTCATACGGAAGGGTTTAGGACATGGCATGGACATTGTTTCCTTGCAGGGAAACAAAGAGAGGCCCTTTCCAACAGCATCCTGCTGCCTCTTGGCACTGTTCTTCTCCTGACTTGCAAAGTTAGAGGGGAGTTCTGAGCCAGCTGATGTTTCTGCACCGGGCCAGAGGTGCAGGATCTCTTTGGGTGCAGCTGCTTTCTCATCTTCTTTTTGCTGCTTAGAGTCAGTTGAACACTTTGTCCTATTCTCAGACATTGGGAATATAGAAACCTAAAGAGGAATGTCCTGTGTTCCCTAGCTCCATGTGACCGTGTTCCCAGGGGTCTTAGGATGAGGGAAGAGACAAGGATCTGACTCCACATTTCAGAAGGCTTCAGTTGTTATTTTATTATATGTATTATATTAAAACTATACTAAAAGAGTAGAAGAAAGGATTTCATCAGAAGGCTAGCTAAGAATAGAAAAAGAAAGAAAGAATAACAAAGGCTTGTGGCTTGGACAGAGAGTCTGAGGCAGCTGACTGTGATTGGCCATTAATTAGAAACAACCACATGAGACCAATCACAGATCCACCTGTTGCATTCCACAGCAGCAGCTAATCATTGTTTACATTTTGTTCCTGAGGCTTCTCAGCTTCTCAGGAGGAAAAATCCTAAGGAAAGGATTTTTCATAAAAGATGTCTGTGACAACTCCATGTTGCTTAGAAGGGACTTAGGAATTCTTTAACATAATTAAAATTTAGAGTAAGAATTGTGGTGGCCTAGGGCAGTTCTCTGGATGACCCAAGTGACAAAAGAGCTGAATGCCACTGAGATGGGTTTTGCAAAGTGCACTGGTGCCTTTAAAATGGGACATATTAGTAGAACTTAGTGTTCATTTTAGGGTGGAATAGGTAAATTGATGCCCTTGAAGGGTTCTAGGAAATGGTTTTCTTTTGCCATGGGGATGGCACTAAATGTCCTGTGCTGAGCCAGTTTCTTTTCCTGCAGGATTATTCCCACGAGCTCGTCTGTGTCACTGAAAATGAAAGGATAGTTGTGCCAATTCGGGCCATTGGTGCCCGAGCTGTCCTGGACCTCCCTGCCCGGCTGGACCTGTCCAAGTGCCCGGTCAGGTGCAGCACCCAGCAGACTCTGCTGGTCCGCAATGTCGGTGACCAGGCAGCTCGTTACCAGCTGAGCACCCAGAGGTGAGGATCTGTCCCTGTGCATGTCTTGGTTTGGAAAGACAGGAGTCTGCTAAGGAAGGCAGGAGCCTCCCCTGAAATGGAGAATGTAAACCCTCCCCACCCCTCCAAATTGCTATAAATTTTAAATTAAGGGGCTCTCAGGCAAAAATATGGGAGCAGGAAATATCAGTTCTTTAATAGGGAAGGAAAAAAATAAAAGGATAAAATCAACAATGCAGTGAACTAAAACAGCACTGACAGAGTCAGAACCCAACCTGACACCGTGTGGGGTGTTGGTAGCAATCCAATTGGAAATGTGGCTGCAGTCCTCCTGCAGTGTCAGGGGTGGTTCTGTTGCAGCAAGGGGGATCTGTAGAGAAGGATGTATTCTTCCTCTGAAGATCCAGTGGAAGAAGAGGCAGCTGCTGTTCCTCTGGGGAATCCCGTGGAGAAAGCCGTGCTGGTGTCCCAAAAACCTCTGGATTCTATCTGGGTAGCAATGCTTGGCTCCTCCCCCTGGGCGGAGCATCTCCCAATGGGGTGTTACAGTTCTTATCAGCCATGCAGTGACATTCAATAGCTGTTATCAGCAGATGTCCCCTCTCGAGGGAGGAGTGATTGTGGTCACTCAAAGAGAGAGATAAGGCAAACTGCCCACTTGACAAAGGTAATCTGCCATACAGATGGTAATTGAAAACATCTTGCATTGCAATCTGGAACAGTGCAAAACACCTTTGGTGATAACAGGGCTGGGAAAGAGCAACAGAAGGAGCCAGAGCAGCCCTGCAGCCTGGCTGGAAGTGAGCAGGATGGAGGGCATCTGCTCTCAGGGTTCTGAGCAGGATGCAGCCTTTGAGCTTTCTCTGGCCCAGCTTTCCTGGAGGCTGCTGGAACATGTTGGGAGCTGGCTTGCACCCTCCTGAGCACAAGCAGCTCCTGAAATGCTCCCTCAGCACTGTCAGCCAAGCAGGCCCATTCTCTGGGAGGCCACAGGCACGTGGCTTTCCAGGGCTCCTCTCATGAGATGCCCAACATGAGCTGTGCTGCGGGCAGCCGCTGCAGTTCCTGTCACTAAAGCTGATCTGATTTCCCTTGTCAGCTGAGGGCATCAGTCACCTCCTCTGTTCCATGAGGAACCTTTGAAAGCCAGTTTAAAATTTCAAACAGATGGTTTAAATCTCTGAATAAGGTTGTGCTCCCTTTCATTGAGATTTCTTTTTGAATACTCTGAAGTTCCTGTGTTTCTGCCGTTTTTTCTTTTTGGTTTGTGTTAATGTTTGCCAAAAGATCATGAATTCTTCATTGGGAACTTTCATGAGGGTCGAGCTCCTCTAATGCCTCTCAATGTACCACATGCCCATAGGTACCTGCACAGGTGTGTAGGAAATAGGAGACATTTAGTGAATATGTAAAAAGCAATTGGGGGGATTTAAAAGATAAAAGTATAGAATAACTTTTCTATAGGGACCTCTGGAAATCATCTGAGCAAATACACTGCTCAAAGCAAGACCATTGTCTGGGCATTGCAAGGTGCCATTGGGAGATCTGGACCTGCCTTTAGATGCCATACAAGGAAACAAACATACCAATGGATCTAGTTAAAAAGCAGGAGAAAAGAACCTACTAAAATCTATCCATACATTATCTTTTCTGCCTGTTGGGTGCAGTAGTGATTCATTGAAAGGGCAGATCCAACAGGATGGGAACTGTCTTAAGGAACAGCTCACAAGTAACAGATAAAAGGCCAATCACTTGTGTTAAAATTTTAAAAGTTTAACAGTAATAAAATGGTTATAAAAATAATAATAAAAATTAGATCAGTAAGAATTTGGACAATGCGAGTTAGGACAATAAAAAAGCAAAGAATTATGGGCATCCAGGCGTTCTGCTGTGCCACAGAACACACTTTGCTAACAAAGGATTAATCCTTAAAAGCAATAGCCTGTTGCATATCCATATATCTGATACATGATGCAAACATTCCTTTCAAACCAGGGATTTTTCTGTTTATTGTCAGCTTCCCCCCCTCATCTTGTAAATCAGCCATATCAGTCCCTATGAAGTCTGGTTCTTCCTGATAAGGAGGCAGTAATTCTTTTCTTGGGATTTTGGGTGTCCTGTTGCTGTTATCTCTGTGTGAATAATTTCTTGATTATCTTACCCATTTCTTGAGCTAATTAGAAAAAGTATCTTACATCGCATAGTTTCTATTTTAATATTGCGTTCCAGCCTAAAACTACATTTAGCACACTCCTTAAAAAGGATTAATACAGTACTACAAAATAACTTCCCAACATATCAAATAAAGTATGTGTTATGTTTATTTATAAATATAAATTTGTAAACTTATGCATAAAAAATGTGTAAATATAAATTTTAATATAAATTATAAATTTATAGAAATTTTCATTATTATTTAAAATATTTTTATTATAAATTCATATAGAACACATAAAATTATATACATATATATAATTTTTATATATTTATATAAATATATAAAATTTTATATAAATATATAAAAATACATAATATTATAAATAAAGATACAAAATTAAATTATATATAATAATAAATATATAAAAATAACTAAATAAAAAGAAATACATAAAATATAATTATATTTATTATATTTATAATTTTATATATTTTTATAAAGATAAATTTTTATTTTTTAAAAATAGTTTATAAATATAGATTTTATTATTTGCAAAGAGCCAATAATATAACATGCATTTTTCACACCAAATGAGCTCAGGTGAGCTGCACTGCAGAAGGAATCTCACACCCAGGTGTCCCCCAGCCCTGATCCCTCTCTTTGTGTTGCAGCCCTTTCTCCGTGGTGCCAGCCACAGGAATTCTGGACGCTGGTGACACCGTGCAGGTGACAGTGGCATTTCACCCGCTGACCAAGGGTGACCATTGCAGCCTCCTGAGCTGCAGCACAGGTGAGTGCTGGGCCCTGCACGGTGTCTTGGTTTGGAAAGACAGGAGTCTGCTAAGGAAGGCAGGAGCCTCCCCGGAAATGGAGAATGTAAACCCTCCCCACCCCTCCAAATTGCTATAAATTTTAAATTAAGGGGCTCTCAGGCAAAAATATGGGAGCAGGAAATATCAGTTCTTTAATAGGGAAGGAAAAAAATAAAAGGATAAAATCAACAATGCAGTGAACTAAAACAGCACTGACAGAGTCAGAACCCAACCTGACACCGTGTGGGGTGTTGGTAGCAATCCAATTGGAAATGTGGCTGCAGTCCTCCTGCAGTGTCAGGGGTGGTTCTGTTGCAGCAAGGGGGATCTGTAGAGAAGGATGTATTCTTCCTCTGAAGATCCAGTGGAAGAAGAGGCAGCTGCTGTTCCTCTGGGGAATCCCGTGGAGAAAGCCGTGCTGGTGTCCCAAAAACCTCTGGATTCTATCTGGGTAGCAATGCTTGGCTCCTCCCCCTGGGCGGAGCATCTCCCAATGGGGTGTTACAGTTCTTATCAGCCATGCAGTGACATTCAATAGCTGTTATCAGCAGATGTCCTCCCAGAGGGAGGAGTGATTGTGGTCACTCAAAGAGAGAGATAAGGCAAACTGCCCTCTTGACAAAGGTAATCTGCCATACAGCTGGTAATTGAAAACATCTTGCATTGCAATCTTCAACACACAGGCACAGGACAGTTCTCCACCATGGCTCCCTGTTGTCCCATCCCCTCCATTCCCTCCAGAGGTGCCTCCCCTGTTCAGCTTTACCCCAAAGCAAACTGAGAACTCCTTGGTGTTTAGGGGCTTGGGAAAGTGGATCCCCTCTAACAGGGCTAAGAATTTTGGACTCCTGTTTTGCTGGGAGTTGCTGACTGGAAGAAGGAGGATCCCTGATTCTCCACTACCATGTGGCTGTGCCTGGGTGATGTTGTATTTCATTCCTGGGCAGTGCTGTGTGTGAGGTGTGAGGTCTCCATCAGACTCTCTCCAATGCAATGGATTTCTTGCACACCTCTACCCCGTGTGCTCATTCTCCACTGGTTTGTCACAGACCCTTTTTCTAGATTGCCCTCTACACATATATTTAGCTTCTGTCTAATAACATTTTCAGGCCCTCGAGTTCCTGTTTGGTGACAAATCAAGACAAATTTTTCCTCATCCCCATTTCCCAGGCAGTTCATGCTGTTGCAAACCTCTCACATCTATTTCCCATTTGATTTCTAGACTGAGAAATCCCATTCAGACTTCATATAGAAGCTGCTCTGTGTAAATCTCTTCCATAAACTTATTAATCTTTCCTTTGTCCCTTTTTTATTTAATTTGAAATGCTGCAGCTTGGTTTTTGAGATCAGAACAATATAAAATATTTCCAGACTGCTGTGGCTGTGGGTTTAGACAGGGAAATGATGATGATGATGATGATGATGATGATGATGATGATGATGATGATGATGATGATTTTTACGGTGTTCATTTGGTAGTGGTTTGTCACACTGCAGAGCCAGGCTGGTTGTGTTTCCTCACCTGTGTCCCCTCCTGCTGTGGGCTGTCACTTGTTCCTCTGGGCCTCCTTTTGCTGCCCACATGCCCCCAGGCACATTTGCTGGCCAGCAGCAAGGGATCCAAGGGATCAGGAGAGACAGGAGTCTGGTGGGATGGGCCTGGACTGAACAGGGCTCCTCAGCATCACCTGAAGGACTTGGATGCAGAAATCCTGGTGATCTGAGTGGGTCACTGGAGCACATCTGACACATCTCACTGTGCATCCTGTCACCTTGGGGCCAAATCTCTACAAACACACTCAGAAATAAGGTGCTGCATCCACCTGGCAGCCAGTCACCAGTGGTGTCCCTCAGGGCTCTGTGCTGGGACCAGTGCTGTTCAATATTTTTATTGATGATGTGGATGAGGGGATTGAGTCTTTCATTCGTAAATTTGCAGATGACACTAAGCTGGGAGCATGTGTCCATCTGTTGGAAGGTAGGATGGCTCTGCAGGGAGACCTGGAACGGTTGGATGAATGGGCAGAGTCTAAGAAGATGAAGTTTAATAATTCCAAGTGCCAAGTCCTGCATTTTGGCCACAGTAACCCCCTGCAATGCTACAGGCTGGGGACAGAGTGACTGGACAGGGCCCAGGCAGAAAGGGACCTGCAGGGACTGATGGACAGCAGGCTGGACATGAGGCAGCAGTGTGCCCTGGTGGTCAAGAAGGCCAATGGCTCCTGGCCTGGATCAGGAATGGTGTGGCCAGCAGCAGCAGGGAGGTCATTCTGCCCCTGGATCAGGAATGGTGTGGCCAGCAGCAGCAGGGAGGTCATTCTGCCCCTGGATCAGGAATGGTGTGGCCAGCAGCAGCAGGGAGGTCATTCTGCCCCTGGATCAGGAATGGTGTGGCCAGCAGCAGCAGGGAGGTCATTCACCACCTGTGCTCAGCACTGGTGAGGTCCCACCCTGAGTGCTGTGTCCAGTTCTGGGCCCCCCAGTTTAGGAAAGACATTGAGATGTTTGAGCACATCCAGAGGAGGCAACGAGGCTGGTGAGGGGCTGGGAACACAAACCCTGTGAGGAACCACTGAGGGAGCTGGGGGTGTTTAGCCTGGAGAAAAGGAGACTCAGAGGTGACCTTATCACTCTCTACAACTTCCTGAAGGGTGTTTGTACTCAGGTGGGGTTGGTCTCTTTCTCCAGGCAGCAACTGACAGAACAAGAGGACACAGTCTCAAGCTGTGTCAAGGGAAATATGGGCTGGATATTAGGAAAAAGTTTTTCATGGCAAGAGTGATAAAGTACTGGAATGGTCTGCCCAGGGAGGAGGTGGAGTCACCATCCCTGGGGGTGTTTATAAAAGACAGGATGTGGCACTCGGTGCCAGGGTTTAGTTGAGGTGTCAGGGAACAGGTTGGACTCTATGATCTTGAAGGTCTCTTCCAACCTTGTGATTCTGTGAGATTCTGTGTGATTCTGTGATTCAGTGTGATTCTGTGTGATTCTGTTTAAGGAGGTGCCCAGGACATCCTCACACTGTGCACACAGAGCTGTCAGGATGTGATAAATGTACTGACCCACAGAACTGCTAACACAGCTAAAAGCTGTGACACTTCCTTCAGTGCCCTGTGGATTGCTCTGTTCCTTGTGCTTCCATCAGTAACTGAGCTGAGCAAAGACTCCCCTTTGCTTTGTTCCAGGTGAAGAAAATATCCACACAAACCTGCACGGAGAAGCTGTAGAAGTCAATGCTGGCTTGAGCACAAATTTGGTGGAATTTGACGAGACTTTCATCACCACGTCAAACCACAGAACCCTGTTCATTGAAAACAGGAGCAACATCACAGTCCACTTCCAGTGGAAGGCTTTTCCTACTGAGGAAGAAGAGATTAAAGAGAAGAGGAGGTTGGTTTGAAAGATGCATTTCAGTGAGATCCATGGCCCAAGATTGAAACTGACGTGTGGCCCCAGGGGGGTGTTGGTGCTTCTGAATGGTTTAGGCCAAGTAAACCATGCCTGGCACTGGGGTGTGTGTCCCTGGGCTCCAGGAGCTCAGCACTCAGCATTCCAGTTCCATTGAAACTCCAACCAGGGATGGCATTTTGGGAAGGAAAAGTTGGTTGCAATGACTGGATTTCCTCAAGTTCTAATTGGGCTTTTGCCCCTCTATTCTTCTTCCTACACGACCTGGCAACATCCTCAAACAGTTCACCCTCTTTCCAAAGGTGATACACCCTCTTTTTTTCCCTTGGTTCCTTCAAAAGCTCCTTGCCCATCCAGGCTGGTTGTCAGCTTGTCTTTCCACACACAGGGACAGTCTGTTCCTGTGCCTTCCAGACTTCTTTCTTGAAGTGTGTCCATCCTTCCTGGACCCCTTTGTTTTTAAGGGCTGTTGCCCAGGGTACTCTCCTAATGAGCCTCTTGAACAGGCCAAATCTGCCCTCCACAAGTCCACAGTGGAAGTTTTGTTGGTGCCCCTCCTTGTTTCACCCAATATTGAGAACTCTGTTATTTCACAGTCACTGTACCCCAGGCAGTGGTGAAGAGATGAAGTTCATTGAGTAATTAGGGAATTTCCTGGTGATATCCAGTCCCTGGAGCCCAGGGAGGCAGCAGACTGCCCTGTGAATGGATCCATGGACACCCAGGGCCCTCAGTTCCCCTTAGAAGGGAGTCACCTACTACCACTGCCCTTCTTTTCTTCTCAAGACCTGAGGCTGTGATCTGTCTGACGGACCAAGTGCAACTGGCAGACTCTGCAGACAGAATTTGTTCTTTAGTGTCATCTGCCTGACCCTCTGGAGCCAGGGCCTCACACCTGTTCTGTCAGGGCACCTGGGCAGGTGATGGGGGTCAGGATTAAGAGCCTGAATGAGGGATGTGGGACTCCAGGCAGCTCTCCAAAATGCAGTTTATTGTATCCAAGAGGTTACAGCAGTCCAGGGTCGTGGGTGACAGAGCCTGTGCCTACAGCTGTCAGCTCCAGCTGCAGGTGCAGGCCTGGAGACCCTTTAATTTTGGTTACAATGCATTATATACTTTTCTTTACTGAGCATCTTCATACAGTAGAACAAATCTATACCTTAACTTTTACCTATAGCCTATGATAACTACTGTAATTACCATATGCATGCTACTATTCTCCAATCACTAAAAGTCAGTACATTACAAGAAGTTGTTATTCAGTTTTCTTGCAGTGGAAAATTCTGAGATATTTTTTCTACTTGTAGCTTTGCTGACTTGATTTGCCTGTGCTATCTTCTTCCTTGGTAAAAACATCTTCTTGTTTGAGGTGGGTTTATCCTTTGCTCTAAACAACACACCCTTCTAACTAACACACCCATTGGCTCCTTGGTTATCCAGTAAGACTGGCTCAGCAATTCTTTTCTTCTATATCAAAACTTGCTTTCATCTCTATTCCTTCATCTAACTCTACATTTAAAAATCTTTCTGCTGAGCATACATATCTGTGAGACTTTCTTTTCAAACTTTCATCCTTCCCAACAAGGATGGAATTTTATTACCTCCCCAGCAGAGACCCATTTCCATTCCCCACTGTCTCCTGGGTCTCCTCCTTGTGCCTGATGCCAAGAAGGGCAGGGCTCCCCTGGCTCCTGCTGAGCTTCTCTCAGGGTTGGACGGGTGTAACTCCGCCCGTTTATTTCTGTTTCACTCTCCTTGACGCTCCTCAGCCTTTCCACCTCTCCCTTAAGCTCTGGCACTGGGCAGAGCAGAGCATTCAGCTGCTCACAGCACACACAGGTGTCTCTGGCACTGTGCTCTGACCTCAGCACCAGGCTCAGAGCTGCCTGCAGCCAGAGCCTGGACAGCTGCGTCCTTCCTGGGGGTTCTCTTTGAGTCAGTGCACTCCTGCTGGAGCAGCAGCAGCAACAATGGCTTTGCATCATTTGTGAACCATTGCTGGGGGAAAGAAAAAGCAGAAAGAAGAAAAGAAAAAAAAGAAAGAGAGAGAGAGAGAGAGAAAGAAAAAGGAAAGAAAAAGAGAGAGAAAAAAAGAAAGAGAAAAAGAAAGAGAGAAAGAAAGAAAGAAAGAGAGAGAGAAAGAAAGAAAGAAAGAAAGAAAGAAAGAAAGAAAGAAAGAAAGAAAGAAAGAAAGAAAGAAAGAAAGAAAGAAAGAAAGAAAGAAAGAAAGAAAGAAAGAAAGAAAGAAAGAAAGAAAGAAAGAAGAGAAAGAAAGAGAAGAAAGAAAGAGAAGAAAGGAAAGGAAAGGAGAGGAAAAGAAAGAAAAGAAAAAGAAAAAAAAAGAAAGGAAAGGAAAGGAAAGGAAAGGAAAGGAAAGGAGAGAGAGAAAGAAAGAAAAGAGAAAAGAACAAGAGAAAGAAAGAAGAGAAAGAGAAGAAAGAGAGAGAGAAAGAAAAAAGAAAAGAAGGAAAAGAAAAGAAAAGCAAAGAAAAGAAAAGAAAAGAAAAGAAAAGAAAAGAAAAGAAAAGAAAAGAAAAGAAAAGAAAAGAAAAGAAAAGAAAAGAAAAGAGAAAAAGAAAAGAAGGCAAGCACCTCACAAATAGCAAAAAGACACAACCCACTGCACAAGGAGGGTGGGTGGCTGCAGCCTTTCTGCTCAGCCTGCTTGTGCCAACTGCCACACAAAAACTGAAAATCGCCAAAACTGCTGTGCCAGAACTGCTGGGCCAAAGCTGCTGGGCCAGAACTGCTGTGCCAGAACTGCTGGGCCAGAACTGCTGTGCCAGAACTGCTGTGTGCAAGCCCCTGTTTGCTCTGGGCCAGGTCGCTTGCACTCCCCAGAGCCATTTTCAATTGCCTGCAAAGGACCAGGAGAGCGACCCTTGCCCACCTGAATGGCTGGTGAGAGGGTCCTTTAGTGTCCTGGGCTTCCTGGTTTTCCACTGTTCTCCCTCTCCTTACACAGGGTCTGACTCCCATTCAAGCTCTGTGTGTTCAAAGAAAATCCCATGGCCTTCTCTGGCTAATTCCCTGGGCTGTTTATTCCCATTTTTTCCCACTTGCCTGCCTCAGCCTGGACCCCAGGTGATCCATTTTCTCCTCAGAAACAACTAGGTTTCCCCAAAGTAAACTTCAGCCTGGTTTTGGTTTTGTGGGTTTTTTCCCAATTTCATCTGGTTTTGTGCCAGGTTGTGTCCTAGACTGTCACCAGGACATTTTGTTCTTCCTTATTTCCAGTCTTGGTCATGGTTGTAGCTCCAAGGCCACTGTCCTGTTGTCAGAGCAGCTTTTGAGATCTCAGAGCAGAGAGGACATTTTTAATGAGAGGAGATAGTGCAGGATCCTTTCCCTCTCAGGACATTCTACTGCCATGCACTGGGATGGGAGCCAAAAAGCTCTGGCTCATGAGAAGGTCTCTCCAGGAGTTTGCTGTCTCCCTCCTGCACAGCAAAGTCCCTTCCCCTCTCAGAGCCTCTCTTTTCATGCATATAAAACTGTCGTGGTTTGACCGGAAATGGGACATCTGGGATATGTTGTTTAACCAATCGGTGTTCGGATTTTAAGATGGGCACCTGGGTTTGGCCAGTGGGGCATTTGGATCCGCCTCTGAGCCCACAAACCAAGGGGTTAAAATCGCAGGGAGTTTCTCCCTCAGTCTCTTTTGAATTTCCGGTGGGACAGAGCTGCTGCTCTCTCCCCTGGCTCAGCTGCTGCTGGGCTGGGGGAGGGGAGAAGCCACGTGGCCCAGCTGAGGTAGGCCTGACCCGGTGAAAGGGTGGATTGGGGGCACCCAGAGACCTGTTTACCCCCCATTCTCCTCCCATCATCTTTTGGAGACGGAGAGAAATGCAGCCTGTGCCGAACTGAGTTACCTTGAAACCTGATATCATGTCCCGGCAGCAGCCGGCACGGCTGGGAGGAGAAGGGGGGGCAGCGGGCAGTCCAGCCGCTCCGTGAGAGCTTTTAACCCTTTTGTGGATAATGAAAACTTTACAGAACATTTCCCTTTCCTAGAGAAGGATAAGAGTGGAGGATGAAGGAAGAAATAGACCAGTGAGTGAGGTCTGGCAAAGAGAAAGAGAGATGTTGAAGGAATGGAAAAAGATGGAGTGGTATTTTTTTGCTGGACGTTTTCTCGTTGTAAAAATCCACGAACTGTTTCCTGGTGATACAGAGACTGCATTTCAGGGGGAAGCAAAGACTCAGAGCCAAGAGAGTTCAGTGTTGAGACCCCTCGGCCCCAGGGGGTGTGTGAAGGAAATGGGGGAGGACAAAGGTCCCAGAGATGAGACTGTGCTCTGCTTGGAACGAGATGAGGCATCCTTAAAAGGTCCAAAGGTCTACCCTGAAAAAACAGGTCATCTGCTCCATGCAAGGGGTGGTGAGAGCACCTCGCATGGAAGGAATGAATCACATGATAGCAGCAAAAGACTTTTTTTCTGGGCGGTTGCTGATTGTGAAAAAAAAAGTTCCTGGTACGAGAAAGGACTCCGTCTACTCTTCATGAGCTGAAGATTTGATTTTCTAAAGGGTGGTGCCAGACCGAGTGTTTGATGATTTGGGAAATGTAAATGCACTGGGGATTTGGTGGGAGGAGGAAGTGTGGAAGTGTTTCTGTGTAGTTTTCATTTTCCTTGTGTTTAATTTTCTTCTTTTGTAGTTTAGTTAATGAAGTTTTTTTTCTTTCTTTTCTTTTCCCTAAGTAAGAGCCTGTTTTGCTTATTCCTGGGTACCATCTCACAGCAGATGCCAGGGAGAGGGAATTTTCATGGGGGCACTGGCATTGTGCCAGTGTCAAACCATGACAAAAACCTTGAATGTCACTGAAGGGGTGCGGTGCCTGAATTCATCAATTTCCTTTGCAAGTGCTCTGGGATGCTCTTGTGAAAGGCAGAGTTGGGAACAGGGTGGGTTCAAAATGGAAGGAGCAAAGAGTGATGCTTGTGAAAAACGCCAATCACTTGTTTTAAAAGTTTTAGAAGTTTAACAGTAATAAAATAGTTATAAAAATAGTAATAAAAATTAGAGTAATAAGAATTTGGACAATGAGAGTGAGGAGACTAAAGGACAATAAAAAAGCAAAGAATTACAGACATCTGGGTGCTCTGCTCTGCCACAGAACACACTTTGCTAACAAAGGATTGACTCTTAAAAGCAATAGCCTGTTGCATATTCATATATATATACATACAAACAATGTATAGATAAATGTGATGCAATGTGATGCAAACATTCTTTTCAAACAAAGGCTGTTTTCTGATTATTGTCAACTTCTTCCCTCATCTTGTAAGTCAATCATCTTGGTCCCTCGAAGTCTGGTTCTCCCCAATAAGGAGACAATAATTCTTCTCTTGGGGTTTTTTGGTGTCGTGTTGCTGTTATCTCTCCTTGAGCTAGTTAGAAAAAGCATCTTATATCATATAGTTTCTGTAGCCTAAAACTATATTCACCACACTACTTAAAAAGATTAGTATAGCACTCCAGAAAAAGGATTAATACAACATAACTTTCCACCATAACACATATAGTATTCATTTTAATATTTGAGAAAAGCCAATCATATAATACACATTTTTCACAGTGCTTGTAGCACATAGCTGCAACCCAGCTTCGTCTCCCCTTCCCCGGGAAGTCCTGCTCCATAGCAAATTTGGCAAGTTCAGAGCAAATTTCTCTGCCTCCCCCAGCAGCTCAGTGGTAGGAAAAGCCACCTGAAGTGGCCGCCTGATTCTCCCTCGGTTTTGGCAGGGGCTTTGAGCCAGGAGGGTCTCTGGAGGGACGCTGGCTTTGGAAACCTCTCCTGAGCCTGCAGGTGTGGAGTAAAACTCCCTGCTGGGCCAGGGAACAACAAGTTATCCTCTGATCCATCAGGGACCCCATGGCTTGGGGTCAGCCCTTGCTGGGGAGCTGCTGCTTGGGAGAAATAGTCACTCCCTTTTCATAAGGTTAGAAAGGTTTATTCAACCTTATCAAAAATACAACGGAAGACTGAATAGAGAAAATGTTATGGCATCGGGAGCAAAGGATTTTCCCCACCATGTTCTCACCCACACAGTGGAGGTTTCACCTTTTAACCCTTTAGCCCCTCCCAAAATTCTGACCATTGACTCCTTCTTCACTGTCCAGTGGTGGAGCTTACTTCCTCAAATCTTGATTGGTAGTGACAAGCTGACCCTCCCAAATATCCCAAACCCAGCTGTCCCTTGATAACAACTCGGGGTAAAAAAAAAATTTCTTAACCTATATAAATGATATTTTCTTATTAATTGTGAGAGTCAATCATTGTGGCATTCACATTCTCTGACCAAAGAGACATAATTCTCTCTCTCTGGGCTTTTTCACTGGAGAAGCACAGAGAGAAGAAAGAGAAAACAATTCTTATCTCTACTTGCTGCTTCTGTTGTTTTTGCACATGTGGATTGTGTTAGGAAGATTGTTTACCTGAAGTGATTTGACAGTTGGATTCTGCTGAGAATTGTTTTATTTCCTTGGCCAATTGGAAAAAGCTGTGTCCTGGCTGTCTGGAGACAGTCACGAGTTTTCTTTAGTATTCTTTGTAGTACAGTATGTATCTATGATATGATATGATATGATATGATATGATATGATATGATATGATATATAATATAATATAATATAATATAATATAATATAATATAATATAATATAATATAATATAATATAATATAATATAATATAATATAATATAATATAGCAACTGTTCAGCATTGTGGATTAATGGAGTCAGCTGCCAACCATTCCCTGTCTTGGGGCACCCTGCTTTTCCATAAATCATCTCATTACTCATCTCTCACACTGCTGCTCCTCCCCAGGTGCTTTGCTCTCCTGCACTCACACTTCTCTCTGCCAATATGTGGCTTATGAAACCCTCTGCTGGCTTTGTCTCTCCTGTGGCTGCTTATGAAACTCTCTGCTGGCTTTGTCTCTCCTGTGGCTGCAGGCAGCGTCGATTCCTGTGGATGGAGAGGGAGCTGTGCCTGGAGAAATTAAAGGAGGAGAGAGCAGCAGGGAAGGAGAAGGGCTCTGGTGAAGATCGCGCTGCGCTCCTGAGGCTCCAGGGGGAGATGGCAAAGGTGCACCAAGACCCCATGCTGTTCTCCGATGACATTTTTCTCATTGAGCCACTGGTGAGTGATAGCTGATGTTATAAATAAGAAGCTTGACAAGGCCAATATTCAAGCAGCAATCAACTTATTAATTCATATGGAAAAGTATGAGCAGCACAGCGCTGGGTACAGTGGGGGAAGTTTTCCCTCCAACTGCACACCGATAGTTGAGTCTTACAGGTATTTATAGGGGTACTCCTCAGCTTTCTCAGCAGTTTCTATTCCAATTTTTACTCATCAGCACTTTCTACTCCAAATTTTTATGTCACAATTCTATACAGTATTGTGATTTAGTTTTTCTCAGGATGTATCCCAAAAGGAGTATCCCCAGATGTTGGTGGTCCAGTTTCCAAAAGAAGGAAGGAGTATCCCATCTGGAGGAGCCCAGCTCCCCAGATCTGGGTCCACCTTTTAATTGCAAAGACTATAAATCTCATAACAGTGATGTCCAGCTTCCCTTGGGGGAAACTATAAATCCTTGAGTTGATGTTCATCTTCCTTTCTCAAGCTGCGTTTCTCTGCTTTATTAAGGTGTGAGATAAGCATATTTCCTTTATATGTATTCCAAAGTTATAGTTTCAAGGATACAAGCAATATTCTAAAATTATACTTCAAAAGGTTATTATTGCAGAACTCTTTAAGGATTAACTACAAGCAAAAAGCAACATCCTTAACGCTTTAATTCCAATGCTCCTAAATCAACCAAGGTTAATTGCAAACAAAAGATAGGTTCAAAGGCCTTCTTCCATGCTTTACTTTCCTCAGTTATGATTAGAATTCACAACTGTCCCATTGTTGGTCTCCACACATATCGCAATCACAAATACACACATTGCCTGTGTGTACCTGACACGAAACACAGCTTTGCATTTCACACTGAGAACCCCATTTTCCTCCTCTTCTTCTTCCTCTTCCTCCTCCCACCCACTCTGCCCCCGGCTGCGGTCACTCAGCAGATCCTCAGCTGGCTCCATGTGCTGGGAGGGAGGACATTGAGTTTCTGGTGTGGTTGCAGAGCTCGCCTAAAAATGCTAAAATTCTAAAAGCATTTCTGCCCTGGAGGCTCGAGGCAGGGCTTGGAGCCTGACAAAGCCCAGCTCTGCTGCCAGGCTCGGGCTCAAGGCACTGCGTGCGTGTCCTTGCAGTGTCACAGGGAGCAGTTCTTGTAGGCAGGGGCTCCCCCGACACGTGGGGCTCAGCAGAGGCTGCTGGAGCACTGCCAGCTCACACACACTGACCTGAAGCTTGCAATGGTTTGCTGGGAAAAGGAGCCGAATGTGGGAATCTACAAAATCAGAGGGTTTTGGGAAAGCTGCAAAAGGCAGGCCTCAGAGACAGCAGAACTGTGATTAGAGCTAAGCAGCAGCCATGAGATAGGTCAGCAGAAAAATTATTTAAAAAGTAGAAAAGCAAGGACAAATAGAACAATGGTCTGTGTATTAACGCTTGTCTAGAATAACTCTCTAAGCTACAGAAAGTTTATCTAGCAAGATATTAGGAAGGGTAAAGCCTAATAATGGAGTTCTGTGCATTGTGTTTTAAGGCTTACAAGCAGGTATTGTATTCAAAATAAGCAAGCATTGTTTTAACCAAAGGTACATGTGCTTGTAGTGGTTGGATAGAACTACTGTCAATGTGCTTTTGCTTTGTGTGATTGGTCAAAAAACTTATAAAGTAAGTTGTAACATGAAGTTCTTGGTCTGCTGCCTGGGATGTGAGCTGATGGCATCTTCCCATTGTCATCACCCTGGAATGAGACTGATGCTGGAAAATAAACCAGCTCAAGGCAGTTCCACAGCAGCCCCATCCCATTCGTGATTTGTACACATATCCCCAACCAGCAATAGCCAAATTCAGCCCAAGATTAATGACAGCAATGCCAATCCCCTCATGTAAGCACACCTTGCACTATTTCTGAGTGTCCCTTCCAGTGTGCTCTGTGAGCCTGGACAGGAGGGTGGAAGGTTGAAATGGGCCTTTGGAGTTCTCCTGCACACAGGGACAGAAAACCTTTTCCCTTTCTGTTTGTGCAAGCAAACCACCACGTGCTCCCATCACCCAGAGCCCTGATTCTGAGTACTGGCATTGGGAGAGACGATGAATGCCTGGTGTCTGCACAGTGCAGCATCCCTTCTCATCTTGGAGCAAAGCCCAGAATAATGCCAGCCTCTGCTTTCTTTCAAAGGAGGGTAAAGTAATAGTTTTATTTCCTAGGAAGGGGACCATGTTCTCTTCTTGTGAAGAGCCACCAGTGCACGGTGGCATTTACATCCCACTGTAGCTGACAGCAGCATGATGTGACCAAGAGCTTGTGTCAGGGCAGCAGGAATATTGTGGAGAGTGGGAGCTGATCAGCTGAGCATTGAGAGCTTCCAGGGCTGTGTTGAGCTGGGTTTGGAGGGTTTCCTTGGCTTCTTGTGTTGTTCATTCATCAGTGATGCTCTAAACAAAGGCTTACAGGGCTGTGGTTGCAAACAAGCAATGTGAAGTTTGAAGATGAGTGTTTTGCTGTCTCTTTCTGTTGTAGGAGGGAGCGATTGGGCCGAATTGTTGGGCTGAAATCAAGGTGACCTTCAAACCCCTGGAAGACCTGGAGTATCTAAGCGTGGCTTACTGCAGCATCTCAGGTGCAGCTCCTTTGCCCTGCTTCTCTCCCCTCAGTGAAGCCTTGGTGCCAGCCTGAGCCCACTGGGCTCCCATGGAACTGCTGGGCAGAGTCCCTGGTCAGCAGGGCACTGCTGGCACATCCCCCTGGCCCTGCAGCCTCCAGGGAGTCTCCTGTGCCAGGCCAGGGCTCAGAATGCTGTGTCTGGATCCCAGAACAGCCCAGGCAGTGCAGGGAGAGGTTTTCATGCCGTGGCTTTGCCAGCATTTCCTCAAAGGCCAGAGAGCTCCAGAGCAGAGCAGCTTTAGTGAACAAGCACTGAGCCCCTCCATGTGATGGTGTTGACAGGGTCTGAGGATGAGGGAAGAGATGAGGATCTGACTCCATGTTTCAGAAGGCTTCATTTATTATTTTATGATATATATTCTATTCTATTCTATTAAAACTATACTAAAAGAGTAGAAGAAAGGATTTCATCAGAAGGCTAGTTAAGAATAGAAAAACAAAGAATGAATAACAAAGGCTTGTTTCAGACAGAGTCTGAGCCAGCTGACTGTGATTGGCCATTAATTAGAAACAACTCTAGGAGACCAATCACCAATCTACTTGTTGCATTCCACAGCAACAAATAATCATTGTTTACATTTTGTTCCTGAGGCCTCTCAGCTTCTCAGGAGAAAAAATCTTAAGGAAAGGATTCTTCAGAAAATATCATGGCTGCACCTCCAGGCCCCTGGCCTCCAGGATGGGTCCATTTGACATGGATCCATCATCAGGCAGCAGGAGCTGAGTTGGAAATGTGTTCCCTGAGCCTGCATCACCTCCCAGTGCCCAGACACCACCAGAGCAGGGGTGGCTGAGCCCCCCTGAGCCCAGGCTGTTGGTAGAAGGAGCAGCCTTGGTGCTCCCTTGAGCACTGAGCCCTTGCAGCCCTGTCTGTGGAAACAGAGCACAGTGCTGAGTGTCAGGAGTTGGGGACTTTGCCAACAAAGTCCTGTGCTACTGGGCCAGGGAGTTTGGCAATTGCCAAACTCTTGGTGAGCTTTGTGCCTTCACTGAACGGATTCCAAAGCTCCTCCAAGTGCATGGGAAGGAAAGCACAGAATCACAGTATGGTAAGGATGGAATGGACCTTGAAGGCCTCTGGGCAGGGACACCTCCCCCTAGATCAGGTAGCTCCAAGCCCCATCCAGCCTGGCTTGGAACACTTGCAGGGCTGGAACCTCCACAATGCCCCTGGGGAACCTGCTCCAGTGTCTCGCCATGCTCACACTAAAAAATTTCTTCCTAATATCTAACCTAAATCTCCTTTCTTTCAATTTCTACCTGTTACTCCTTGGCCTGTCACTACAGGGCACCAGAGATGTTTTAAACTCAGCAGACTGGTGGCTGGAATGGGAAACCAGCCCAAGGGATGGGTTAGAAATTGCAAGTCAGCCCCAAGGCTGAGGGAAGAGAAGGGTCCATATCTTCTCCTGCAGCATCAGGAGCTGGTTGCATCCAGCTCAGAGTCAGGGACCAGCACTGAGGCAGCCTGGAAAAGGCAGGATAACAGAGGGAATGATTGTACTGCAATGGACATCTCTCCCCAGGCCATGAGAGCAGGCTGCCCCTGCGCCTCTCAGGGGAAGGCCAAGGACCCTTGATTGAATTCAGCTCTCCTAGACTGGACCTTGGGAACATTTCTATCGACAACTCCTACGTCTATGAGGTGAGCAGCAGGGCTTGGGATGGATCCTGATGGCTCCTGAGGCAGCAGCAAGCCTGGTGGAGCTGTGGAATTGCTGCCAACGTGGGCAGTTGTGAGCAGGGAATATTTGATGGACTGGTGAAATCTGGGGGTGTGAAAGGTGAGTCTGTTGTTCCTGAAGCCCCAGCCCCTGCTTTGGGGATCAGCTGGGAGGCTTCCTGCAAAAACAACCCCTTGGCACATGAAACCGAGCCTGGGTCAAAAAGGGATGTTCAGAGGCTTTTGTGGCAGTGCAGACACAAGGCACCTTTGGACTGGGCTGCTCAGGAGCAGCTGGAACAAACTGGCTGCGTTTGAGCTTCAGCCCACTGCCAACAGCTTCCAGTCAAGTGTCTCCTGCTTATTGCTGAAAGTCACAGGAAAGCCATGCAGCCTCCTGGCTCAGTGCTGGCCCTTGCACAGGGCTTGGGAGTTCTCTCCCTTGCTGGCCAGTCCCTCACCACACTTCAGCCTTGGTGCATCTCTGCTCTAGAAAGAGAAAAGTGTTCCTGGGAATAAAGCAAAGGATTTTTCTACCTCTTTGCCTCCTCCCCATTAGTGTCACGTTTGCAAAAAAACCAAAAACAACAGCAAAGAGATAGCAGCTGAAAGAGTAGAAAATGAGGCACTACCTCATGGCAGACACTTCTAAAAGCTTGGCTGTGGAAGGGAACGACACCCTGAGTTTTCTTACCCAAAGATGATGCTGTCTGTACATTTTAATGCTGATGCCTCATAGTCAATGTATTGTTTCCATGGCATGGGAAAAGGTGGATGAGCAGATGGAGCTGTTGGAGCTGTGCTCACTGGGGCAGCAGCAGCTCTGGGGTGATTCCCTACACAGCTGCAATCAGCCCACGTTGCTCTCAGGGCCAGCTCTCAATGAGCCTGGTGCTGCTGAGCAGAGGTGCACTGCTCTGTGCCCATGGGATAAGCCCAGGTTGTGGGCTCCAGTTCTGTGGAGTTACCACTGCTCTGCATGGAACCCCAAAGACAGAACTTGTCCTGTTGTGGTTTTTTGCCATTCAAAGCATTGTCTGCCATTTCTGGGTATCAATTCCATCATTAGACAGTAACTCACAAGAAGGGAAGGTTCCACATGTATTTCCACTTTGCTCTCTTGCTGCTGCAGGTGGAACTGCTGAACCTGGGAGCTATTGATGCTGCCTTCACCTATATCCCTTCAGCTGCAAACGTGGGCTTCTGCTTCAAGTTTGCACCCGAGCAGGGCATCATTGCAGCAGGTGGGAGCCAGACTATTCAGATGTTCTTCAGTGCCACCGTAGCTGGGAGGTTTCAGGAAGAATTCCAGTTCAGCGTGGCTGGATCTCCCATGTCTGCAATGCTGGGTGTCAGGTAAGGACCCTGGGAGCTGGGTGGGCACATCTGTGGCTGTCTCTGGGACATCCCCCACCTACCTCATTTTGGGGTGGAGCAGAGAAAAGAGGTGTTTCCTGAGGTCTGAATCTCTGCTCTGATCCTGGCATTGCCTTAGTGTGAGCATGTTAGTGTTCAGAAACACATAATCACAAGAATGATTATATGCACGTGCTTTTATTGAAGAGCTCTGGGTGTCAGGGGTACAAACCCAAATCTGACTCCAACATGGGTTCGAGATGAACATGTTTTTATATTCTATCATTATATAACTTTCATGTTAATTGTTAAACTTATCTTGTTCTATTGTATACATAGATTTCATCCAAGCATTGGCTCCTCGTGGTCCCCCTCAAATTTCTAACATAGTTTCTCATTATTCTTCTTATGATTAAACAATAATTATATTCAATTACTAAACAATTATATAATTTATCATATACTGCTTACACAGGTGCAATTTCACATGATCTGGCAAACACAAAGCCTAACATTTTCAGAGTCTATTTTTAACATATTTCCAGGGCCCCACTAAGTCAAGCTCCTTTCTAATTCCCCAAATTTTATGATTTTAAAACCTTTTACTATCAAGGATGCCTCCTGCCCTGTGTGGGTACCCGGGACCTGGAATGACTCCTCTCTGCAGGGATCTCCCTGTGCCTTGGGCCATGGCAGGCAGTGGGATGGATCAGCTTTGGGCAGCAGCTGCCAAGTCAGAACCCAACCTGACACCGTGTGGGGTGTTGGTAGCAATCCAACTGGAAATGTGGCTGCAGTCCTCCTGCAGTGTCAGGGGTGGTTCTGTTGCAGCAAGGGGGATCTGTAGAGAAGGATGTATTCTTCCTCTGAAGATCCAGTGGAAGAAGAGGCAGCTGCTGTTCCTCTGGGGAATCCCGTGGAGAAAGCCGTGCTGGTGTCCCAAAAACCTCTGGATTCTGTCTGGGTAGCAATGCTTGGCTCCTCCCCCTGGGCGGAGCATCTCCCAATGGGGTGTTACAGTTCTTATCAGCCATGCAGGGACATTCAATAGCTGTTATCAGCAGATGTCCCCTTTGGAGGGAGGAGTGATTGTGGTCACTCAAAGAGAGAGATAAGGCAAACTGCCCACTTGACAAAGGTAATCTGCCATACAGCTGGGAATTGAAAACATCTTGCATTGCAATCTGGAGCACATGGCAAGAGATAATCCTGGCCCAGCACAAGGGAGAAGGGCTGATCACAGGGGAGGCAGAGCTCAGTCCTCAGCACCACAGCAGCACTGGGCTTGGCCCTGCTGTCCTGAGCCATGTGCTGCAGGATGATGCAGTGTGAGCAGGAGAGCTGATGCTGGCTGCTCTGCAGCTTTGGAGCTGGGCTGCTGCTCTTGGCAGGCACTGGCTCAAGACAGTGAAGGAATGAAAGCAAACTGCAGTCGATTGTACCAATGAGATGAGGGAGATGGATTAAAAAAAGCAGGAAAGTAATTCCTGAGCAAGAGAAAAGTGGTGAGTAGCTCTGCCTGTATTAGAGAAACAAGACTGCTGGCTTTGTTTTTGGAGGAAAAGTGCTGCTGGTTTACTTTGGAAATCAAGAGGGAACCTTTCACCATCAAATACTCGATTCTCCTCTGTCCCTCTCCCAAAGTGCTCATGGGATGTTATTGCATGAGCAGCTTTCTCCTTGAGCAAGGGCAGGTGTCTCTTGTTGAGATGTGCAGAGCAGAGCCAGGGCAGTCCTGTGAGTACAGCACAAGGCCCAGGTCCCTGCTCCTTGATTTTGAACCAAAGGGCAGAGTGGGCATTGATTGGCATCAGCCATGAAATCAACTGGTGAGTGTTGTGCAGCTTCAAGTGCTGATTTCAGTGGATGTTGGTGACTTTGGGAGACTGAGCCCAAGGGCAGGTGAGGTGCTGTGCTAGATTCAGGACACCCAAGTTTTCTTGTAGAAGCTCTTGCTCTTGGCTGTGCCAGCTGGTGCACTGCTGACAAGCTGGTCCTTTCCTCCAGGATCCATCTGTCCCCTGGGTAGAACTGTTGCTGCTCTTCTCAGAGGATATTTGGGGCTCCCCTGGCTTCATGTCTCAGAACTCTGTCTGTAATGATTGTGTGGGTCAAAATCCTGAGAAAGCTCCTCCATGGGAACAGCAGTTCCAGCTAAGAAGGAGCAAAGCAGGAAAGGCTGCTTACAGAAGTTTCTGGGGACACCTCTATGTCCATCACATTATGGATGGGGAAACTGAGGCACAGAGCCTCAGTGGGTGTTTGTTCAGAGTCCTTCATGGCACCACCAGCAGCTCAGGGGCTTCTCCTGCCTGCCCTGTGCCCAAAGCCCATCAGGGGCTGTTGGCTGCTGATGCCACTTGGCTTTAGGTGCCTCCTGTGCACAGGGCCCTGTGCTGAGCACATGGTGCTGTGTTCATTGGAAACCCACAGTGCCCCTGACACCAGGTTTTACACCCCTGAGCCACGCCAGCTTTGCTTTAATTCCCTTTAACCAAACCATTTCCTCCTGTGTCCTGGCATGCAGGGGCTGTGTCACCGGACCGAGTTCACACTTTGAGGTCAATGAGCTCGACTTTGGGGACATCTCCCCTGGTGAGTGTTCCCTGATTTGTGCCTTCCAAAATGGAGCACTTGAACATAAAAGCATCCCTCGCTCATGGTCTGCCACAGCAGCCTCTTCAGGGTGTGAACTGCAGGGCTGCTGGTCCTCAGGGGGCATTTTGCCATTGTGAGATCCAATAGAACCAAGGAATAGAAATTTTCTGGTGTGCCTGTCCTGCTTTAAAAGACAGATGTCTGCCAAGGAAGGCAGGAATCTTTCTGGAATGGAAAGATGAGCCCTGCAAATTATTATACCTTTGAAATTGCAGGGCTTCCAGGCAAAAAGAGGGGAAAGGAATAACAAGTTTTTACTAGAATATATCAGCACAAACAACAACACAACAAGAGAAGTTTCCAACCCGCCAAGTGCTGTTTTTCCCTTTAGGTGTAGTTATGATCACAGGCAGGAGGAGCTGTGAGGAAAGGAGAAAGGAAAGGAGAAGGAAAGGAAAGGAAAGGAAAGGAAAGGAAAGGAAAGGAAAGGAAAGGAAAGGAAAGGAAAGGAAAGAAAAGGAAAGAAAAGGAAAAGAAAGGAAAGGAAAGGAAAGGAAAGGAAAGGGGAAAAGACAAAGGAAAGGAGAAAGGAAAGGAAAGGAGAAAGGAAAGGAAAAGGAGGAAAAGCCCACTCTCAGAGCCAAAACCCCTGTCCCCCTTCCCAGACCAAGGGGAACATTCACTACCAAGCCTAAACCCAAAATAATGAAGTTCATGAACTTCTAAAGAAAACAAATTGCCTTTCCTGAGCTGCTTCTTCCCCACCCTGCACCAGCACTGAGGCACTTGTTAAATTGCCTTTTGAATAAATGAAACAAGAAAGGCAGCAGCAATGCCAGTGGCCAGCATGGCTGTGAGCTCATGTTGACTCACCGTTTGTGTACCTTGAAAAGGGTGGCAGGGTTGGCAGGCTGAACAGAGAATTTGACAGCTTGAATTCTCAGAGTAAATGCTGGGTCTGGGTGCACACTCATCCCTGAGAGATCACTGGTGCTGGTTTGGGGCAGGGGAGGGAGCTCCTCCCCATCAGAGGGAGAGAAGCTTGCAGTGTTCAGCAGGGCTGGGAGTGGGCATTGCCAAGGCTGCAGGCTGGAATCAGTGTCCAAGGGAACTCAGTGACCATTAATTCCTCATGCAGCTGTAGTTCAGATAACAAAGAGCTAAACTCCAATCACACTTCCATCCTGCCAGGATATTCACAGCAGGAGTCATGCCATAATTGGTACCTAAATGGGCATTTGTGTCCTTTTCCTAGGCTCTACCTACACCGAGGCCTCTTCCCTCAGTAACACCTCCCCGGTGTCCCGTGCCAGCCTTTGGGGAGAAGCCCACTCCCCAAATCTCCAAATCCAGCCCAGCACCCTGGAGTTTGGCTGCCTGCTGGGTGGCACTGGAGAAGAAGAGAAGCGTTCTCTGGAGATGGCCAACTGCAGCTCCCTCCCTGTCCAGCACCACCGGTCAGTCTGTTCCAGCAGCCAGGGGAACAGGCTGAGGTATGTGCACCTTTGCCCTCTCCTCAAAGCTCTTCTTGCTGCTGTGTTGGGAAGGATGAAAGTTTGACAAGAAAGTCTCACAGATATGAAGGTTTAGCAGAAAGATTTTAAAATGCGGAGTCTGATGAAGGAATAGAGATGGAAGCAAGTTTTGATATAGAAGAAAAGAATTGCTGAGCCAGTCGTACTGGATAAGCAAGGAGCCAAAGGGTGTGTTAGTTAGAAGGGATTTTTAAGGCTTAGAGCCCAAACAAGAGGATGTTTTTACCAAGCAAGAAGATAGCACAGGCAAAGAAGCCTGCTGATGTGGCAAGTAGAAAAAAGGTCAAAGAATTTTCCACTGCAAGAAAACTGAAAAACAACTTCTAACTTAAACTGTAACGTACTAACTGTTAGTGATTGGAGAATAGTAACATGAATATGGTAATGATAGTAGTTATGATAGGCTATAGGTAAAAGTTAAGGTATAGATTTGTTCTACTGCATGAAGGTGCTCAGCACAGAAAAGTATATAATGCATTGTAACCAAAATTAAAGGGTCTCCAGGCCTGCACCTGCAGCTGGAGCTGACAGCTGTAGGCACAGGCTCTGTCACCCACGACCCTGGACTGCTGTAACCTCTTGGATACAATAAACTGCATTTTGGAGAGCTGCCTGGAGTCCCACATCCCTCATTCAGGCTCTTACACTGGTGCCCTCCTTGTGCTTGGCAAAGACAAAGCTGTTTGCCTGGAATCTGACAGATAACACTGACCAGCTGTGCTCAGGATGGATGCTCAGGGATTGGTTTTCCACCAGTTTGGTGCTGCACAGCCCCCATAGTGGTTTCCCTGGATAGGAAAGCTGGGGTGAAAGCTGCTTTCTCAGACCTCTGAGGGCCTGAGGCCAGTGCCCACCTTGATGAAGGGCTCCCAGTCCCAGCTCCCACCGTGCTGCTGGAGGCCCTTCTGCCCCTCTGCTTTGGGATGGTTCCTCTCTTGCAGG
>CM019930.1:488929-572194 GCA_009764595.1 Geothlypis trichas
AAGAAAGAAAGAAGAAAAGAAGGAAGAAGGAAGAAAAGATAACCAAAGAAAAGCAAGACACAAGAAGATAATGAAGAATACGAAAAGAAAGAAAGAAAGAAGAAGAAAGAAAGAAAGAAAGAAAGAAAGAAAGAAAGAAGAAAGAAAGAAAGAAAGAAAGAAAGAAAGAAAGAAAGAAAGAAAGAAAGAAAGAAAGAAAGAAAGAAAGAAAGAAAGAAAGAAAGAAAGAAAGAAAGAAAGAAAGAAAGAAAGAAAGAAAGAAAGAAAGAAAGAAAGAAAGAAAGAAAGAAAGAAAGAAAGCACCTCACAACCAGCAAAAAGACACAACCCACTACACAAGGAGGGTGGGTGGCTGCAGCCTTTCTGCTCAGCCTGCTTGTGCCAACTGCCACACAAAACCTGAAAATCGCCAGAACTGCTGGGCCAAAACTGCTGGGCCAGAACTGCTGTGTGCAAGCCCCTGTTTGCTGCAGGCCAGGTCGCTTGCACTCCCCAGAGCCATTTTCAATTGCCTGCAAAGGACCAGGAGAGCGACCCTTGCCCACCTGAATGGCTGGTGAGAGGGTCCTTTAGTGCCCTGAGCTTCCTGGTTTTCCACTGTTCTCCATCTCCTTACACAGGGTCTGACTCCCATACAAGCTCTGTGTGTTAAAAGAAAATCCGATGGCCTTCTCTGGCTACTTCCCTGGGCTGTTTATTCCTATTTTTCCCACTTGCCTGCCTCAGCCTGGACCCCAGGTGATCCATTTTCCCCTCAGAAACAACTAGATTTCCCCAAAGTAAACTTCAGCCTGGTTTTGGTTTTGTGGGTTTTTTCCCAATTTCATCTGGTTTTGTGCCAGGTTGTGTCCTAGACTGTCACCAGGACATTTTGTTCTTCCTTATTTCCAGTCTTGGGCATGTTTGTAGTTCCAAGGCCACTGTCCTGTTGTCAGAGCAGCTTTTGAGATCTCAGAGCAGAGAGGACATTTTTAATGAGAGGAGATAGTGCAGGATCCTTTCCCTCTCAGGACATTCCACTGCCATGCACTGGGATGGGAGCCAAAAAGCTCTGGCTCATGAAAAGGGCTCTCCAGGAGTTTGCTGTCTCCCTCCTGCACAGCAAAGTCCCTTCCCCTCTCAGAGCCTCTGTTTTCATGCATATAAAACCTTGAATGTCCCTCTGAAGGGGTGTGGTGCCTGAATTCATTCATTTCCTTTGGAAGTGCTCTGGGATGCTCTTGTGAAAGGCAGAGTAGGGAACAGGGCAGGTCCAAAATGGAAGGAACAAGGAGTGATGCTTGTGAAAAATGCCAATCACTTGTTTTAAAAGTTTTTAAAGTTTAATAGTAATAAAATAGTTATAAAAATAGTAAGAAAAATTACAGTAGTAAGAATTTGGACAATGAGAGTTTGGACACTAAAGGACAATAAAAAAGCAAAGAATTACAGACATCTGGGTGCTCTGCTCTGCCACAGAACACACTTTACTAATAAAGGATTGACTCTTAAAAGCAATAACCTGTTGCATATTCATATATCTCATACATGATGCAAACATCCTTTTCAAACAAAGGGTGTTTTCTGGTTATTGTCAATTTCTTCCCTCATCTTGTAAATCAATCATCTTGGTCCCTCGAAGTCTGGTTCTCCCCAGTAAGGAGGCAGCAATTCTTCTCTTGGGATTTTTGGTGTCCTGTTGCTGTTATCTCTCCTTGAGCTAGTTAGAAAAATATCTTAAATCACATAGTTACTGTAGCCTAAAACTATATTCACCATACTACTTAAAAAGATTAGTATAGCACTCCAGAAAAAGGATTAATACAACATAACTTTCCACCATAACACATATAGTATTCATTTTAATATTTGCGAAAAGCCAATCATATAATACACATTTTTCACAGTGCTTGTAGCACATAGCTGCAACCCAGCTTTGTCTCCCCTTCCCCGGGAAGTCCTGCTCCATGACCATTTGTCCTGGTTCAGAGCAAATTTGGCAAGTTCAGAGCAAATTTCTCTGCCTCCCCCAGCAGCTCAGTGGTAGGAAAAGGCACCTGAAGTGGCTGCTGGATTCTCCCTCGGTTTGGCAGAGGCTTTGAGCCAGGAGGTTCTCTGCAGGGACGCTGGCTTTGGAAACCTCTCCTGAGCCTGCAGGTGTGGAGTAAAACTCCCTGCTGGGCTAGGGAACAACAAGTTATCCTCTGATCCATCTGAGACCCCATGGCTTGGGGTCAGCCCTTGCTGGGGAGCTGCTGTTTGGGAGAAATAGCCACTCCCTTTTCATAAGGTCAGAAAGGTTTATTCAACCTTATCAAAAATACAACAGAAGACTGAATAGAGAAAATGTTATGGCGCCGGGAGCAAAGGATTTTCCCCACCATGTTCTCACCCACACAATGGAATTTTCACCTTTTAACCCTTTAGCCCCTCCCAAAATTCTGACCATTGACTCCTTCTTCACTGTCCAGTGGTGGAGTTTACTTCCTCAAATCTTGATTGGTAGTGACAAGCTGACCCTCCCAAATATCCCAACCCCAGCTGTCCCTTGATAACAATTCAGGGGGTAAAAATTTTGTTCTTAAGCTAGAGATATTATATTTATCTGTTAATTGTGAGAGTCAATCATTGTGGCATTCACATTCTCTGAACAGAGAGACATAATTCTCTCTCTCTGGGCTTTTTCCCTGGAGAAGCACAGAGAGAAGAAGGAGAACACAATTCTTACCTCTACTTGCTGCTTCTGTTGTTTTTGCACATGTGGAATGTTTTAGGAAGATTGTTTGCCTGAAGTGATTTGTCAGTTGGATTCTGCTGAGGATTGTTTTGTTTCCTTGGGCAATTGGAAAAAGCTGTGTCCTGGCTGTCTGGAGACAGTCACGAGTTTTCTTTAGTATTCTTTGTAGTATAGTATGTATCTACGATATGATATGATATGATATGATATGATATGATATGATATGATATGATATGATATATAATATAATATAATATAATATAATATAATATAATATAATATAATATAATATAATATAATATAATATAATATAATATAATATAATATAATATAGCAACTGTTCAGCATTGTGGATTAATGGAGTCAGCTGCCAATCATTCCCTGCCTTGGGGCGCCCTGCTTTTCCATAAATCATCTCATTACTCATTTCTCACACTGCTGCCCCTCCCCGGGTGCTTTGCTCTCCTGCGCTCACACTTCTCTCTGCCAATATGTGGCTTATGAAACCCTCTGCTGGCTTTGTCTCTCCTGTGGCTGCTTATGAAACCCTCTGCTGGCTTTGTCTCTCCTGTGGCTGCAGGCAGCGTCGATTCCTGTGGATGCAGAGGGAGCTGTGGCTGGAGAAATTAAAGGAGGAGAGAGCAGCAGGGAAGGAGAAGGGCTCTGGTGAAGATCGCGCTGCCCTCCTGAGGCTCCAGGGGGAGATGGCAAAGGTGCACCAAGACCCCATGCTGTTCTCCGATGACATTTTTCTCATTGAGCCAATGGTGAGTGATAGCTGATGTTATAAATAAGAAGCTTGACTAGGCCAATATTCAAGCAGCAATCAATTTATTAATTAATATGGAAAAGTATGAGCAGCACAGCGCTGGGTACAGTGGGGGAAGTTTTCCCTCCAACTGCACACCAATAGTTGAGGCTTACAGGTATTTATAGGGGCACTCCTCAGCTTTCTCAGCAGTTTCTATTCCAATTTTTACTCATCAGCACTTTCTACTCCAAATTTTTACGTCACAATTCTATACAGTATTGTGATTTAGTTTTTCTCAGGATGTATCCCAAAAGGAGTATCTCCAGATGTTGGTGGTCCAGTTTCCAAAAGAAGGAAGGAGTATCCCATCTGGAGGAGCCCAGCTCCCCAGATCTGGGTCCACCTTTTGATTGCAGAGACTATAAATCTCATAACAGTGATGTCCAGCTTCCCTTGGTGGAAACTATAAATCCTTGAGTTGATGTTCATCTTCCTTTCTCAAGCTGCTTTTCTCTGCTTTATTAAGGTGTGAGATAAGCATATTTCCTTTATATGTATTCCAAAGTTATAGTTTCAAGGATACAAGCAATATTCTAAAATTATACTTCAAAAGGTTGTTATTGCAGAACTCTTTAAAGGTTAACTACAAGCAAAAAGCAACATCCTTAATGCTTTAATTCCAGTGCTCCTAAATCAACCAAGCTAAATTGCAAATAAAATATAGGTTCAAAGGCCTTCTTCCATGCTTTACTTTCCTCAGTTATGATTAGAATTTGCAGCTGTCCCATGGTCGGTCTCCACACATATGACAATCACAGATACACACATTGCCTGTATGTACCTGACACGAAACACAGCTTTGCATTTCACACTGAGAACCCCATTTTCCTCCTCTTCTTCCTCCTCTTCTTCTTCCTCTTCCTCCTCCCACCCACTCTGCCCCCGGCTGCAGTCACTCAGCAGATCCTCATCTGGCTCCGTGTGCTGGGAGGGAGGACATTGAGTTTCTGGTGTGGTTGCAGAGCTCGCCTAAAAATGCTAAAATTCTAAAAGCATTTCTGCCCTGGAGGCTCGAGGCAGGGCTGGGAGCCTGACAAAGCCCAGCTCTGCTGCCAGGCTCGAGCTCAAGGCGCTGCGTGCGTGTCCTTGCAGTGTCACAGGGAGCAGTTCTTGTAGGCAGGGGCTCTCCAACACGTGGGGCTCAGCAGAGGCTGCTGGAGCACTGCCAGCTCACACACACTGACCTGAAGCTTGCAATGGTTTGCTGGGAAAAGGAGGCCAAATGTGGGAATCCACAAAATCAGAGGGTTTTGGGAAAGCTGCAAAAGGCAGGCCTCAGAGACAGCAGAACTGTAATTAGAGCTGAGCAGCAGCCATGAGATAGGTCAGCAGAAAAATTATTTAAAAAGTAGAAAAGCAAAGACAAATAGAACAATGGTCTGTGTATTAACGCTTGTCTAGAAAAGCTCTCTAAGCTACAGAAAGTTTATCTAGCAAGATATTAGGAAGTTTAAAGCCTAATAATGGAGCTCTATACATTGTGTTTTAAGGCTTACAAGCAGGTACTGTATTCAAAATAAGCAACATTGTTTAAACCAAAGGTACGTGTGCTTGTAGTGGTTGGATAGAACTACTGTCAATGTGCTTTTGCTTTGTGTGATTGGTCAAGAAGCTTATAAAGTAAGTTGTTACATGAAGTTCTTGGTCTGCTGCTTGGGATGTGAGCTGCTGGCATCTTCCCATTGTCATAACCATGGAATGAGACTGATGCTGGAAAATAAACCAGCTCAAGGCAGTTCCACAGCAGCCCCATCCCGTTTGTGATTTGTACACATATCCCCAACCAGCAATAGCCAAATTCAGCCCAAGGTTAATGCCAATCCCCTCCTGTAAGCACGCCTTGCACTATCTCTGAGTGTCCCTTCCAGTGTGCTCTGTGAGCCTGGACACGAGGGTGGAAGGTTGAAATGGGCCTTGGGAGTTCTCCTGCACACAGGGACAGAAAACCTTTTCCCTTTCTGTTTGTGCAAGCAAACCACCACGTCCTCCCATCAGCCAGAGCCCTGATTCTGAGCACTGGCATTGGGAGAGACGATGAATGCCTGGTGTCTGCACAGTGCAACATCCCTTCTCATCTTGGAGCAAAGCCCAGAATAATGCCAACCTCTGCTTTCTTTCAAAGGAGGTTAAAGTAATATTTTTATTTTCAAGGAAGGGGATCATGTTCTCTTCTTGTGAAGAGCCACCAGTGCACGGTGGCATGTACATCCCACTGTAGCTGACAGCAGCATGATGTGACCAAGAGCTTGTGTCAGGGCAGCAGGAATATTGTGGAGAGTGGGAGCTGATCAGCTGAGCATTGAGAGCTTCCAGCGCTGTGTTGAGCTGGGTTTGGAGGGTTTCCTTGGGCTCCTTGTGTTGTTCACTCATCACTGATGCTCTAAACAAAGGCTTACAGGGCTGTGGTTGCAAACAAGCAATGTGAAGTTTGAAGATGAGTGTTTTGCTGTCTCTTTCTGTTGTAGGAGGGAGAGATCGGGCCGAATTGTTTGGCTGAAATCAAGGTGACCTTCAAACCCCTGGAAGGCCTGGAGTATCTAAGTGTGGCTTACTGCAGCATCTCAGGTGCAGCTCCTTTGCCCTGCTTCTCTCCCCTCAGTGAAGCCTTGGTGCCAGCCTGAGCCCACTGGGCTCCCATGGAGCTGCTGGGCAGAGTCCCTGGTCAGCAGGGCACTGCTGGCACATTCCCCTGGCCCTGCAGCCTCCAGGGAGTCTCCTGTGCCAGGCCAGGGCTCAGAATGCTGTGTCTGGATCCCAGAACAGCCCAGGCAGTGCAGGGAGAGGTTTTCATGCCATGGCTTTGCCAGCATTTCCTCAAAGGCCAGAGAGCTCCAGAGCAGAGCAGCTTTAGTGAACAAGCACTGAGCCCCTCCATGTGATGGTGTTCCCAGGGGTCTGAGGATGAGGGAAGAGATGAGGGTCTGACTCCATGTTTCAGAAGGCTTCATTTATTATTTTATGATATATATTATATTAAAACCATACTAAAGGAGTAGAAGAAAGGATTTCATCAGAAGGCTGGCTAAGAATAGAAAAAGAAAGAATAATAACAAAAGCTTGTGTCTCAGACAGAGTCCAAGCCAGCTGACTGTGATTGGCCATTAGTTAGAAACAACTCTAGGAGACCAATCACCAATCTACTTGTTGCATTCCACAGCAGCAAATAACCATTGTTTACATTTTGTTCCTGAGGCCTGTCAGCTTCTCAGGAGAAAAAATCTTAAGGAAAGGATTTTTCAGAAAATATCATGGCTGCACCTCCAGGCCCCTGGCCTCCAGGATGGGTCCATTTGACATGGATCCATCATCAGGCAGCAGGAGCTGAGTTGGAAATGTGTTGCCTGAGCCTGGATCACCTCCCAGTGCCCAGACACCAGCAGAGCAGGGGTGGCTGAGCCCCCCTGAGCCCAGGCTGTTGGTAGAAGGAGCAGCCTTGGTGCTCCCTTGAGCACTGACCCCTTGCAGCCCTGTCTGTGGAAACAGAGCACAATGCTGAGTGTCAGGAGTTGGGGACTTTGCCAGCAAAGTCCTGTGCTACTGGGCCAGGGAGTTTGGCAATGGCCAAACTCTTGGTGAGCTTTGTGCCTTCACTGAATGGATTTCAAAGCTCCTCTAAGTGCATGGGAAGGAAAGCACAGAATCACAGTATGGTAAGGATGGAATGGACCTTAAAGGCCTCTGGGCAGGGACACCTCCCCCTAGATCAGGTAGCTCCAAGCCCCATCCAGCCTGGCTTGGAACACTTTCAGGGCTGGAACCTCCACAATGCCCCTGGGGACCCTGCTCCAGTGTCTCGCCACCCTCACAGTAAAACATTTCTTCCTAATATCTAAGCTACATTTCCTTTCTTTCAATTTCTACCTGTTACTCCTTGGCCTGTCACTACAGGGCACCAGAGATGTTTTAAACTCAGCAGACTGGTGGCTGGAATGGGAAACCAGCCCAAGGGATGGGTTAGAAATTGCAAGTCAGCCCCAAGGCTGAGGGAAGAGAAGGGTCCATATCTTCTCCTGCAGCATCAGGAGCTGGTTGCATCCAGCTCAGAGTCAGGGACCAGCACTGAGGCTGCCTGGAAAAGGCAGGATAACAGAGGGAATGATTGTACTGCAATGGACATCTCTCCCCAGGCTGTGAGAGCAGGCTGCCCCTGCGCCTCTCAGGGGAAGGCCAAGGACCCTTGATTGAATTCAGCTCTCCTAGACTGGACCTTGGGAACATTTCTATGGACAACTCCTATGTCTATGAGGTGAGCAGCAGGGCTTGGGATGGATCCTGATGGCTCCTGAGGCAGCAGCAAGCCTGGTGGAGCTGTGGAATTGCTGCCAACGTGGGCAGTTGTGAGCAGGGAATATTTGATGGACTGGTGAAATCTGGGGGGTGTGAAAGGTGAGTCTGCTGTTCCTGAAGCCCCAGCCCCTGCTTTGGGGATCAGCTGGGAGGCTTCCTGCAAAAACAACCCCTTGGCACATGAAACCAAGCCTGGGTCAAAAAGGGATGTTCAGAGGCTTTTGTGGCCGTGCAGACACAAGGCACCTTTGGACTGGGCTGCTCAGGAGCAGCTGGAACAAACTGGCTGCGTTTGAGCTTCAGCCCACTGCAAACAGCTCCCAGTCAAGTGTCTCCTGCTTATTGCTGGAAGTCACAGGAAAGCCATGCAGCCTCCTGGCTCAGTGCTGGCCCTTGCACAGGGCTTGGGAGTTCTCTCCCTTGCTGGCCAGTCCCTCACCACACTTCAGCCTTGGTGCATCTCTGGCTCTAGAAAGAGAAAAGTGTTCCTGGGAATAAAGCAAAGGATTTTTCTACCTGTTTGCCTCCTCCCAGTAGTGTCAAGTTTGCAAAAAACAAACAAACAAACAAACAAACACAACCAAAAAAAACAAAACCAAAGAGAGATCAGCAGAAAGAGGTAGAAAATGAGGCACTACCTCATGCCAGACACTTTCAAAAGCTTGGCTGTGGAAGGGAACAACACCCTGAGTTTTCTTACCAAAAGATGATGCTGTCTGTACATTTTGATGCTGATGCCTCATAATCAATGTATTGTTTTCATGGCATGGGGAAAGGTGGATGAGCAGATGGTGCTGTTGGAGCTGTGCTCACTGGGGCAGCAGCAGCTCTGGGGTGATTCCCTACGCAGCTGCAATCAGCCCACGTTGCTCTCAGGGCCAGCTCTCAATGAGCCTGGTGCTGCTGAGCAGAGGTGCACTGCTCTGTGCCCATGGGATAAGCCCAGGTTGTGGGCTCCAGTTCTGTGGAGTTACCACTGCTCTGCATGAAAACCCAAAGGCAGAACTTGTCCTGTTGTGTTTTTTTGCCATTCAATGCATTGTCTGCCTTTTCTGGGTATCAATTGCATCATTAGACAGTAACTCACAAGAGGGGAAGGTTCCACATGTATTTCCACTTTGCTCTCTTGCTGCTGCAGGTGGAACTGCTGAACCTGGGAGCTATTGATGCTGCCTTCACCTATATCTCTTCAGCTGCAAACGTGGGCTTCTGCTTCAAGTTTGCACCCGAGCAGGGCATCATTGCAGCAGGTGGGAGCCAGACTATTCAGATGTTCTTCAGTGCCACCGTAGCTGGGAGGTTTCAGGAGGAATTCCAGTTCAGCGTGGCTGGATCTCCCATGTCTGCAATGCTGGGTGTCAGGTAAGGACCCTGGGAGCTGGGTGGGCACATCTGTGGCTGTCTCTGGGACATCCCCAGCTACCTCATTTTGGGGTGGAGCAGAGAAAAGAGGTGTTTCCTGAGGTCTGAATCTCTGCTCTGATCCTGGCATTGCCTTAGTGTGAGCATGTTAGTGTTCAGAAACACATAAACACGAGAATGATTATATGCAGGTGCTTTTATTGAAGAGCTCTGGGTGTAAGGGGTACAAACCCAAATCTCCAACACAGGTTCAGGATGAACATGTTTTTATATTCTATCATTATATAACTTTCATGTTTATTATTAAACTTATATTGTTCTATTGTATACATAGATTTCATCCAAGCATTGGCTCCTCTTGGTCCCCCTCAAACTTCTAACATAGTTTCTCATGATTCTTCTTACGATTAAACAATAATTATATTCAATTACTAACCAATCATCATATCTAACAATTATATCATTTATCATATACTGCTTACGCAGGTGCAATTTCACATGATCTGGCAAACACAAAGCCTAACATTTTCAGAGTCTATTTTTAACATTTTTCTAGGGCCCCACTAAGTCTAGCTTCTTCCTAATTCCCCAAATTTTATGATTTTAAAACCTTTTACTATCAAGGATGCCTCCTGCCCTGTACCCAGGACCTGGAATGACTCCTCTCTGCAGGGATCTCCCTGTGCCTTGGGCCATGGCAGGCAGTGGGATGGATCAGCTTTGGGCAGCAGCTGCTCTGGGATGTCCCACCTGAACACCCAGCAAGGCCCCCAGGGCTCTGGAGATGGGCCAGCCTGGCTGATTCTGCCCCAGCAGCAGTGTTTGTAAACACTTGTGTGAACAATCCATGGTAGATGGGCAGCAGCAGTGTTTGTAAACACTTGTGTGAACAATCCATGGCAGATGGGCAGCAGCAGTGTTTGTAAAATCTTGTGTGAACAATCCATGGCAGATGGGCAGCAGCAGTGTTTGTAAAATCTCCTGGGAACAATCCATGGCAGATGGGCAGCAGCAGCCTCAGCTCACCTCTCCCAGCCATGCTGTGGGGCACAAGCTGTGCTCCCAGCTCCTGTGCACAGAGTTTTATTTCCAAACTCTAATACAAACAATAGGAAGTACACAAAATTAAAAACCTATTTAAAAAGTTGTGCTTGTAAAAGTGCTCTATCAAAAAAGTGAAGGCAAATGACTGAGTACATTTTAGTAAATTCTGTGTATTGCAAACTGTGACAACACTGCATGCAGTTATCTTTGGGTGTTCACAGATTCTTAGTGTCTGTTTGGTAATTTTAAATACGTCAAGAAAATTCCACTGCAGCAATACTGTTACAAAGTAGAAGAAGGCTTACAGATAAGAAGTATTGCAAGAAACATGATTTAGGAATCAGGCCTCTGTTACATATTGTGTTCAGCAGTTACTAAAATGTGTCATTATGCATTGAGATGCACTACAAAAAAACCTAAAGTTGGTTCCAGGTCTTGCTGATGGAAGCAAAATGTCCCCTGAGGACATAACTTCAGCTCTAAGAGCATTCAGCTTTATATTTTAATTATTCACTTTTAGGTTGTTTTATTTTGGAAAAAAAACTCCATGAGTAGTTTTTGCTAGTATTCTGGTGTTATGGTTCATCAAGAAAAGAGTAAGTAATTTGATTAAAAATTCACATGTTTTTCATTTCTAAAATGTAAACTTCTCAAGTAATATTTGTACAGTTAGCATAGTGTAGTAAAAGTGGTGATGATGATGAAGTTAAAAAAACTTCAAGAACATTACTAAAATATGGTGGAATACAGATTCACAAGAACACACAAACAGATATCTAGGATGTTGTTTTAGCCACATAAACAGGGTGGCTCAGAGTGGCTCACACAAACACCAGGCACAGGGTGCTCTGGTGCCTCCTTTGCACAGCCAGCAAAGGGCTGATGTGGGAGTCAGGGAATGTGCAGCAGGGACTGTCCCAAGGACTTGGGCACCATCCATGGGCTGGGGCCATGGTGTCTTGGTTTGGAAAGACAGGAGTCTGCTGAGGAAGGCAGGAGCCTCCCCTGAAATGGAGAATGTAAACCCTCCCCACTACTCTGAATTGCTGTAAATTTTAAATTAAGGGGCTCTCAAGCAAAAATATGGGAGCAGGAAATATCAGTTCTTTAATAGGGAAGAAAAAATAAAAGGATAAAATCAACAATGCAGTGAACTAAAACAGCACTGACAGAGTCAGAACCCAACCTGACACCCTGTGGGGTGTTGGTAGCAATCCAATTGGAAATGTGGCTGCAGTCCTCCTGCAGTGTCAGGGGTGGTTCTGTTGGAGCAAGGGGGATGTGTAGAGAAGGATGTATTCTTCCTCTGAAGATCCAGTGGGAGAAGAGGCAGCTGCTGTTCCTCTGGGCAATCCCGTGGAGAAAGCCGTGCTGGTGTCCCAAAAACCTCTGGATTCTATCTGGGTAGCAATGCTTGGCTCCTCCCCCTGGGCGGAGCATCTCCCAATGGGGTGTTACAGTTCTTATCAGCCATGCAGGGACATTCAATAGCTGTTATCAGCAGATGTCCCCTTTGGAGGGAGGAGTGATTGTGGTCACTCAAAGAGAGAGATAAGGCAAACTGCCCACTTGACAAAGGTAATCTGCCATACAGATGGTAATTGAAAACATCTTGCATTGCAATCTGGAGCACATGGCAAGAGATAATCCTGGCCCAGCACAAGGGAGAAGGGCTGATCACAGGGGAGGCAGAGCTCAGTCCTCAGCACCACAGCAGCACTGGGCTTGGCCCTGCTATCCTGAGCCATGTGCTGCAGGATAATGCAGTGTGAGCAGGAGAGCTGATGCTGGCTGCTCTGCAGCTTTGGAGCTGGGCTGCTGCTCTTGGCAGGCACTGGCTCAAGGCAGTGAAGGAATGAAAGCAAACTGCAGTCGATTGTACCAATGAGATGAGGGAGATGGATTAAAAAAAGCAGGAAAGTAATTCCTGAGCAAGAGAAAAGCTGTGAGTAGCTCTGCCCATAGTAGAGAAACAAGACTGCTGGCTTTGTTTTTGGAGGAAAAGTGCTGCTGGTTTTCTTTGGAAATCAAGAGGGAACCTTTCACCATCAAATAATCGATTCTCCTCTGTCCCTCCCCCAAACTGCTCATGGGATGTTATTGCATGAGCAGCTTTCTCCTTGAGCAAGGGCAGGTGTCTCTTGTTGAGATGTGCAGAGCAGAGCCAGGGGCATTCCTGTGAGTACAGCACAAGGCCCAGGTCACTGCTCCTTGATTTTGAACCAAAGGGCAGAGTGGGCATTGATTGGCATCAGCCATGAAATCAGCTGGTGAGTGTTGTGCAGCTTCAAGTGCTGATTTCAGTGGATGTTGGTGACTTTTGGAGAGAGTTCAAGGACAGGTGAGGTGCTGTGCTCCATTCAGGACAGCCAAGTTTGGTTGTTGAAGCTCTTGCTCTTGGCTGTGCCAGCTGGTGCACTTATGACAAGCTGGTTCTTTCCTCCAGGATCCATCTGTCCCCTATGTAGAACTGTTGCTGCTCTTCTCAGAGGATGTTTGGGGCTCCCCTGGCTTCATGTCTCAGAACTCTGTCTGTCATGATTGTGTGGGTCAAAATCCTGAGAAAGCTCCTCCATGGGAGCAGCAGTTCCAGCTAAGAAGGAGCAAAGCAGGAAAGGCTGCTTACAGAAGTTTCTGGGGACACCTCTATGTCCTTCACATTACAGGTGGGGAAACTGAGGCACAGAGCCTCAGTGGGTGTTTGTTCAGAGTCCTTCATGGCACCACCAGCAGCTCAGGGGCTTTTCCTGCCTGCCCTGTGCCCAAAGCCCATCAGGGGCTGTTGGCTGCTGGTGCCACTTGGCTTTAGGTGCCTCCTGTGCACAGGGCCCTGTGCTGAGCACATGGTGCTGTGTTCATTGGAAACCCACAGTGCTCTGACACCAGGTTTTACACCCCTGAGCCATGACAGCTTTGCTTTAATTCCCTTTAACCAAACCATTTCTCCTGTGTCCTGGCCATGCAGGGGCTGTGTCACCGGACCGAGTTCACACTTTGAGGTCAATGAGCTCGACTTTGGGGACATCTCCCCTGGTGAGTGTTCCCTGATCTGTGCCTTCCAAAATGGAGCACTTGAACATAAAAGCATCCCTCGCTCATGGTCTGCCACAGCAGCCTCTTCAGGGTGTGAACTGCAGGGCTGCTGGTGCCTCAGGGGGCATTTTGCCATTGTGAGATCCAATAGAACCAAGGAATAGAAATTTTCTGGTGTCCCTGTCCTGCTTTAAAAGAGAGATGTCTGCCAAGGAAGGCAGGAATCTTTCTGGAATGGAAAGATGAGCCCTGCAAATTATTATCCCTTTGAAATTGCAGGGCTTCCAGGCAAAAAGATGAGAAAAGGAATAACAACTCTTTACTGGAATATATCAGCACAAACAACAACACAACAAGAGAAGTTTCCAACCCGCCAAGTGCTGGTTTTCCCCTTCGGTGTAGTTATGATCACAGGCGAAAGGAAAGGAAAGGAAAGGAAAGGAAAGGAAAGGAAAGGAAAGGAAAGGAAAGGAAAGGAAAGGAAAGGAAAGGAAAGGAAAGGAAAGGAAAGGAAAGGAAAGGAAAGGCCACTCTCAGAGCCAAAACCCCTATCCCCCTTCCCAGACCAAGGGGAACATTCACTACCAAGCCTAAACCCATAACAATGAAGTTCATGAACTTCTTAAGGAAACAAATTGCCTTTCCTGAGCTGCTTCTTCCCTACCCTGCACCAGCACTGAGGCACTTGTTAAATTGCCTTTTGAATAAATGAAACAAGAAAGGCAGCAGCAATCCCAGTGGCCAGCATGGCTGTGAGCTTATGTTGACTCACCCTTTGTGTACCTTGAAAAGGGTGGGAGTGTTGGCAGGCTGAACAGAGAATTTGACAGCTTGAATTCTCAGAGTAAATGCTGGGTCTGGGTGCACACTCATCCCTGAGAGATCACTGGTGCTGGTTTGGGGCAGGGGAGGGAGCTCCTCCCCATCAGAGGGAGAGAAGCTTGCAGTGTTCAGCAGGGCTGGGAGTGGGCATTGCCAAGGCTGCAGGCTGGAATCAGTGTCCAAGGGAACTCAGTGACCATTAATTCCTCATGCAGCTGTAGTTCAGATAACAAAGAGCTAAACTCCAATCACACTTCCATCCTGCCAGGATATTCACAGCAGGAGTCATGCCATAATTGGTACCTAAATGGGCATTTGTGTCCTTTTCCTAGGCTCTACCTACACCGAGGCCTCTTCCCTCAGTGACACCTCCCCAGTGTCCCGTGCCAGCCTTTGGGGAGAAGCCCACTCCCCAAATCTCCAAATCCAGCCCAGCACCCTGGAGTTTGGCTGCCTGGTGGGTGGCACTGGAGAAGAAGAGAAGCGTTCTCTGGAGATGGCCAACTGCAGCTCCCTCCCTGTCCAGCACCACCGGTCAGTCTGTTCCAGCAGCCAGGGGCAACAGGCTGAGGTATGTGCACCTTTGCCCTCTCCTCAAAGCTCTTCTTGCTGCTGTGTTGGGAAGGATGAAAGTTTGACAAGAAAGTCTCACAGATATGAAGGTTTAGCAGAAAGATTTTTAAAAGTGGAGTCTAATGAAGGAATAGAGATGGAAGCAAGTTTTGATGTAGAAGAAAAGAATTGCTGAGCCAGTCTTACTGGATAAGCAAGGAGGCAAAGGGTGTGTTAGTTAGAAGGGGATTTTTAAGGCTTAGAGCCCACCTAAACAAGAAGATGTTTTTACCAAGCAAGAAGATAGCACAGACAAAGAAGCCTGCTGATGTGGCAAGTAGAAAAAAGGTCTCAGAATTTTCCACTGCAAGAAAACTGAAAAAACAACTGTTAGCTTAAACTGTAATGTACTAACTTTTAGTGATTGGAGAATAGTAACATGAATATGGTAATGATAGTAGTTATGATAGGCTATAGGTAAAAGTTAAGGTATAGATTGGTTCTACTGTATGAAGATGCTCGGCACAGAAAAGTATATAATGCATTGTAACCAAAATTAAAGGGTCTCCAGGCCTGCCTGCAGCTGGAGCTGACAGCTGTAGGCACAGGCTCTGTCACCCACGACCCTGGACTGCTGTAACCTCTTGGATACAATAAACTGCATTTTGGAGAGCTGCCTGGAGTCCCACATCCCTCATTCAGGCTCTTACACTGGTGCCCTGCTTGTGCTTGGCAAAGAACAAAGCTGTTTGCCTGGAATCTGACAGATAACACTGACCAGCTGTGCTCAGGCTGGATGCTCAGGGATTGGTTTTCCACCAGTTTGGTGCTGCACAGCCCCCATAGTGGTTTCCCTGGAAAGGAAAGCTGGGGTGAAAGCTGCTTTCTCAGACCTCTGTGGCCTGAGGCAGTGCCCACCTTGATGAAGGGCTCCCAGTCCCAGCTCCCACCGTGCTGCTGGAGGCCCTTCTGGCCCCTCTGCTTTGGGATGGGTCCTCTCTGCAGGAGCTGCTCTCTGCTCCTCGCCTTCCTCCCTGGCATTGTGCTGGAGGATGCCCAGAAAGTCCCAACACCAGAGGAGGAGCTACCCAGTGCCTGGGCTGATGCTGAGCATCCTGTTCCCTTCCCTTTCCTCCTTTTCTGAGACAACTCATTTAGTGCCAGGACAATTTCTTTCCCAGGGGTCAGCTTTCAGTGGACACCTTGGATTCTTCACTCTGTTACTAATTTTGATTTTTTCCCTGCAACATGTCCCCTTATGGGTTCTGTACTGCTTGACAGCAGGACTTGTTCATCACATCATCCCCTATCCCTGCCTCCCTGAGAGTTTCTACTTTAGAGTGAAAAATGGCATTATCTGGGCACCATGGTTCTTTGAGGGAAGTTGCCTCAAACCATTTGTTAAAACTAAAGACAGTGGGATAGATGATTAGGGATCTCTTGGGGGTTATGATGAGACTGCCCCCAATCCAGAAATGAAACCCAGCCTTAGGTCACAAGCTCCAAAGCTAAAGGCAGTGATTCTTTGGGGAGCAGGTGATTGCAGGCCCTGAATGCCTGTCTGGGAATGGAGCATCCAGGTCATGTTTGGCTGTGGGGAGCACTTGCAGCTCAGCAGGGTGACAGGCAGGCACGGCTCAGCTGTGTCCCTCACGTGGCATCAGAAACACCAGCAGAGTGAGCCTGAGCTTCAATTGAAAATGGGGAATGTGACCTGAGTCACCTGGGAGGGTTGGACAATGTCAACCAACCCTCCACCAGTATCAGGGGAACATTCCTGATAAATCCCTGGTGGAGCTGCAGAGTTTCTGGTGTTGGGCACTGGGGTTTGCTGTGCTGGCTCGTCACTGGCTGGGTCTGCAGCTCAGTGCCTCAAATCTCACCTTTTTGCCTCAAATCTCACCTTTTTGCCTCAAATCTCACCTTTTTGCTTGCCTTCTCTGTCTTTCCCTCTCCCACTGTGCTTTTGGCATCCCCACAAGGTGTTCATCTGTGACCATGTTCACAGGGGTCTTAGGATGAGGGAAGAGACGAGGGTCTGACTCCGTGTTTCAGAAGGCTTCATTTATTATTTTATGATATATATTACATTAAAACTATACAAAAAGAGTAGAAGAAAGGATTTCCTCAGAAGGCTAGCTAAGAATAGAACAAGAAGGAATGATAACAAAGGTTTGTGGCTCGGCTCTCTGTCCGAGCCAGCTGGGCTGTGATTGGCCATTAATTAGAAACAACTAACATGGGGCAATCACAGATCCACCTGTTGCATTCCACAGCAGCAGATAATCAATGTTTACATTTTGTTCCTGAGGCCTCTCAGCTTCTCAGGAGGAAAAAACCTAAGGGAAGGATTTTTCATAAAAGATGTCTGTGACATTCATCCCTGTCCTCTGCAGCTGCTCAGTGCAAGCAGGTGCAGCTGCTGCAGCACCTCAGTGTCATCCCTGGGCTGCCTTTAGAGCAGACCTGCTCCAGCCTGGGTTGGGAAGGGCTGGATCAAACCATTTCTCAGTTCAATGCACCAGCACCCAGCCAGGGGCTGCATCCTGACCAGGAGCTGCTCGTGCAGGTGTCCCTCCCTCCCACTGCAGTCCCTGTTCACAGCTCTGTTCTTTTCCAGATGTGAGCCTTACCCATCTAAATTCCAACCCCAACCACCAAAGGGGAAGAGACCCAGTTTGGATTCCTCGGCATCTCTAAGGAGACGCTTCAGGATTAGAAATGTGGAGGAGCCACCCACAGCCCTGAGAGAATCGTGGGATTTTGCCCAATCTCCAGGAGCAGAGGTAGATTTTCTTGTACACCTCGTGCTTGTGTTGCCTCCCCAGCTTGCCAGTGCCAAGTCATGCTCGTGCTGACCTCCCTTTTTGCTGCCCTGCTGTGCTGTGCCCATGGGCAGCAGGACCTGTGGCTGGGTATGGGCTGTGTGAGGGAGAAATAGGAGAGTTTTCCTTGGAGAAGCCTGCTCAGATCCTACAGACCCGTGCTGAGTGTGGGATTTTTTTTTGCCTGGTTTTCTTCACAATGTAAGATGAGGCTTTCATCTGCATCATGATGGTCAGACCTCCAGCTTCCTTCCCAGAGCAAGCTGGGATGAGTCCTGATCTCCATGGAGCCTCTTCCCAAGGCAGCCAGACTCCCTGTTTGCAGGGCTCTGCTTTCACCCAAGGGCTGGCATTGCACTGCTGGCCCTGAAGTGTCACTGTAGGACACAGAAGAACACAAGCGCACACCGCTGTTCTCAAGGTGAAGGAAAAGGGAAGTTTATTTTCTGACTCCAACATTTATAGTTTTCCAATAGTGACAGTGGATTGGAGGGTGACAGTGCCACCTCTCCAATGACACTGGTCAAGCCAACAGTCCATCAACTTTCTCCTCCTCCATAAAGGAATGCAAAACAATGAGTTATTTACAGCAAGTGTGCGAGAAAGTTCACTACAAGAATGTCAACATCAGAAGGCTTAGAAAATCTTAAAAAACCAGGGTGACACTGAAGCTGTCTCATAACCTGACACTTTGCAAAGTGGCTGTCTCTTCCTCCTGGCACAGAAAATGGCTTGTTTTTCAGGTGCCTGCACAAACTCCTGAGCACCCTCAGCTCCCAGCAGGGCTGGCAGGAATCTCGTCCTCCCTGGATGCAGCGCACACTCCCCTGGAAGCGGAGAAGGTGAGAGGGAATCTGTCTCACTTGCCCATTGTCAGTGTGGCAAGCAGGGCTGGAGCTGCCAGTGCCACTGGGGGCCCTCAGCATTGGCCACAGAGGGGCCTCATGTCCCTCCAGGCCCATCACAAAGTGCTGCTGGAGCAGCTGCTCATTGGAGAGGCCGTGCAGGGCACCTTGTGGGGCTGCCCAAGGACACTGTGCAGCACCTGTGGAGGGCACTGCTCCCCCTGGACTATCACCAGCTGGGGGCTCTGTACAAATCACAAACGGGACAGGGCTGCTGTGGAACTGCCTTGAGCTGGTTTATTTTCCAGCATCAGTCTCATTACATGGTTATGACAATGGGAAGATGCCAGCAGCTCACATCCCAGGCAGCAGACCAAGAACTTCATGTTACAACTTACTTTATAAGTTTTTTGACCAATCACACAAAGCAAAAGCACATTGACAGTAGTTCTATCCAACCACTACAAGCACACGTACCTTTGGTTAAAACAATGCTTGCTTATTTTGAATGCAATACCTGCTTGTAAGCCTTAAAACACAATGCACAGAACTCCATTATTAAGCTTCAAACTTCCTAATATCTTGCTAGATAAACTTTTCTGTAGCTTAGAGAGTTATTCTAGACAAGCGTTAATACACAGTTTGTCCTTGCTTTTCTACAGTTTAAATAATTTTTCTGCTGACCTATCTCATGGCTGCTGCTTAGCTCTAATCACAGTTCTGCTGTCTCTGGGATCTGCCTTTTGCAGCTTTCCCAAAACCCTCTGATTTTGTGGATTCCCACACTCAGTCTCTCCTGTCCTCCCTGCAGGCTTTCAGCACCGTGCCGCAGTCGGGTGTGCTGCAGCCAGGACAGGGACAGCAGGTCTCCTTCAGCTTCTCTGGCCCCCAGGACACCATGGCCGGTGCGAGGGCGCTGTGCCGCGTGCAGGGAGGCCCCAGCTACGAGGTGGAGCTGATTGCCTCACGGGCCAGCTACTCCCTGAGCCTCCAGGAGATCAACTGTGGCCTGCAGGTACCACACATGGCCCCTGGCACAGCTCCTTGCCTCAGAACCACGGCCAGCGGGTTCCTGCCCGCCTCGGGCCAGGGCTGGCTCCCCTTCCCGGCTGTTGGGGAAGATGAAACAGGAAAGCCTTATAAATATGATTGTCTGGCAAAAGATTTGGAGAATATAGAAACTATAAGCGAGATTGAAATGAAAGCAAGCTTTGAGATCCTTTAGTTACTGAACAATGGGAAAACAATGGTGTAGCCAGCTGAAGGTGATCCCCTTTTGATGAAAGAATTTCCTCTGCTTGCAGGCAGGTCCAAGGGTCAGAGCAGACCCTGCCAGCTTGGCAGAAGGGGTCCAAAGAGTAGTTTTTAGGTTTAAAATGTAACACAGTATGGTAATGCAGTGATTCTTATAGGCTGTATGGAAATGCTGTAGGTTTTGTATCTTGTACTAGATTGGTTAGTGAGAATCAGAATATTCAACACAGAGGATGATTTATTGTATTGTAATGGGAACTTTGCACTCTTGCCTTTTGCTCTCTTACCCCTTTTACTCTCGTATGCTTTTGCTCTCTTAACCTCTTACTCTCTTACCCTCTCATCCTCTCAACCCCTCTCTTCTCTCGGGCCTGCTCCAAGCTGTGGCTGGCAGCTCCCAGCAGGGCCCTGCACCCAGGCCCTCTGCAATAAACCCCAAGTTCCAAAAGGCCCCTGCACCCAGGCCCTTTGCAATAAACCCCAAGTTCCAAAAGGCCCCTGCATCCAGGCCCTCTGCAATAAACCCCAAGTTCCAAAAGGCCCCTGCACCCAGGCCCTCTGCAATAAACCACAAATTCCATGACCTGGGCTTCAGAGATCTCTCGTCTCTGTCTGTCCTGACTGTGCTACCCCCCGACACTCCCACACCCAGCCCCTTTGTTGGCTCTGGGGCTTGGAAGTGCAACCTTTGAGGGACATGTAGGAAAGGCATTCTGTGCTGTTCTTGTGAGCCAGCAAAGGCTTCCTAAAGATAAGGAAAGCCCCGTATCTCTCTCGAGGAAGACACCAAGGCTATCCCCATGAAAATGTGATGGAAGAGAGAAAGTTAAAAGATACGGACTTTAGCTGGCCCCCAGAATGACGTGGCTCCTTGCTCACCTACTGAGGACTTTGTTTTTTTCTGATGACCAATGGGCAGTGAACGTGTCTGTTCAGTAAATGTAAATCTCCTGAAAAACTATAAAAACACCATGTTGCTATAATAAATCCCTCTCGTGCACCCTTCTGATGGAGTCTTGGTGCTTTGTGCCGTGTCCGCTCTACAGCGACAGGACACACCCGGCATCCAGGCTGGTTGGAAATGGCCATCTCCAAAAATATCGCCAGCTGGGGGCTCTGTACAAATCACAAACGGGACAGGACTGCTGTGGAACTGCCTTGAGCTGGTTTATTTTTCAGCATCAGTCTCATTACATGGTTATGACAATGGGAAGATGCCAGCAGCTCACATCCCAGGCAGCAGACCAAGAACTTTAATATTACAACTTACTTTATAAGTTTTGTGACCAATCACACAAAGCAAAAGCACATTGACAGTAGTTCTATCCAACCACTACAAGCACACGTACCTTTGGTTAAAACAATGCTTGCTTATTTAGAATACAATACCTGCTTGTAAGCCTTAAAACACAATGCACAGAGCAACATTATTAAGCTTCAAACTTCCTAATATCTTGCTAGATAAACTTTTCTGTAGCTTAGAGAGTTATTCTAGACAAGCGTTAATACACAGACCATTGTTCTATTTGTCCTTGCTTTTCTACAGTTTAAATAATTTTTCTGCTGACCTATCTCATGGCTGCTGCTTAGCTCTAATCACAGTTCTGCTGTCTCTGAGGCCTGCCTTTTGCAGCTTTCCCAAAACCCTCTGATTTTGTGGATTCCCACACAAAAATGTTGGGAATGCCTCTTTTTCAGGGTACCTGACACTGCCTCCTGGGCCAGGCAGGGTCCCAGTGGGGATGCTCTGAGGGCCATGGCTCTGAGACATCCCTCTGCTGGTCCATGCCTAAAGCCTGACCTCCAAGGAGATGCTCCTGCCTAGAGCTCTTGCTTAATCCACAAATAATCAAGGGAAGAAGTTGGGCTTCCAGTCACTCTGGTTGGAGAGACTGTCCCAGAATAAACCCCACTTGACTCTTTTCCAGTTGAAAGCCCACAGATATTTCCAGCTGCTGGCCCTGTCTGTGTTGCCCTGTGTGAGTCCCTTGTTGCTTGCCAAGACTTGCACGCAGGTGCCTTTTCTCCTGGAATGCCTCAGTGCTGTCCCTGTTTCTCCTGGCTGTTGGTGCCCCCTCAGAGTGCAGAGGGCCTGTGTGCCCTGGTTCATTTCTTGCTGGCCCTCACGTGGTTGTTACCCCAGCTCTGTGTGCTGCCAGAGCTCCCTGGGGCTGTGCAGGTGCCCTGTGCCTGGGGCTTCCCCAGGTTCCCAAGTGCCCCAATCTCCTCCCTGCTCCCTGCTCCCACAGTGTGTCTGCTCTCAAGCCCAGGAGAGAGGAAGGGGATTCCCAGCAGCAGGCCTGGGTCTGTAACTTCCCTCTGCTGTGCCTTCTCTCCAGATGTTTAATGAAGTTGGTCACAGCAGGATCAGCCTGGAGAACACTGGCAGGAGTGAATTCAGCTGGGTGCTGAGCCCTCGCCCTGCAGACCAGCATCTGCCTGGTGTGTTTCTGGTCAAGCCCAGCACTGTAAGTAGCACAAGTGATGACCCCAGCCCTGTGCCAGGTGGCCCAGGAGAGTGTTAAAGGGAAAAAAGAGTGGGGGGAAAAGGGAGAAAAAAGTCAGAGGGGAAAACCCAAACCCAGCCATGAGAGAGAGAGGGCTGTAAGCAATTTCTGCTGGGGGCAGAGGAGGTCAAACAAGTGCTCTCTGACGCTGGCAAGGGGGGTTATTTACAGACCACGAACGAGACGGGGCTGCTATGGAAAGTGCCTTGAGCTGTTTATTTTTCAGCATCAGTGTCATTACATGATTATGATAATGGGAAGATGCTAGCAGCTCACAATCTAGGCAGCAGGCTGAAAAACTTAATGTTACAACTTACTTTATAAGCTTCTTGACCAATCACACAAAGCAAAAGCACATTGACAGTAGTTCTATGAAATCACCATAAGCACTCATACCTTTGGTTAAAACAGTGCTTGCTTATTTAGAATACAATACTTGTAAGCCTTAAACCACAATGCACAGAGCTCTATTATTAAGCTTTAACCTTCTTAATATCTTGCTAGATAAACTTTCTGCAGCTTAGAGAGCTATTCAGACAAACGTTAATACACAGGCTATTGTTCTATTTGCCCTTGCTTTTTCTACCATTTAAATAATTTTTCTGCTGACCTATCTCATGGCTGCTGCTTAGCTCTGCTCACAGTTCTGCTGTCTCTGAGGCCTGCCTTTTGCAGCTTTCCCAAACCCCTCTGATTTTACAGATTCCCACACTCTCCTGACAGACTCCCCACGGCCTGGGCTGGTGGGTGGCTCTGCTGTCCCAGGGCAGACACCGGCGGGAGGCACAAGGGTGTTGGTCACTGCCCTGTCCTGCTGTGAGGGCAGCAGAGGAGAATTCTTTTTGATGGATTTCTTGGATGAAAATAAGGCACAAACACAAGTATTAGCAGCATCCCAGCACTGCCCAAGCTCCCCAGCCCTGCCTGGATGTCTTTGAGCCGAAGCAGCGCTCCTGCCTTTGTCCCTCCTTGCAGGGGGAACAGGAAGCGATTGGCTTTCCCAATTCTTCATGCCTGTCCCTGAGACATAAACTTTAAAGAATTTAGGGATTTTATAGGAGCTGAGGTTTTAATTAGAGATAAGCTTTATTGGAATTAATCAAAATAAATGGGTAGGCCTTGATGAAGTTAAGAGTTAGTAGTTAACTAATAATTGATTGCTTGTCAACATAATGTTTGGTTGGCTGGGTTTATAATGAAGAATATAGAGCTGATAAATAGCTTTTAGGAACATCAGACAATTCTAGGCCTCCTCTGTTCTGAAACCAATTGAAGATGGGGAATGGGAGTTCTACCAAGGGTTCATTTGTCATATTTGCATTGAAAAGGTGGAAAGCTCAGAACAGGAAGACTTCATTTACTTCCTCATTTTGGGACCCCTCCCCATGAAAGGGACCACCGACTCATTTCAAGGAACAAACTATGCATGGTTAATAGCTTTTGAATTAATTACCATGCTTAATAGCTTTTGAACTAATTACCATACAAAGCAGGGACTGGGATGTACCAAAGTTATGAATATGCATTTGTATTTTGGGTATTCAATACTTGTGTAGATAAAAGCACTCTGTAATCACCTGTAAATCACAGTGTGTATTTGGGAGCTGTCCCACAATAAACACACACTTTCTAACTTTAAACTGTTAGAGAGTCTTTGTCCCTCACAGTTGGATATCGGTACTAGATCAATATCCGTATTTTTAATAAATCATCCCCTACAGGAGATGAGAGGAGCTGCTGGTCCTGCTGAGAGGCTTCCCTCCCACAGCAGCAGCAGCAGCAGCAGCAGAGCCTTTTTTGCTGAGGCAGGCTCTTGCTGGCAGAGGGCAAACCCCACGAGCAGCAGAGCTGTGCTCACATCGGGCTGTGCTGGGGCTGCAGCCTCGTGAGCCCTGGGGAGGACTCACTGCACCCCAGGGTCAGAGGCTCGACCTTTTGGGCACGAGGAAGGCAGAAGGTGTGAGAAGGGAAGGGCACCCCTCAGTTAAAATTTAAAGAAAATTTAAGAAGAGACAATAGGGGACAAAGTCAATAAAAGCAGAAGTAACAGTGCTGGGTGCTTGGCTGCAGCCAGAGGCACAGCAATCAACACAGCAACACCCTTTATACACCCTGGGTATTGTATCAGCCTAATACATATTTACAAATGGTTGTACATATTCAAACATTTTATCCTAGTTCCTCCTCTGTCCCAGCTCTTTGGAGCATGTGCAGTTGTCCTAGTGGTGGCCATTTGTTACTTTTCAACACATTCAACAGGTTTCCATTCCTTCACTGGTTAAATGTTAATATTACAACAACTCTTCACCAACACTGGTATCACAACACAACACTTGCAACAAAAGATCTCTAAACTTATGTGGAACTTCTTTCACAAAAGTCAACATTATAAACCACATAGTATTTACTCTAACAGTTGTGAAAACCAACATTGTAATATCTTTATTACAAAGGTGATGTGCTCTGATGGTTCCTTCTAGATGAGAGCCTGTCTGCTCAGCCTGTCTGTCCCCTGAGCCATCCCCATCAAACACTCTGATGCATTCCCTCCCTCTCCTCCTGTCCCTGCAGGGCTTCCTTGCACCTGGCCAGAAGCAAGTGCTGAAATTCTCTTACCTGCCGGCATTACCAGGAGCTTTCAGCAGGATTTACCAGCTCCAAGTGGGTGACCTGGAGCCAGAAAATATCTGCCTGAGAGGAGAAGCGACCTGCCCCATGATCAGTGTGAACCTGCCCTGGAACATCAGAGGTGGGCACTGCCTGTCTGCCTGAGGAAGGGCCCCTCTGCTTTTGTTCCCTACCACAGGTCCATAGGGCAGCTCATGCTCACCTCCACCAGGCCTGGAGGGTTGCAGGACTCCCAGACCAAGTCAAGCCCCCTGGTTGCTTCATGAGTCTTGAGCAGGGGATCCCACGTGGGCTTTGTCCCAGGAACCAGCTTGCCAGCACATCTGGCAGGGTCCTGAAGGGTGATGGCTGGACTGACAGGCTTGGGAAGGCTGTGAGAGAGGCTGGCAGGGCTTCTGGCAGGGCTGGGTTTGTGTGACACTGCAGGGGATGAGATGCTCCTCGGTGGGGAGGGAGGTGGGTGGGAGCGAACACGAGGATTCAGAGAGGAGCAGCAGCATCCACTTCCCATAGATGGCTTGAGGGATTTCTTTCTGGAATGTTGGGAGGTGGGGACTTCCCAGCTTCAATGGGACTGGCACTTTGCTCACACTTCTCTTTGTGGATGTTTTCTTCCTTCAGAAAATGAAAACGATGAGAAGCCACTGAAACAGCCCATGCAACAGTACAAGCAGAGGAATAAATTACAAGTTGTGCAGAAGAGGACTCAGAGCCTGAGGAGTGAGACCTTGATGTCTCAGAGCCTGAAAACTCAGACCCCAGAGACTCAGATCTCAGAGACTTGGAACCTGAAGACTCAGGACCTGCAGCCCTGCTTGCTTGGCTCTGGCATTGCAGTAAGAACAGCTGCAGCCCCGTTTGGCACATGCCACCCTCTCCATGTCACCTGAGCCCCTTGCAGCCCACAGCAGCTTCCTGGTGCCCTGATGGCACCTGGGACCTCCCTGCCCACTGACAAGCAGGTGTCACCTCAGCATTGGCCCTAGGGCTGCCCCTCTGGTCATGGTCTCCTCTGGGGCTGCAGCAGCTTGCTGGCTACCCCAGGGAGAGATGCTGAAGGCCATGCTCCAGGGATGGAGTTGATGGTGCTCTGAGGGAGATGCAGATCATTGCTGGGCAGTTTGTTGGTCCCAACCCAAGCCCTGCCAGGTTTACAGACCTTAACAGCACCTGCCTGATTGTGCCCTGGGGCTGTGCTGGCCCTGCTCATCTCCAGAGGCTTGGTCCTGGTTCCCTTTCAGGACAGTTTTTGTCCAAGCTGCCTTGGTACTGGCTGGGGGCAGGCAAGTGTCTGGAGCTCTGGAGGGTTCCTGGCTTGTCTGTCTGCCTGGCCAGAGCAGCTTTGCTGACGGTGTCTGGGCAGGCAGAGATGCTGCAGTTGCTTCCCTGGAGATGAGGTCCTGGCTGAGAGAGCAGGAGGTGTCACAGGCACTGAGCAGCCAGACAGGAGGAGCCACAGCCCCTCCCAACAGGAGCAGGGTGGGATCCTTTCCCAGCTGCAAGCTGGGCCTTGGGAAGTGACGCCGGCCGGGGGCTCTGTACAAATCACAAACGGGACAGGGCTGCTGTGGAACTGCCTTGAGCTGGTTTATTTTTCAGCATCAGTCTCATTCCATGGTTATGACAATGGGAAGATGCCAGCAGCTCACATCCCAGGCAGCAGACCAAGAACTTCATGTTACACAACTTACTTTATAAGTTTTTTGACCAATCACACAAAGCAAAAGCACATTGACAATAATTCTATCCAACCACTACAAGCACACGTACCTTTGGTTAAAACAATGCTTGCTTATTTCAAATGCAATACCTGCTTGTAAGCCTTAAAACACAATGCACAGAGCTCCATTATTAAGCTTTACCCTTCCTAATATCATGCTAGATAAACTTTTCTGTAGCTTAGAGAGTTATTCTAGACAAGCGTTAATACACAGACCATTGTTCTATTTGTCCTTGCTTTTCTACTCTTTAAATATTTTTTCTGCTGACCTATCTCATGGCTGCTGCTTAGCTCTAATCACAGTTCTGCTGTCTCTGAGGCCTGCCTTTTGCAGCTTTCCCAAAACCCTCTGATTTTGTGGATTCCCACAGGAAGGACCTTTGCTAACCAGCCCCTGTCTTCTCTTTCCTCAGCCAAACACTCAGCTGCAGATAAACATGCTGAGGATGCTGATAGAGAAGGCTGCTCTGGAGCTGCAGGAAAAGCTCACATCCCAGCCCCAGAAGTGCAGGTTCCCTGCCAAGCGCCTGTGCCAGAGCCTTGTCAAGTGAGTAGGGACTCCCATCCCCATCTCCAGGTGCCCCATGGGGAACAGCCAGTGAGGCAGAGTAGAAATTTTCCAGGGCAGGAATCCATTTTGATTTAGGTGGAATGTACATCTTTAAATATGTAGCTTGATGTGCAGTCTGACTGCAAAAGCCCAGGCTCAGAGAAACTGCTTCAGTGAAGGACAGAGATAAGGGGGAGGGAGACAGAAAGTGATAGAGACAGAGACTGCTGTGAGAGCAGGTCAACCTGACCTAGGAGTTCTTTCTGATAAAGAATTAGCAGCAAATGTCATGCGAAATTCGTAAAAATGAATATGTATGAACCTGTTGTGAAATTGTATGCATATGTATTTGAGAGGGGGACAAAAAGGACCTGAAGTTCCCAGAAGTACACATGTGATTTTAGGGGAACGATTCCCACATGCGTCCAGCGCTGTAATGAACATACCGGCGTTACAACTTTCACAAAAGTTGTGGAGTTTTGGTTATCTCTGCAAACCACCCAGCCATGCCCCCTTCTTCTGAGAGCTCCCTGGGTCTGCAGAGCTGGGAACAGCCTGGACTCCAGCAGGGCTCTGCTCCTGCTGGCTGTGACACGCTGCATGTCAGCAGTGCAGTGTCCTCCCTTCCCCAGCCCCACGCTGAGCTTTGGCCTGCTCAGCTCCCCACAGCTGTGGGGCTCTGTCCCTAGAGCTGGGGGCACCCAGTGCACCCCTCCAAGCCCTTCCAGACAGCCTCAATTCTGTCCCTGCTGCCCAGCTCTGAAAGAGACAACTCCCAGCTGATGTCTTGGTTCCAACCAACAGAGCACGCTAAACAAAAGGAGAAGGGAACTGCACGTGTCAGCAAACCCTTTAACACCCCAAATCAGATGGGCTGAACCCTGGTGGGGTGCCAGGGCTTATCTAGGGGACTTGGTGGGTCCCTTTGCACCATCACGATGCAGCACAAGCACAGGAGGCTTCAATTCAGGAAGAAGATGCTCTGCAGAACAGCTCATGTGATCTGGCTGCAGAACAATGGAGATTTCCTGTGCAGGCAATCTCATTCCTAGGCCCCAAAGCAATTCCAGGCTCAGGCTGTACACCAGGCTAAGCAGTTTCACTGAGAGCAGTGGACTCAGCTGTACTGGCTTTTCATGGCAGAGGAGCTGTGGCCAGTGTCCATTTTAAATAATTTTACTTTCAGGTACAATTAGTAGCTGATAAAACCCAGGACCTGCACTCCTCCTGACTTGCCAAACTCTTTGCCAGGTGGTCAGCCCATGGGTTTCATGGGCTTGAGCTGAGTTTTTACAGCAGTGAATAAGGAAATACCCACTCTATTTGTGGCTGTCCCCTTGGGCGTGTAGCCAGGCTGTGGTTTAAGGACTGTCCCAATCCTCCTTGCAGAGTTGAGCTGCCCGAGTATGTCCTGGACATGGGCCCTGTCCTGAAGGGTTTCACTGAGAGCAGCACTCTGGAGATCACCAACCCTGGGCAGATCCCAGTGTTCTTCCAGGTGGATGTATCTGCCCTGCAGGACACAGGTAAGCAGTGCTGGAGATGCTTCCTGTGGCCTTGAAGGAGGTGTCTCAGACAGGTTGGCTCAAGTCACTGAACTTGGGGAGATTTTTGAGCTTTTCCTTCTCAGTGCCCCTGCTGGGAGCTTTAGAGGCAGAATTCTCCTGGCCATCCATGCCCAGGGACCTCTCCTGGCCTGCCTGTGACTGCCCCATACACTTCAGTGCAGGGGCAGATGGGCTCAGCACCTCTCAGCATCTTCTGCCCTTGGCTCCCACGAGCAGCAAGTTTCTTTGGGCACTCTGTGGGCTTGTTTTGCCAGCCAGTGGGGTCTGCTGTGTTTTGGAAGAGCTTTGTTTGGAGTTCACACTGTCACAGCACTTGTGTTCAGCCTTTGTTGAGGAAGCAGCCTGTGAGATCCTCTGGTGGATCAAAAGAGGCTTCCAAAAGAGGCCTTGAGGCAAAGCTGCCCTTCCCTCACACAGTGGCTCACTGTGTCTGAGGGGTGTTCAGGGGCACTCTGAGTTTTTGTCCAGGTCCCAGCACGGCGTGGGGCTTTTCCCAGACCTCTCAGCCAGGACACCTGTAAGGCCCTAACGTGCTTAGGACACATTTTGTGTTTCTGGTGTATTGATGCCAGCCAGGGGCTATTTACAGACCACAAACGGGACAGGGCTGCTGTGGAACTGCCTTGAGCTGGTTTATTTTCAGCATCAGTCTCATTACATGGTTATGACAATGGGAAGATGCCAGCAGCTCACATCCCAGGCAGCAGACCAAGAACTTCATGTCACAACTTACTTTATAAGCTTCTTGACCAATCACACAAAGCAAAAGCACATTGACAGTAGTTCTATCCAATCACCATAAGCACACGTACCTTTGGTTAAAACAGTGCTTGCTTATTTTGAATACAATACCTGCTTGTAAGCCTTAAAACACAATGCACAGAGCAACATTATTAAGCTTCAACTTTCCTAATATCTTGCTAGATAAACTTTTCTGTAGCTTAGAGAGTTATTCTAGACAAGCATTAATCCACAGACCATTGTTCTATTTGTCCTTGCTTTTCTAGATTTTAAATATTTTTTCTGCTGACCTATCTCATGGCTTCTGTTTAGCTCTAATCACAGTTCTGCTGTCTCTGAGGCCTGCCTTTTGCAGCTTTCCCAAAACCCTCTGATTTTGTGGATTCCCACAGTGTATCTCAGCTGCTTTGTGTTCATCCCTTCAAGGTTTCAGCGTGGACCTGGGCCTGATGCAGTGCCTGCCCCCCGGGCGCAGCGTGGCGTTTGACGTGCGCTTTGAAAGCGCCCAGCAGCCCCAGGGTGCCGTGGATGTGCTGCTGCCCATAGAGGTACCACAGCTCCTGGGGCAGGCAGCGGGCTGGGCACAGCAGCAGATGTCACCTGCACCCTCTGCTGAGCTCTCTGTCCTTCTCCAGGTGATCAAAGGCCCCACGTCTCACATCCGCCTCCGCGCCACCGTGTTGGAAGTGTCGCTCGAGCTCTCCAAGAAAACCCTGCAGTTCTCTGACACCCTCGTTGGGCAGTGCCAGGTTGAGACCATCCGGCTCTACAACTGGTTCCAAGTGCCCTGCACATGGTTCATTACTGCCAGCAAGCCTGTTCTGGAGGTAAAGCACAGGGGACACTGAACACGTAGTGTGACAGAGTTCACAGGGGTCTCGGGTTGAGGGAAGAGACGAGGATCTGACTCCATGTTTCAGAAGGCTTGATTTATTATTTTATTATATATATTACATTAAAACTATACTAAAAGAATAGAAGAAAGGATTTCTTCAGAAGGCTAGTTAAGAATATAATAGGAAGGAATGATAACAAAAGTTTGTGGCTCGGACTCTCTGTCCGAGCCAGCTGGGCTTTGATTGACTATTAATTAGAAACATCCAACATGGGCCAATCAAAGATCCACTTGTTGCATTCCACGACAGCAAATAACCATTGTTTACATTTTGTTCCTGAGGCCTTTCAGCTTCTCAGGAGGAAAAATCCTAAAGAAAAGATTTTTCATAATGGATGTCTAGCGACAACATAACTTCTGGGTTGGGTTTTCTTTGTGTCTCTTGCCCTTTCTGCTCCTGTGGCTGCCTGAGCACTTGGGTCTGCAGCGTGTTTGAGGAAACTTCTGAGTGTCTAGATCAAGGCTGGTTTTCCTGGACCTGTTCCATGAGCAGATGCTTTGCTTTTCTGCCATCTTCACCCATTCCTCCTCCTCTGAGGACAGTAGCTCCCTATCTGCCTGTCCTGGGTGAGGTTTTCCCTCCAGCTCTAGGCCATGGGGGCCACACTTGGTTTGTCTGTGGGGCTCTCAGCACCGTGTCAGTGTCTCAGAGCATGAGGAGACCTCACACAATTGGTTTCTGTGCCCAGAACAAAAATGTAGGTCAGAAGCAGCAGGCGCTGGAGGATGAACCCTGTCCCTTTGAAGTGACACCCTGCCAAGGAACCCTTGATCCAGGACGGTGGCAGGATTTACAAATCCAGTTTACACCCGAGGAGGAGGTGAGATTGGCAGGTGTCAGCCCGGGAGGCTGTCAGGGCTATCTGGAACTGAGGGCCTGGTGCAGAGAGTGTGGTGGGAGCTCTGCCTTCACAGGGAGCTTTCTGCAAGCCCCGTACTCAGCGTGGCCCGGTTCACCCCACAGAGCTCTCCCGTGAGATGTGCTCTGAAATGCCCATTTTCCATGGGAAATGAAGTCATTTCCCCAGGGTCTGGGTATTAGCTCAGAGGTGGCTTTTGGGGCTCTGAGGACTTGCAGGGTCCTAGTTGCTGGCAGCTTTAGTTTTGGAGAAATCCAGCCAAGTTTGCCAATTTCTCCCTTGGCACCCCACTGTCTGCTGTGGTGAGTGGCCCCAAACAGAGTGGCCCCAAACATTTTCCATGGGAAAAGAAGCCATTTCCCCAGGGTCTGGGGATCAGATTACAACTGGTGTAAGACCACAGCAAAGAGCACAGGGACCATCAGGGCTCTGAGGCTGCCTCTTGGCACATGGGGGGATGTGCCCCACTGCCCTCAGCCTCCCCCTTGCCTGGCTGCATTTGCAGCTGCAGCACTCGGTGCAGAGCAGCTGCTCCCTCGCTGAGGATAATCCTGGAGTGGCCAAGCCTGGGCTGATCCTGCTGCAGGACTGACAGACAAAACAGCCCCCAGACACCTTGCTGAGCACGGCAGGACAGTCACCTGTAGTGCTGTGCTGCCAGCAGTCCCTGGGGCTCTGGCCTGCCTGCACATTCCCGTGCAGCTGGGGATTCAACTGAAAGGACAAAGCATTCCCAAAAATGGTGTTTGCCTGTGGCTGCTGGGTCTGAGGAACTGGCAGTGTGTCCCAGCATGGACACAAGTGCTTCTGTGCCCACAAACAGTCCCAGGGATCTTTTAATTGCTCGAGAGGTGTAACCATCTTGTGTCTGGCTTGGGCCAGAGCCCAACACTAAACAGGGAAGATGACCCTTTTATCTGGCCAGCAAGAGCTCATTTGCCTCTCTGCTGGAGCTGGTGTTTGCCTGATGCAGCAGTGCCAGGGCTGTGTCTGGACACTGCAGCCCCGAGGGCCCTTCCCATGAGCATTGCACTCCTGCATGACGAGGTGAAAACGCCTGACAGTCCATTGCACATCCATCTGATACCAAATACCCAGTTTCAGTGCACACCAGGGGTCATGCCAGTTACTCAGACCCAGGACACAGACACTGTACTCCCAGGCATAAATAAATATTTGGTGATTATAATTTATGTAGTCCCTAGCATAAATAAATATTTGGTAATTATAATTTATGTAGTTCCTAGCATAAACAAATATCTGATTTCCGTTCACCTTGGAGGGACTGGTAACACCCTGACCTTGGGGCAAGCTTTGTATTTGGGGTGCTGTCACCTGGGACTTCATGGATGATTCTTCTGCTCTTTTCTCTTTTCAGAGGTTTTACAAGAATGAGCTAAAGTTCAACATTTGTGGGAGCAGCAATTACTTAAAGCTGCAGCTCTCAGGACAGGGTCTGGAGGCACGGTTGGAGTTCAGCCCCCCAGCACTAAAGATGGGACGGGTGCTGGTGGGCAGCGATGGCGTGGAGGCCACAGTGGTGGTGAAGAACCCGTGCACCTTCCCCATTGAGTTTTACTGCCTGGACTTTGATGAGCAGAACCTTGAGGAGGAGAAGGTGAGAAGGCAGGTCTGGTCCCCATGGACACGCTGCCCAAGCCTCACAGCACTCCAGCATTGCCAGGCTTGTGCCAGGGAGATGGAGGCAACCCCCAGGGCAAGGCCAGCTCTGCTGACACGCTGTGGGAAGACTTCAATAGTTGGTGTTGTTGGGAGGGAGGGAGAAGACAGAAATGGAGTTTGTTGAGTGTGTGAGATGAGAAAAGGAATCTTGCTGTGGTTTCTCTTCCCTACACACACAAAGATCCTGCAGATGGCTCTGGGGTCTGGGCACCAAAAGAGCTTTTTGATGCCTCCACGCGCCGTGGGTGGGACGCTGCCCCCACAGGTGCTGGAGGACTGGGAAGCACAGGAGAGGCTGAAGACTCAACAGGCAAAGCTCAAGGCCAGGGCAGGGGCCCAGCCTTCAGCTGAAAGCAAAGGTCAGGAGCCTAAGGAGAAGGTGAAGGAGGCTGAACAAAAACATGGAGGGCAAAGGAGTCTTCAGTCATCTCAGCTGGAGACACAAAGCCAGGGTGCAGAAGGGGCAGTCAGAGATGAGCGTGTCGGGGTGCAGGGCCTGGACGTGCAGGTCACCCATCCAAAGGCCATGATCTGGGACATCCTGAGGGATGGGAAGCTGCCAACCAACGAGCAGGTAAAACCCTGCAAGGCTCAGATCCTGAGCTTGCCATAGTTGTGGGCCCTGGAGCATTGTGTCCCCACAGGTGATAATGGCACAGAGCCTTGTCCAGGCCCCTGATGATGTTCCACAATGACTCTGTATCACCTGTGTGGATGGGGAGGTTACCACCGTCCCTCAGATGGGCAGAAAGTGGGAGTGCTCTGTGTCCAAGTCTGTTCAGAGCTTCCAGCCTGGAAATCATGATAAACAGTCCAGGACAGGGCAGCTCATGGCCATTGTTTCCTTCAGCTGAGTCACTCGGGAGAGGTTTCTCTCCCAGTCCCGCTTGTAGCTCTTGCCTCTGCTCGGGAGCCTGCTATGAAAAATGTGTATTTTATGACTGGCTTTTTGCAAATATTAAAATGAATATTATATGTGTTGTGTTAGAAAGTAATGCTGTATTAATTCTCTTAAGAAGTGTGTTAAATATAGTTTTAGGTTATAAAAAATGTTAAAATAGAAACTGTGCTATGTAGGATATATTTTTTTTAAGAAAGGACTTGCAGTGAGATAACAGCCACAGGACACCCAAATCTTTCAGAGAAAAAGAATTTATTGCCCTCTTGTCAGAAGAAACGAATTTCTTCCTGCCTCGAAGGTGCTGTCAGGATTCAGAGGAAGAAGCTGACACTGACCAGACAGAATCCTGTGTTTGAATGGAATTTATGCATCCTGTATGAAGTGCATGAACATGCAACAGGCTCTTGTTTCTAAGGGTTAATCCTTTGTTAACAGGGGTCCTTTTTCGGGCTCCTGCTGCCCAGAAAAAGGCACCCAGACATCCGTAACTCTTTGTATTTGTTGTCTCATATTGCCCTAATTCAATTTGTCCAAATTATTATTACTCTAATTGTATTACTATTTTTTATAACCATTTTATTACTATTAATCTTTTAAAATTTTAAGAACAAGTGATTGGCGTTTTTCACACTGCTCACCCCACTGGGCATAACAAAGCACTTGTACTTCATAGAAGTGAAAAACCCCATTGCCAAAAGCTCAGTGCCTTTAAAGAAGGAGTTGTGAGGATGAAGGTGGCAGAAGGATGAGCAGGATTTTCTCTTCTGTTTTAGCTGCAGGAACATCTGGGACTGCATCCCCAAGGGCCTCCCCTTCCCCGCACTGCTGTGCTCTCCACATTCGAGTGCCCAGAGGAGAGGTTGGGCCCTGCAGGGCGTGTGGAGCCCTTCACCATCGTGGCACCAGGAGCTGCTGCCATGGGAGACAATCTGGTGGGTGCTGCAGAAGGTGCCAGGGCAGGGACCAGGCTGGATGGGGGCATGGGGGACAGGCTGGGTGGAAAAGGATCATTGTGGAGAGGTTGTGAAGATGTGATGGGGCCCCGTGTCTGCAGGTCTGCTTTCTGTCAGGGGTGGGACAAAAGAGACAGCTCTGCTGGAGACAGAGCAGTTCTGTAAGACAAGAGGGAAAAAATCACTGAAACCCTCAACTTCCTTTGAGGAGAGGGTCCTGAGGGAGCAGGGGAGTCCTAGGCAAAGCAAACACCAATAAGGAAAACCAAGTCCATGGGCAGGTGGACTTATTTATTTCTTCTCTCTTCTGCTGGTGAACAAACCCCCATTTTGCTTTCCAGGATGATGTCTCAGGGCTCAGCTCTCCCTCCCTTTTCTCTCTCCCCTTAGGCCAAGGCCCCAGATGTGAGGGGCAGTTCTGCCAAGGGCCAACCAAGGATGGGTAAAGCGGCCAGGAGAGACAGCTCTTCAAAGGAGAACCAGATCTCCACACAGGGAACAGAAAATCCCCAGGATTCCTCCACAACAAGATCCAAAAGTGTGCTGGAAAGTGCCTCAGTCCCCAAAGAATTCCTCAGGTGAGCTGCACGGGAGGAGGTGATGCCTCTGCTTCTTGCTCCTCTTGCCAAACAAGGTCCCTCATCCCCAGCTCCACAGTGCCTCCGTGGGATGGCCGGTGCACCCTCCTTGCTTCATCTGCTCCTTGTCTGAAGCCTCCTCTTTACCTGCCAGGCTGAAACGGCACCGCTGGATGGTGCCTGCCCAGGGTGAGGTGGAACTGAAGGTCCACTTCTCCACCAGAAAGCCGGGCAGGTTTGAGCAGACGCTGAGGTTTGAGCTGGTGCAGACGAAGCGCCGGTACGAGCTGCCCTGCAGTGGCACCGGCCTGTGCCCCAGCATCAGCCAGAGCCCTCGGTAAGGCTTGTGGGAATCTACAAAATGTACAAAATGTAGCATTGGAATGCTCATTGTGATTGCACCTACTGCCGAGGCAGTCAATAGAAAGAAACAAAGAAGAACAAGGTCTGCTCGTCGTTGTGATGAGAGCTGTAACAGTGATTTCATGCCTTGGAAGGCTGTGAAAAGGGTTTCAGCAGGTTTGTTTTTACCCCAGCAGGCTTCAGCAATGGCATTGAAACAATTAGACTTTCACAGCATTAACTTGCTGTGTTGTAATACAGCAATGCTTAGTGCAAGCAAGAACATGCTTCTAGCAGGTAATAAGCAGAAATATTATAGTAAGGCTACGAAACACAAGTAATAAATGACACGGTTATGAAGGTTTCTTTTTAGGTGAACAGAGAGGGGGAATTGTGGGAATCCACAAAATTAGAGGGTTTTGGGAAAGCTGCAAAATGCAGGCCTCAGAGACAGCAGAACTGTGATTAGAGCTAAGCAGCAGCCATGAGATAGGTCAGCAGAAAAATTATTTTAAAAGTAGAAAAGCAAGGACAAATAGAACAATGGTCTGTGTATTAATGCTTGTCTAGAATAACTCTCTAAGCTACAGAAAAGTTTATCTAGCAAGATATCAGGAAGTTTGAAGCTTAATAATGGAGCTCTGTGCATTATGTTTTAAGGCTTACAAGCAGGTATTGTATTCTAAATAAGCCTGATTGAGCAATTACTTTGTAAGCCTTTCATTAATCTGTAATTATTAATAAGATTTTATGACTGACCTGCCAGTGGGTGTTGGGGGTAATGTACAACAGGAATTACATTTTCCTGTAATGACATTGCATCCTCACTGCTGGATCCAGTCTGCCTGAACACTTTGTCATTGAAGCTATTGTGTATTTCTGCCTTTACTGTCACTTCTTTTTAATGCCATTTAACATTAAGTTCTTGTCTCCATGGGAGCTCTGGAGGGCAAGAGATATTTTGTCAACCCAATTTAATGAAATCAAAACAGTTTAAAAAACAGACAATCTTTAGCCAGGCTGATGGATGGTCTGGGATTTCTCTTTGCCTCTTTAACCCTTTCACTCCAAAGTCATTTCCACCCCTGAGAGAAAGGTCATTTGTTATCTTGCTTGCATTCCTCTTGGGAATTGATGCTTTATATTTCTTTCTCAGACTTTGAGGTAACCCATAAAATCCAAAGCAGTTTCATGACTTTTATGAAAGAAATGAGCTAAACTCCTTTTCCAAAAGCCTTTCTTTATGGTCTGCAGGGAAGGCACCCCAAGAAAGAAGGGGAGAGAACCCATGTGCCTGGTGTACTGTTATTTTTCTAGGCACCTTTGAATTTACATTGTATTAAAGACTCTTGGAAGTGGCCTGAGCATCATCAGGCTTCTGGGCTGGAGGCACCAAGTGCAGGGGGAGGCCTCAGAGTAAGGCAGGGATGAGCACTCGCCCATGGCCCTGCCTGGGATCCATTTCCCTCACTGGTTTGTTCGAGCAGGGTCTCCCAGCACCACTTCCTCGGGTGCACACGGTGCTCTCCTGGGTGTGTGGCAAAGGCAAGAGTCTGCTCTGCAGCCTTTTCCCTTTTTATGGACAGGTACAAGGCCCAGAACTGTCCTGGCAACTCGGAGAATCTGACCATCCTCAACAACTGCCCCGGGGACGTGGAGGGCCAGTTCTGCTTTGAGAGTGCTGGGGAAGCAGAGCCCTTCCTTCTGGAGCCTCCCAGCACGAGCCTGAAACCAAAGGAGAAGCAGGTGGGAGAAGGGCAGGCCCAGCAGGCAGCACAGGTTTTGTCCCCCATGGTTTAGGGGCTGCATTTCAGAGAGGGTGCTCGGTGATTGGAGGGGGTTGGCAATGCCACCTGCTCTGAGACACCTCACACTTCTCGTGGTTGTTCTTACACCTCTGTGCCCCTCCAAGACAGCATTCCCTGCTGTAGGAGTGCAAAGTTGGGCTGATGGGGTTTGTTACTGCAGCAGGATCCCACTGGGGCAGCCCATGAGATGAACAGGTTAGCAAAGCTTGGGAGTCCACCAATGCTTGTGAAGCTGGGCAGGCCACAGGGGAAGCAGCCAACAGAGACAAGGACTTACAGGCTGCCTACCGAAAGAATAATCTGAACAGTGTTTGTTTCTTGCTGCCTCAGGTTTCAGATACAGAAAACACCCTGGGGATTGTTCAGGCTGAAAACATCAAAATCTCTGCAGAGGTCTGTGATGTTTCTCTGAGCATCGACGTGCCTGAAGGTCAGTGGGTGCCTCCCAGACAAAGCAGTCCAGGTGGAGCAAGGAAGAGGAAAATGTCTGATCATGTGTGTCCTCCCTCTAGCCAGGCCTGGGCTGTCAGCCTTGGCACTTGGTGGCCTGTGGGCATGGCAGCCATACTTGCAGAGCAGCGTGTGCTGTGCTTAGGGATGTGTCAGGGTGTTTCCCTGGAAGTGCTGGCATGGGGAACTGCCTGGGGAACTGCCTGCAGAGGGAGGAAGGCTTGGAGCTAGGAAGCCTCGAACATGCAGGTGTCTGTGCACGTCAGGGGGCAGCTGGAGCTCCCTGCATGCTGACATGCCTTGCTCTCCTCCTTAACAGCTGTCAGAGTCAATCACATCGAGTTTGGGCACTGTCCTGTCGGGGAGCCCTGCTGGAGGGCCTTGACCATCAGCAGCCACGCGCAGACCAAGGTCATGCGCTTTGAGTGGGAGGCAGACGCCCCATTCCGCTTCTCCCCCAAGGTGAGCGTGGGCTGCTCTGCCTCTCCCCAGTGCTCAAGCCCTGCCCTGCTGTGCCTGGGAGCTGGCAGGGAGTCCTCACATGCCACTGACAGCCCATTCCAGTGCCATGGAGGAGATGCAGTCCCTGCCTTGGCTGGGCCAAGGCTGCCAGCCTTGCACAAAAGGCTTCATGTTATGGCAGGTGGCACCTTCTGTTCACACTTTTGTCTATCAAACTTCACGGAAATCCACTCTGAGGTGCACATTCCTGGCACAGCTGTTCCCCACATCGGTCCCTTCTGCTGTCAGTCCTGCCCTTGGCAGTGCTCCCAGTTTGGTCTTGACTCCCTGATTCTCCCTAGGTGGGACACCTCCATCCTGGCTGTGCCAAGGACATCACAGTGACCTTGAGATCAGATGTCCCAGCCACCTTCAGGAGGCACCTGGTGAAATGTAAGGTGACCACAATCAACTTGGAGCTGCCACAAGGGAATGTTCAGGACTGGGATGACCAAATGACCATCACCATGTGGAAGAATACCACCAGGAATGACCGGGCAGCCAGGTGGCCTAAAATAGAGAGGGTAAGAAGCACAACAGCAAAAAAAGCCAACCCAGCTTTTACAAAAAGAACCACCATAACACCATCCCTGCTGGCTGAGCAGCTCCTGCTTCCTCTGACATTGGACAGCCCTGAGCTTCACCAGCAGTGCATTCCAGGGGAGAGGTGGATGCACAGTGACCAGATACACTCACACAAGATGGGGAAGCCCTTTGACAAGAGACCTTTAGCCACACACAGCTATCAGTCTGGGCCACAAGCACAAGTGTTGCAGCCCACGTTGAATGGAAGGCAATGCTTTATGATTTTATCCAATTTTATGGTGTTAGAAACCTCTTCATCTGATTGGTGCCTTTTCACCAACAAGGAGTTTGGTCTGCTGCACTCTGTCTCTTCTTTTGAAGTGGAGGGAAATCCACTTCTCCTGCATATGCTGGTGAACTGCAAGTTTTGTCTGCATGAGAATTTGGTTGTGGTCTCTGTATTGTGTGGGATATCTCATCATGGAGTAGCCCAGGCACTGCATGACTCTATGGAGGAGTCTGGAGAAGGATCATCTCCAGAGACTCTTGCATTTATTGTCATTATTGCCAAACACATTCATCTTGGGTGAAGGTTCTTCCTGAGTTCCTGGACCATTTTTAGGCCTCTAAACCATCCCCTTTTCTATCAGAATGTCTGCAGTTGGAGACTTTCCCAGTGAGATCTTTCCCATCCCAAAATGCCCATGCCCAGCTGCCAGCAGTGTGGCTGTTGCTCCAGACATGACATCTGGGGAGCACTTTCTCCTAAGACAAGAAGAACAAGGTGCTTTCTAGAACTCTTCACTCTTGGGCCTCTCCACCCACAGAGCTCCAGCAGGGGAACTTAAGCCTCATTTTGAGACCTGCTGGATGTATAGGGGAGCAGGAAAAAAGCCAGTCCCTCTACAGGGCTGAAGGACAGGGACTGGAATGCAGCTGTAGTCTCCATGGGGATATTAACAGCTGCGGGAGTGACTGCTGGGATCAGTGGCTAGAAACAGCTACTGTGGCAGAACAGTCCCAATTTTGTCATCTTTGCAGGGAAGCAAAAGTGAATGGTCCTTTCCAGTCCCTCTGTGAGGCTGATCCTGGAGGCCAGAAGATTGCCCTGCTGAGCCTGACTCTGTGGGCTCTGCTCAGTGATTCCTCCCTCGTGTGTTTGCAGGTGCTCAAGGCAGTGCCAGAACCAGCTCACGCTGTGCTGGAGGAGAGCAGCCAGGAGGTCGAGGTGTACCTCAGTGCCGTTGTTGCCCACGCCCAGTTCCAGCTGAGCACCACCAGGGTTCAGTTCCAGGACACCTTGCCCTTCCAGACAAGGACAGCCACGTGAGTGCTGCAGGCAGGCACAGCTCCTCCTGGCAGCAGGAGCTGCCTCTGCCCAGGGCTGGCCCAGTGCCTGCTTGCCAGAACTCTCCCCCAGCCAAAACTGTCATTGCCTGGGGCTCTATGCACAAATCACAAACGGGACAGGAATGCTGAGGAACACACCTCGAGCTGTTTAATTTCCAGCATCAGCCTCATTACATGGTTCTGACAATGGGAAGATGCCAGCAGCTCACATCCCAGGCAGCAGATAAAGAACTTCATGTTACAGCTCACTTTCAAAGTTTTTTGACCGATCACACAAAGCAAAAGCATATTGACAGTAGTTCCATCCAACCACTATAAGCACACGTACCTTTGGTTTAAACAATGCTTGCTTATTTTGAATACAATACCTGCTTGTAAGCTTAAAACACGATGCACAGAGGTCCATTATTAAGCTGAGAACTTCCTAATATCTCACTAGTTATACTTTTCTGTAGCTAAGGGAGTTATTCTAGACAAGCATTAATACACAGACCATTGTTCTATTTGTCTTTATTTACTTTCTTCTTCTATCAGTTTTCTGCTGACAAATCTTATGGCTACTACTTAGCTCTAATCACAGTTCTGCTGTCTCTGAGGCTTGCCTTTTGTAGCTTTCCCAAAACCCTCTGATTTTAAGGATTCCCACCAAAACCAGCACAGGCCCCTTGACGTGCACACAAGGCCAAGCAGGAGATGGTGGTCAGGAGAGGCTCAATGCTGCCGCACCTTTGTGCTGGGAACAGCCATGGCTTTGCTGTCACTGCATGTCACCTGTCCCCATCTGCTCAAGAAGAAGTTTGCAGTCAAACCAAGGCCTAAAGTGCGGAGGAAGCCCCTCAGCTTCAGTGTCCTGGGCACCACGTTGGCCCTTTTCTCCTCAACTTCCAGACTTTGAAATACTTTCTTGGGCCAGCCAGGACAGCAGTCTGAGCGTGGCAGGGTTGCCTGGGGAAGAAGATGCTCCTCAGGAGAAAGTGGTACCAGGAGTCCATCAGACAATATTACTGTACTATTTCCTTTACACTTATTGGACTTTTTTTTTAAATTCCTCCTTCTTGCTTTTCAGTTTCACGATGCACAACACAGGGGAGGTAGCCCTGAAATACTCCTGGGAGAAAGGTGAAGAGAGTGAACCCATCAAGAAGCCATTCCCAACTGCTCTGATGCGTAAGAGCATTTCACTTGGTAGCTGAGGGCCTGGGGAGAAGACCCTGCCACTTCACTGCAAAACATGAATTGCTTTTTCATCCTTGTCCCCACATCCACGTTCATCAGCATCTTCCCAGCTGCAGCTCCAGAGGGTTTTCTCCTTGTTCCCCTCTGCCTTTCAGACCCTTCTGTTCTTGCCCTGCCACTTCTGCTCTGCAAAGGAGCTGAGCCAGGCTCTGGGGACAGCCACGTGCTGGGTCAGGACTGGCAAGGGGGACATCAGGTCATCTCTTGGAGAAGTCTGAGACTGGGAAAAACAGTGGTGTAAGGAGTGAGCTGCCCTGCAGCCAGTGTCTGTGTGCAGTTCTGCACTCCAGGGCAAATGCAAAGTCAGTGTCTAAAACCAACTCTCCTGCCTTGGCACAGGAGTGTGTGCTGCAGGCAGAGCCCCTGCTCCCAGACGCTCTATTTCCTGCTAGAATAAAGGACTTGGCCAGAGATGCTCCAAGTGCATCCCAGCTCTCTCCCACCCACCTGCAGCAGGAGGCAGAGCTGCTGGGAACACAGGATTTTGTCTTTGAAAGGTGTCCTCTTCCTCCCTGCAGCTCGGTTCCTCTCCTACAACCCCGAGAAGCAGCACAGAAAGCTGCTGTGTCTTTTCTGGAGGGAGCAGGACCATCCTGCTGAGAGGCCTCCTAAAGTGCGGCAGCTGCAGCGGCCTGACGAGCAGCAGCAGGATTCTGGGAAGCAGCTGGAGCAGGATTCCGAGCAGCAGGAGGAGCAGGAGGAGCAGCCTGAGCAGCAGCAGGAGGAGCAGCCTGAGCAGCAGGACCGCTCCAAGAAGCTGCGCTGCTCACAACAAAAGAACCTCTCTCCAAAGCGTGTCAGCTCCTCCCTCAGAGCCTTCCCAGATGTTCTCCATGACCTGTTCTCCATCAACCCCTGCCGTGGCACCATCGCTCCTGGCCACAAGCAGACCTTTCAGCTGCACTTCTCCCCAAAGCACACGGGGAAGTTTGAGACCACCCTGCTGTGCAGGTGGGAAACGTCAAGGCACTTGGCAACTCCTGCTTCTGATGGGTGTCATTGAATCACAGGGTGGGACAGGCTGGGAGGGAGCACAGGAGGTCATCTGGTCCCACCTCCCTGCTCAGGTGGGCTCATCCCAGAGCACAGGGCACAGGGTTGTGTCCACAGGGCTCTGCAATAATTCCAGTGGGGGCCACTCCACACCCTCTCTGGGCAACTCGTCACCTGCTCAGGAAAGAAGTTCTTCCTCAGGTTCAGGGGGAATTTCCTGTTCAGGTTCTGCCCATTGCCTCTTGTCCTAGTGCTGGGCATCACCAAGCACAGCCTCATTCATCCCTAACACCCTCCCTTCAGTCCCTCTGACTGGCATGGGGAGGGGGGAGACAGGCAGCCCCAGAGAGGCAGCAGAAGCACCCAGAGGAGCACAGAGAGATCATCTGGCCTTGGTAGGGAGGCACTGGGAAAAGACACTGCATGGAACAGTAAGCTCCTGCAGGGTTGTGAAATCTGGAACGAGAGATCCAGGGACCAGCCAGTCCCCAGCTCTGCTTCCTTTTGGGACAAGCAAGGCTGCTCTCCATGGAACCCCACGTGCTGTAGTCGGTCCCCAGGCATTTAACTGGTCATGTTCCTGCCCTTGCACCTCTGCAGCCTCCATGCAGCCAGTGCAGTTGTTGAATTTGCTGCTGGCTGCTTGCACAGAGAGAGGATGCAACACTGTGTGCTCTGCCAGGAGACAGAGAAGTGGCTGGCTGGAAATGTTTGTCTGGCTAATAGCAGTCCCTTTCTTCCCAGGATTCCTAACCTGGAGCCAGCTCAGAAGATGGGGCAGGTGATTGTGGAAGGCAGAGCCCAGGAATGGAAGAATCTTGGTGAACCATGAGAGTGGAGGGAGAAAGGCCAGGGAGCCAAGAAGGAGGTGCTCTGGAGAGCACCCGAGGGACAGCGTTTGTGTCAGCTGGAGCATCCGGCAGGAGCCGGCGACATCGTGCCTTCTGCTGCTGATGGGCTCCCACCTGCAGCAGAGACCTGCCAAGCTCTAGCTTACCTTTTAGTTACCTGAGTTAATTAACTGTTTGTTAGATAGATAAATAGTTGATAGTTGTCAATTAATTGTTAATAAAGAGTTGTTAATAAATTGTTAATTGTCAGCTTGTCTTGCTTTGAAAGACAAGTGTGTGGGACCTCTCTGGAATGGACAATGTGACCCCCTTCTCTCCAAATTATTATAACTTTGAAATGAAAAGGCTTTGAGGAAAATATATGGGAAAAGGAGTAACAGTTCTTTGCCAGTACAGCAAGGCAAACAACACCACCAGCAACAACAACCAACAGCACCAGATACCCAAGCACAGCCTTCCCTCGGCTGCAGGCACTTTGCCTTTGGTGTCATTCCTGTCCCAGCCAGGCCTGGGCTGTCAGCCTTGGGACTTGGTGGCCTGTGGGCACAGCAGCCATGCTTGCAGAGCAGCGTGTGCTGTGCTTAGGGATGTGTCAGGGTGTTTCCCTGGAAGTGCTGGCATGGGGAACTGCCTGGGGAACTGCCTGCAGAGGGAGGAAGGCTTGGAGCTAGGAAGCCTTGAACATGCAGGTGTCTGTGCACGTCAGGGGGGCAGCTGGAGCTCCCTGCATGCTGACATGCCTTGCTCTCCTCCTTAACAGCTGTCAGAGTCAATCACATCGAGTTTGGGCACTGTCCTGTCGGGGAGCCCTGCTGGAGGGCCTTGACCATCAGCAGCCACGCGCAGACCAAGGTCATGCGCTTTGAGTGGGAGGCAGACGCCCCATTCCGCTTCTCCCCCAAGGTGAGCGTGGGCTGCTCTGCCTCTCCCCAGTGCTCAAGCCCTGCCCTGCTGTGCCTGGGAGCTGGCAGGGAGTCCTCACATGCCACTGACAGCCCATTCCAGTGCCATGGAGAAGATGCAGTCCCTGGCTTGACCAAATCCAACAAGATGAGGTTGACCAGGTCCAAGTGCTGGATCCTGCACTCTGGCCACAGCAACCTCTGCAGCACTACAGGCTGGGGACAGAGTGGCTGGACAGCAGCCAGGCAGAAAGGGACCTGCAGGGACTGATGGACAGCAGGCTGCACATGAGCCAGTAGTGTGCCCAGGTGGGCAAGAAGGCCAATGGCTCCTTGGGGCCCTGCAGCATCACAACTGCCCCTTGTTCCCATAAGGCCTTGCAGTGTCCAAATGGTTTCCTTCTTGCCAAGGGACTGTGCAATGCCACAATTGCCCCTTGCTTCCAGAAGGTCGCAGAGTCTCAAAATGACCTCTTGGTTCTATTGGGTTCCCCAGGACCACAGTGGCCCCTTGGTTCCACCAGGCCTGGGTGTGTTACACTGGCCCCTTGACACCATGTCACAATGGTCTCATTGCTTCCACGAGGCCCTGCTGTTCCACAATGGCCCTTGAAGTGTCACAGTAGTCTCAGTGGGTTCCTCCACTGGTTCACAATGGCCTCTTTCATTCCATAATGTAACAATGGTATCCTTGGTTCCACCGTCAAAATGGCCCTGTGGTCTCATGGAGCTCCACAGACCCTTATAGAGCCCCACAGCCCCTTACAGAGCCCACAGTGCCACTGTGATCCCCTGGAGTCCATGAGGCCCTGCCATGCTACAAGGACCCCTTGGTTATACAAGGCCCTGCAGTGTCACAATGGCCCCTTGGTTCCAGTGGGTCCTGAAGTGCCCAAATGATCTCCATGGCTCCTTGAGGCCCCGCAATGTCACAATCGACGTTTGGTTTCATGAGCTTTCCTACTGCCAACAACAGTCTCCTTGGTTCCACAGTGTCACAATGGACCCTTTGCTCCATGACGTTCAGTAGGGTGACATGGACACCTTGCTTCCCTGAGGTTGTGTAGTGTCACAATGGTCCCTTTGGTTCCACAAGGCCTTGCTGAGCCACAATGGCCCCTTGGTTCCATGAGGTTCCATACTGTCAACAATGATCTCCTTGGTCCCGCAGTGTCACAATGGCCCCTTGGTTCCATGGGGTGCCTGGGCTCCCACAGCCCCTCACAGACCCTTATGGCCCCTCACAGCCCCTCACAGTTCCCCATGGCCCCTCACAGCCCCTCACTGTGGATGCCATATGACAAAGAGAGAGAAACAGCAAGCGTTTCTCACAGCAGCTTGTGAGAATTTTTAGGGAACTGTAAGAATGTGAGAACTTGTTAAGTATAAACAATCTGCAGGTGGTGTTCTTCTACTTTGTCTTTCTCTTCTCCTCACGGACAGTGTATGAAGAGGGCATTTTTGTTAACGAGCCAATCAAATAGGTTATATCGTATCACTCTGTAAAAATCGCATGCTTCTCTTGAATAAAACCTTCTTTTACTCTTTTCTAGAATACAGCCTCCCGCCCGTTCCTTCTTCATTCTCGGCGCAAGAGTGACACCTCACAGAACTCCCCTCACGGCCCCTCACGGCCCCAGGCGCGGGGCTCCTCCCAAAGGAGGAGGGGTCGGGCCCTGCTTCTTCTCCTTTCATTTCAGTCCCTTGCCAGCAATGAGGACAGACGGCCTGAAATGGAGCCTTTCCCCAGCGTTTCCCTCGGGCTCCATTGCGGGCTGAAGCTCTGTGCTGCCGCGGGCCCGAGCGCCGCCATCCCTGCAGCCGCCAGGCCTTTGCTGTCCCCCCGTGTCCGTTCCCTGTGCCCGAGTCCCGCCCGGCTCTGGCAGCAGCAGCAGCGCAGGGGGCGCCGGCCCGGCCCAGCCGGGGCTCCCGGCCAGGAGCAGCAGCAGCGCCGGCCCCTTCCCGCCTGCTCCTGCCTCGGCTCCCGAGGCCTTGATCCAGCTCAACTCGGCACTGCAGCAACACGCACCCACACACAGCCCTGACTGCTCAGGGCCCGCCTGTGCTGCCCTGAGCCAGCCCTCAGAGGAAGAAAGGATCGGCTTCCAGCGCTCTTTTCAGCACTCTGTGACTCACCCTGAGCTGACAGCAGGAGGCTGCTGCTGCCTTTGCCTTGCCAATTGGAGATCACGGCTGCTCTTGGCCCTCTTCTGCTTGCCACTTGAAATTGATCAGTACCACTGCACTTGCCTCTTTCAATCACTGCTGCCCACTGTGCTTTTGTGATGGTCAACTCAGGGTTTTTCTCACAGGCATCATGATTAGCAGAGATTGAAATGCTTACAAGTCCTTGAGCACTAAGTCGAGTGGAATGAAAGCCTGCTGGTGCTGTTGAAATAGAATCAACTGACAGAGACATCATAGAAATTGCCTCTGGAGTGGCAAATCAAATGAAAAAATCCACCAAGAGAAAGAAAAAACAGAACTTGACTGGCTTCATTGCTTCCTCAGAGCAGCAGGAAATGGAGATGCCCAGAGGTATTTGCAGCTGCTGCTGATCCCAGTTGGAGCCCAGCCCTGTGCAGAGTCCCAGCGGGAACCTGAGCCCAGCCCAGGGAGCTCCCAGAGTGTCCTGGAGATTCTTTCTCTGCATTCGGTCAGGCTTGCATTCCCCAGCAAGTCCCCAACAAAACCTCCTGTTTTCTTGGGTTACAACAGGCACAATGAAAACCTCAGCGATGGCACAACTGCCCAGCCCACAAGGAAAAGACAAGTTGTCAAGTAATGCAAACATTTGTCTTACTTTGCTGCAGAAGTCGTGCTGCACTCCCGGTGTGGAAAGCCAAGAGAAGCTGCAGCTGGGGGCACATCTTGTGACTGAAACTGCACCTCGTTCTCCAGGAAAGGTTCCTGAAAAAGGCAGACAGGACTGGGGAGAAGATTCCTGGAGACGTGAAACAGCTTTCCAGAAGTGAAATGAAAATGGAAAGGAACAATCCCAGATGTTTTCTTCTATTTATTGCTGTGCTCCCCTTTTCCATGTTGCACTGCTTCTCCATGCCATGAATTCCAAATGCATCTCACCTCTCAGACGGATGACTTAGCGAGTTTTAGGCACTGTAAAATACCGTGAGCTACACCCAGTTTGCCTTGCCCTGGTTAAACAGAGCTTATCAGAGATGCTGGCAGGCGACCAACACCCCTCCTGCTGCCCTGGCAGCTCTGTTTGCCCAGTGAGCCCTCAGTGGCTGCCTGGGGACAAACACTCACTGCCCCGTATCCCTCAGGATGGGCACATCCTGCTGAGGGCCAGTGCTGGCCTTGCTTCAGGGCCAGGGAATAGTTTCAAGGTGAGCCCCAGCCAGGGGAATAACGTGCAATGACTCCAAGGATTTCAGAAGGATGAACAATTGCTTGATTGAGCTCTGCTATATTACACTGCATACTATACTATACTAATACTAAACTATACTACTGAAGAAAAACCCGGGACCCTTTCCAACAGTCAGGACACAGCTTTGACCTAATTGGTCAATCAATCCAAACAACCATCAGCAGAGTCCAATGAACAAATCCCTTTGGGTAAACAATGTCCATAACACATTGCACATGTGCCAAACAACAGGAGCAGCAAATAGAGAGAAGAATGGTTTTCTCTTCTCTCTCTGAGCTTTCTCCCTGCCTTCCCCAGGAAAAATCCTGGCCGAGAGAATGATGTCTCTCTCTGTTCAAAGAGGATGTGAATCCCACAGCAGGGCATTGCAGAGATGCTGGGTGGGGACAAGGGCCCTGGGCAGCTGCAGCCTATTGCAGCAGGGCCAGGGCTGGAGTTGGAGCCTTGCTGGGGATGGGCTCCCTGGCACCCTGCATGTGTGGCAGCTGTGCAGAGCAGGACACGGGTGCTCTGCGTGGGCACGGTGGCTCTGGATGGCACAGGGAGAGCTTCAGGCCAGCAGACATTCCCAGCTGGAATCTGCTGTGGGGCTGGAGATGGTTTGGGGCCTGCAGGGAAGGGGAAATGGAGTGGTCTGGCTGTGGGAACAAGCACACCTGAGGCATTGCCCAAGCCTCAGCCCTGGCTTCAGCTGATCCCCATTGCCCAGTGCCCCCCAGTGTCCCCAGTGACAGCAGATCCCAATCCCCTGCCTGCCCTTGACTCCAAGTCCTGCCCCATTCCTGTTTTCCCTGAGTCTGGGCTCTTGCTGGCCCAGGAAGAGGGGTCAGTCCCCACTGCTGTTTCCTCCAAGTGCCAGAGCGGGAATAGGGGCAACTCTGCTCCCATCTGATGGGTTTGGGGATGGGATCAGCTCTGAGCTGTCCCACAGGGAAGGTCTGTGAGGGAAGGGGCAGCAGGAGATGGGGGTATCTGTCTCTGGGGGCTGTTGGAGGATGGATTGTGTTGGAGTGGGGCTTGTTCCCATCAGGGATCCTCTGCTTCCAGCTCTGCCATGTACACACCAGCCTCCATCAGGCAATGCCAGCCAGCCCAAGGTGTCTGAATGTGCTCCTGGTGCCTCAGGCCCTGGGTGAACAGGGCTGTTCAGAGAGGCTGGCAGGGGACCAAGATCCCTCCTCCTCACAGGGCATCTCTGCAACCCCAATGAGCTCCGAGTGGCTGCATGGGCACAGGTACCATCTTCCCCATGACCCTTGTTTTTAATGCCAAATTACAGTGCTTTGGAGATTCTTCCTGGATTAAAACAAACCACAGGCCAATATCTGACCCACTTTGGTTCCCAAATCAGAAATTATTGAACTTCTACCAAGATGTTTTTCTCTGCAGGTGTCCCAGATTGCAAGGCAAGATGGATTCTATTTGCCATCTGTATGGCAGTTTTCCTTATCTCCTACACAGCCACTCCTCCCTCTGGGGAGACATCTGCTGATAACAGGCTATTGAATGTCACTGCATGACTGATAAGAACTACAGCATCCCACTGGGAGATGCTGCATCCAGAGGGAAGAGCCAAGCATTCTAGCCAGAGAGAATCTGGAGATTCTGGAATAGCAGCACAGCTTCTGCACTGGATTGCCCAGAGGAACAGCAGCTGCCTCTTCTTCCACTGGATCTTCAGAGAAAGACTACACCCTTTTCTACAGGAGCCCTGCTCCAACAGAACCACAACTGACACTCCAGGAGGACTGCCGCCACATTTCCAGTTGGATTGCTACCAACACCCTGACCAACAGGGTGTCAGGCTGTGTTCTGACTCTGTCCGTGTTGTTTTAGTTTACTGCATTGTTGATTTTATCCTTATTTTTCTTCCCTATTACAGAACTGTTATTTCCTGCTGCCATATTATTTTTTTTGCCTGAGAGCCCCTGAATTTAAAATTTATAGCAATTTAGTTCAGGGTGGGGTTTACATTCTCCATTTCAGGGGAGGCTCCTGCCTTCCTTAGCAGGCGCCTGTCTTTCCAAACCAAGACAGCTGGACAGAAGGCAGTTTGATTCCTTTAGTCCCAAGTTTCTCCTGAGTTCATGATGTCAGATGAACTGGAATGGTCCCGACAGCACAAAAGCAGCCACAATGAGCAGGATCAAACCCCAGGTCAGCATTAAATGCACTCGATCCATGCCTTGCACAGCCCAGCAGCAATTCCTGCCTCTGCCCCCAGCTCTGGGTCAGCCTGAGGGGCATCGCTCTGGTGTGTGCGGGGCCGGCTCCTGCAGGACACAGCGCTGGGAGCCGCTCTGTGTCCCACAGCTTCGGCATCTCAGGCGCCGCTCCACAGCTGCGGGGCTGTGCCACCACTGTTCCATGGCTGTGGTTCCTGTGCCACCACTGTTCCATGGTTGTGCCACCACTGTTCCATGGCTGTGGTTCCTGTGCCACCACTGTTCCATGGCTGTAGTTCCTGTGCCACCACTGTTCCATGGCTGTGGTTCCTGTGCCACCACTGTTCCATGGCTGTGGTTCCTGTGCCACCACTGTTCCATGGCTGTGAGTTCCTGTGCCACCACTGTTCCATGGCTGTAGGTTCCTGTGCCGCCACATGTTCCATGGCTGGAGTTCTTCTGCCACCACTGTTCCACCTTTTCCATGCCCTCTCCACTGCTGCTCCAAATCTGTGCTCTGCTGTTTCAGCACAGTTCCTCTGCTCCTGCCCCACTGCTCCACTGCTGCTCCAACACTGCTCATCTCCCACTGTTCCACTGCTCCTTCTCTGCTCCTCCCCTGCTCCCCTGTTGTTCCACGGCTGCTGCTTCTGTTCTAGTGCTGCTGCCACAGCTGCAGTGTCACAGAGAGAGGAATGTTCAGGCAGCAACCACTATGGTGTCACAGAGACTGGGACAACGGGCCTGTCACAGCTGAGGTGTCACAGGGAGGGGAATGTTGTGGCTGCCACCACATTGGTATCATACACATGGGAATGCTGGGGCTGCCAGTGCTGTGTTGTTATAGAGAGGGGAATGTTGGGGCTGCCAAAGCTGCGGTGTCACAGACAGGGGACTCTGGGGCTCTCACTGCTGTGGTGTCACAGAGAGGAGGACTTGGGGCTGCCACATCTATGGTGTCACAGAGAGGGAAATGTTGGGGCTGAAACTGCTCTGGTTCCGCAGACAGGGGAACGCTGGGGCTCCCAACGCTGTGGTATCACAGAGAGGGGAACGTTGGGGCTGCTACTACTGTGTTTTCATAGACAGGGCAATGTTGAGTGGTGTCAGAGAGATTGGAATGTTGGGGCTGCAGCCACTGTTTTCTCACGAAGAGGGGAATCTTTGTTCTGCCACTGTGTTGGTGTCATACAGAGTGGAACGCTGGGGGTGCCACCTCTGTGGTGTCACAGAGAGGGGGACAAGGGGTGGCAGAGCTGTGTTGTCACAGAGGCAGGAACAGTGGGGCTGTAACCACTGTGATGTCATAGAGAGAGAACGGTGTGGCTTTCAGTATTGTGATGTCACAGAGAAGGGATTTAGGGCTGCCACAGCTGTGGTATCATAGAGAGTGGAAGGTCAGGATTGCCACCAGTGTGGTGTCACAGAGAGGGGAACTCCAGGGCTGCCACACCTATGTTCTCCACCTCACAGAGTGGAGAACATTGGGGATGACCCTGCAGTGGTGTCAATGAGTGGAGAATGTTGGAATTGCCACCCTTGTGGTGTCACAGAGAGGGAAACAGTAGATTTGTCACTGCTGTGGTGCCAGAGAGAGGGGGACATGGTCCTGCCACAGCTGTGGTGTCACAGAGTGGGGACATTCATCACAGCTGCAGAGAGACAGCTCTGGCCAGGAGCAGCTCCTGTGCACAGCCCAGCAGGGCTGGGGCACTGCCAGGGCCCCTCAGGGACACCAGCAGGGCACAGACTGAGCTCACAGGGGCTCAGCACTGCCAGGGGCTGTGGCATGGCCCAGAGGGGGCTGTGTCACAGCAGCACCTCTGTGGCTGTGTCATAGAGGCACAGAGCAGCTGTGATGTCATCCAGAGGCTGTGTGACAGCACAGAGTGGGCTGTGTGAGGTCACAGAGTTTGTTGTGTGGTCATCGAGCAGCTACCGCATCATAGAGGGGTCTGTGTGACATCACAGAGCAGGCTGTGAGGGCCAAGTGTCTGCTATGACATTACACAGTGGCAGTATGACATCACAGCCAGGATTGTGTGACATCAGAGAGTGGATTGTGACATCCTAGAGATTCCTGTGACATGATAGGGTAGGATGTGATGCCATTGAGCACTCTACCATCATGGAGGGTGGCTCTGTGACATCAGAGAGTGGGTTGTGACATCACTGGGTGTCTGAGTAACATCAAAGAACAGGCTGTGACCTCACAGAACAGACAGTGACATCACAGGTGACTTTGAGATGTCACACAGTTTTCTGTGTCCCAACAGTAAAGCTGTATGACATCACAGAGTGTTATCCCATTGTTGGCCCTGTTACATCATAGGGGTCTGTGTGACACGACACGGACTGTGTGACATCACAGGAGACTGTGTGACATCACAGGGGCTGTGTGAGGTCCCTGGGGAGGTCACTCTGCCCCGGCCCCCCTCACAGCTCCCCCCAGAGCAGTCCAACCCTGCTCGTGCACAGCGGGGTCCCCTGTCCCCCCGGGTCCCCCCGCCCCCGGCCCCGCAGCCTCCCCCAGAGGATGTTCCACCAGATCGACCCCAGAGCCTGACACGGGGACGGGGGGCCGGGGCCCTGGGGGTGCCACAGGGGGACAGGGACCCCCGGCAGCGTCCCCGTGTCCCCCAGGGCCAGAGCCTGGGCCAGGGCTCCTTCACCCTGCTACAAACGAGGGGCTGAGAGCGCTGAAAAATCTCCAGCAAGGGATCAGCAAAAACCAGATTGAATATTAAGGGACAGCAGCACAGAGTTCCTTGGCAAGAGTCACTCTGCTCCTGACTGGGCACTCCAGGCACAGCAAGGAAACAAAGCAACAACAAAACCAAACCAAATCCAGGCAATCAAACCAGAAATGAACCCAGAACTGTCTATGTTTGTGCACCTTTCTGTGTTCTGAAAAGACAATGAGGGCAAGGATAACAGGAACATGGCCCAAAAGCTAAACAGAGCTCAGACTTAACAGGACTTGACTGATACCTTACACTTCAGCATTTAGCAAAAGAACAGCACTTGACAGTATTTAAACTTACATATAACCTAGGACTTTATGATTTCACAGTAGAATAACACTTAACAATATTCAGCATAGCTTAAAACCTTTAAAGAACTTCATAACGTAGCAGAAGAACAACTCTAAGCATCATTTAACTTAGCTTACAGCTTGTGACTCACTCTTACTTCCAGGCCTGACTGGCTCAGCTCTCCAAGGCACTCAGAGCCCTCAGAGAGCAGCATTTCTGCCACATTTCCCCAGCACAGGCACTCCTGTGTGCACACACACACCAAGAGTCCTGGGCCATCCCATCCCCACCTGCACCGTGGCCTTTGGCTCACACAGGCAGCAACCCAGCTCAGCCCTGGGGCCCTGCCTGCATTCCCACTGCTCAGCCTTTGCTCACTCACCCATTGGCACAATCTGCTAGGCCAAGACAGCTCCTGATGCTTCCTTTCCACATCCCAAAAGTGCAAAACTCAAACACCAGGGCACTGCCACTTTCATCACAACAAATGCACCTTTCTGGAGGCCCAACAGCAAATGCCATAGAGGGATGAGAAAAGAAAAGAAAGGAGAGAAAGAAAAAGAGGCCAAGGGCAACAGAGCTACCAACAAGATGCAATCTTCATGCTCCAGCCCCATCAATTCACTGTTGTCCCTGGGGCTTCCCCAAAGCTGTCTCCAAAGTTCCAGTTTCTACAGTCTCAATCCAAAGCCAGGGGCATCTAGCCAAAAGGTGGGCAAGATTCATGGGCCATTGTCTTGAGAGCCCTTGCTGTGGGAGACAGCTGCAAGCGTGCAAGGACAAGCCAGCCCTTGCCAGAACTCGGGAGGCAGCTGCAGCTGTGCAAGGACAAGGCACCATTGATCAGAACCTGTTGCAAGCAGTGTTGTGGCAAAGCACAGCAAGCACACCTGCAAACACTCCCTTGGCACAACAGCCACAAAATGTCCACCTCACTCAGGCCACAGCTCCTCACGGGGCTCTTCAGCCTCCTTGCCACCATCGTCAGGCAAATGAAGGAAACTCCAGACCATCTCTTACACCCAGCAGGCCTCAAGATTCCACTCCAAAATTCCTACAGGACACTGAAGCCCCTGCAAGGAGAAGTCACTTGCCTCATCCACCTGAAAAACATCTCCAACTGCACTCAGCACAAACCCATGGCTGAGGCAGCTCTCCTGTGCAGCAGAGCTGTGTCTTTCTGGGGCTCCATGGATGGACATTGTGGCTTAGCTCTGCTCTCAGAAGAGATTTTTGGGGGACCAGCTGAAGCCAGCACCTTCTGTCCTTCCCATGAGCTCAGGACAAGTGTCAAGAGAGCAAGAGGTTTAGGCTTAACACATCTTGAATTTTGCAGTTTAAGTTTAAAAGACCCTTGCCTCAGATTGATCTGGTTCTGGTCATTGTATCGTGTGGCATGATGTTGTCCATGGCAGGTGTGTCATGGCAGAGAGGAAAGAGTGGTTGTGAAGAGTTGTGAAAGAATGGCTTTCTACGTTGGAAGAGAGAAATGAAGGGCTGAGCTGTGATCAGAGATGGTTTGCAGCGTCCTGAACCGCCTCCCCCGAAGCTGCGGGACACCAGGTCTACCCCGGCTCCGGGGGCACAAGACGTCTTCCCTGTCTCCGGGCATCGGCGTTGCCCCCGGGTGGCGGGAGCCGGCCAGGGACAACAGGTCTACCCCAAACCTGGAGAGACACCAGGTCTACCCCGGCTCCGTAGGGACACCAGGTGTACCCCCGCAGCGCAGACGGCAGCACACGGGCTCCCTCGCACCGCGCTGCCGGCAAAGGGCAGAGCCGGGGCCGCCGCCGGCTGCTCGGCCAAGCCCCCGGGCCGCGTGTGGGGCCTGGAAGCCTTGCGGAGGAGAGCGCCAAGGCGGGAGCGCGCTGGGCCCCTGTCGGCCCCGGCCCGGCCAGAGACACCGAGCAGGAGGAGGAGGAGGAGCGCGGCCGCTGGCCGGAGCGGTGGGCCGGGCGCTGGTGCGAGAGAGAGAGCAAGAAAAGCTTGTGTGGATTGTCAAGAGATGGCAGTGAGGGAGCTGCTGTGCTCCGTCCGAAAGGCTGAGGCAGAATGAGGCGGTCTAGGAATGATTTAGCAGCGGGTGCCCCAGGACCATGCGGTAGGCGGCGGGGGAGAGGCGGCGGCGCATCCGTGCGGGCCTGCGGTGCCGAGCAGGAGCGGCGCTGCTGAGCGGGTCCGTGCTAGGGCGGGCAGACACCGCGGGCGGACTGAGGTGCTGCAAAATTGTGGGCGGCAAGGCGGGTGCGGGGCTTAAGGGCGGGCAGAAAAGGGACGAGGCGCTGCCGCCTCTGCCAGTAGCGGTGCCCAGGGGGGCCGCCCGACCTTGCGAATGGGCCGGCAGGAGTCGGGCTGGAGCGGGACACGCTGGCGGCTTCTGTGTCTCTGCCTGGCCTGGGCCAGCGAGCCGCTGTAGGATCGTCTTTGGCCCTTCTCTCTCGGCCTCTCCGGATCCGCTCTTTCGCCCCCCTTTGGTGAACTTGCGGAGCCGGCCGCAACAACAGGTCTACCCGACAGCTGCCGAAAAAAAAAAGAATTGATTTAGCACCACCAGAGCGAGGCAGACATGTAATCCAAGCGTTAGCCCTTCTCTTACCTCTCACGGTCATGGGTCGTCTTTAGACCTTCTCTGTTATGTTTTACCCTCTGTCGCCTCTCAGGATGATCTTTCACAGCCTTCTGTCTTGCCTCTCAAATTGTACCCATTTCCCTGGGCAGGACGGGAGCCGGGACAAAGCCACACGACTCGTCCCGGCTGGGCGGCACTTGCTTTGCCCTGGCGACCGCACGCGCGGCCGCTCCGCTCCGCCTCGGACACAGGCACGGGGTCAGCCTGTGGGGATGCGGCCCTTCACCTCGCTGCCATCGTATGGACAGACGAGTCCAAAGCCGCCGAGGCCTCCAAGAGCACCCAGGGAGATTGACCGGGCAGGGGCAGCGCTGCAGGCCGCATCCTACAATGACGCAGCCGGAGGCGGCCGAAAACAGCGACCCCTTGGTGAACGTGCGGAGCCGGCCGCGACAACAGGTCTACCCGGCACCCGCCGAAACCGGACTAAGTCCTGCCGGAGCGAGGTAGACCTGGTGTCCTCGGCTGGCCCCCACCACCAGGGGGCCACGCCGACCCGCGGCGGCCCCAGAGCCGGGGTAGACCTGGTGTCCCCCGTGGCTGGGGTAGACCTGGTGTCCCGCCGGAGCCGGGGTAAACCTGGTGTCCTTCTGGAGATGGGGTAGACCTGTTGTCTCTACATGAATGGGGTAGACCTGTTGTCCCCCTGGAAATGGGGAAGACCTGTTGTCTCTCCCGGGCTGGGATAGATCTCCTATCTTTACGGAGATGGGGTAGACCTGTTGTCCCTATAGCGCCAGGGTAGACCTGTTGTCCCCCTGCAGCCAGGGGGGACAGACCTGTTGTCCCCCGTGGCTGGGGTAGACCTGTTGTCCCTCTGGATTCTGGGTAGACCTGTTGTTCCAGCGGAGCCAGGGTAGACCTGTTGACCTGCCAGTTCTGAGGAAGCGGGGCGAGGCTCAGGACACTGCAAACCATCTCCCATCACAACTCAGCCCTTCATTTCTCTCTTCCTACGCAGAAAGCCATTCTTTCACAACTCTTCACAAACACTCTTTCCTCTCTGCCACAACACACCTGCCATGGACAACATCTTGCCACACGTAACAATGACCCGAACCACTTCAATCTGAGGCAAGTGTCTTTTAACCTAAAACTGCAAAAGTCAAGATGTACTAAGCCTAACCCTCTTGCTCTCTTGACACTTGTCCTGAGCTCATGGGAAGGACAGAAGGTGCTGCATTCAACTGCTGACACCAAAATCCCTTCTGAGAGCAGAGCTAAGCCGCAATGTCCATCCATGGAGCCCCAGAAGGGCACAGCTCTGCTGCACAGAGCTTCTGCTTCTGTCCGTGAAGCCCCACGGACAACAGTGAGTTGATGGGGCTGGAGCATGAAGATTGCATTTTGTTGGTAGCTCTGTTGCCCTTGGCCTCTTTTTCTTTCTCTCCTTTCTTTTCTTTTCTGATCCCTCTATGGCATTTGCTGTTGGGCCTCCAGAAAGGTGCATTTGTTGTGATGAAAGTGCCAGTGGCCTGGTGTTTGTGTTTTGCACTTTTGGGATGTGGAAAGGAAGCATCAGGAGCTGTCTTGGCCTAGCAGATTGTACCAATGGGTAAGTGAGCAAAGGCTGAGCAGTGGGAATGCAGGCAGGGCCCCAGGGCTGAGCTGGGTTGCTGCCTGTGTGAGCCAAAGGCCACGGTGCCAAGGTGGGGATGGGATGGCCCAGGACATCAGCCAGTCTGCAGGGCATGGTGAGTAGAGGGACAGGACCAGAGGTCTCATTTGACCAAATGTAGACTGCCTGGTCGCTGAGTGGCTCGAAGAGAAAGGCCACAACAGCTTCAATTTGATCAATATAAGCAGTAACTAGAGCAAAGGGCAAGGGTAGCTTTAGTGTGCAGGAATACTTCTGTCAGCAAAACAACTTGGACTGGAACTAGCGGACGTGCTGTAGAAATCAGAACTGGGAATAGCTAGCTAACCACAGAAATACAAAAGTATAACTATGTTGCAAATATTGACGCAAATACCTTTAACCAATAATGAGCTCAGCTTTTGCAATATGTATGAGGCTAATTAAGAAGTGTATTTAACCTGACTATATGGATCAATAAATTGAGCTACGTTGATGAACCATATGGTGTCGCGTCTCCCTTCTCCAACAAAATGGTGACCCCGAACGTCGCCCCCTGCAGCTAAAGGAACCGGGGGAGGACGCGCCAAGCCACGGTCAGAGAAGTTGGTGTTGGACTCCGTAGCGGCCGGAGTGGTGCCGAAAAGGAAAAGGGAAGGCACCCCCAAAGATCATAGAGGTGGTTTTGGGCCATACATGCTGCCAAAGCCGGAGAGCCGCAACAGCGCTGACAAATGGACAGGCAAGCAGCATATGATTTATTTTTTACCACCCTAGAGAAAAAGGGAGTAAAAGGGGTGGATAAGAAGGAATTATTAGGATTATTAACATGGGGATATGCTAAAGGGGTGTTTGGTAACCCTCATACAGTACATGAGATTAGTGAGTGGCGTAAATTGGGTGATTTAATATGGGATGCAGTGTTGGATGATGATAAATCAGCTAAAAAATTAGGAAAAACATGGAGAGTCGTACATAATACCTTATTGCAACATCAGGCAGAAAGGAAAGCTGCTGAGGAGGCCTTAAAAGCCACAAAAAAGAATATACAGTATGGTCAGGATGGTGAACCGTTAGCTCCGGGGGTAACAAAAGTTTTTCTGCCAGTTTCGGGTGCCTCAGCTGAGGGCACTGGAACCGAGCCATCTGCTCCTCTCTTGCCAGAGCAAGGGGTTTTGCCGGTTTCGGGTGCTTTAGCTGAGGGTGGTGGAACCGGGCTTGAGCCATCTGCACCTCCCTTACAAGAGCAGGGAGCACGGCCGCCTGCTCTGTCTGCTCCTCCTTTACGGGAGCAGAGGGTGCAGCCGTCTGCTCCTTTTTTACAAGAGCAGGGAGTGCAGTTACCCTCACAGCAGCCTCACGCTGCCGATCCTCCTCCTCCTCCACCTGAAAAGGCATCGCAAACTTGCTCCCAGAATAACGATCCAGATCCTGTCCCTGGGGTGCGTAGCAACCCGTGGGAGGAGATGGCAAAACAGAGAAGGGAGGCATGGGCGTGATTAGCCAAGCATGGATTGGAGATTGGGGATGGAGATTTAGTGGAGGCTGCGGGTAACTTGGCATGTCATACATGTAACATACACCCCAGTGATTGATCAAAATGGACAAGTGCAGAAACAGGTCGGAGAATATGTTCCATTAGATTGGAAATTGCTTGCTCAATTAAGGCAAACCGTTAGCCAATTCGGATTTAAAAGTGAGCCGGTAAAACAAATGCTGGATTATTTGTTCAGTACTATGTTGTTGCTGCCAGATGATTTGAGGGGTATTGCGAGATTGATGTTTACACAGCATCAGCAATTATTATTTAATGCTCATTGGCAAGCTTTGGTAAATGAATCTGTGGCAGTTCAAAGAGGCCCAGGGGACCCCCTCAATGGTCTCACAGTAGATGAATAAATGGGGTTAGGTCCCTACATAAGAACAGAAGCACAAATAATTATAGGGCCAGATAAAGTTCGGGAGGCAATGCGGCTGGTTAGGAATGCCATAGACAAGGTCAAAGATAGTACTGGAATTCCAATGTATATGGGCATTAAACAGGGGAGAGAGGAGTCTTTTGGCAACTTTATAGACAGGGTAGCAGAAGCCATAGATAAGGCAGGAGTTGCAGAGTTTATGAAAGGAGCACTGTTAAAACAATGTGCCTTACAAAATTGTAATGATAGCACTAGAAAAACTTTGTTAACCTTAGGAGCAAATTGGAGCATTGAAGAGGCTTTAGAGCGCATGGCTAAGCAGCCCACGGGGGCGCAGGCTTTTTTAGTTGATGCCATTAAGGAATTAGGAGTAGGATTACAAAAACAAGCAGAATCAACACAAAGCCAGGTGTTAGCAGCTCTTGCGCCTCTCCACGCTTCCGTTTTAACACCGACTTCAGGCAGTCGACCATCTAAATGCTATCGGTGTGGTCAAAAAGGTCATATGAGGAGAACATGCCGAGCAGCGGGGGTCTGGTGCCAGAATTGCCAGTCTAATTCACACAACACATCAGCCTGTCTCCGGAGATCGGGAAACTTCCGGCGGAGCGCGAATGCAGGCCGCGCCCAGACACAAATAGCCGCTGTGACCTCAGCACCACCTCCTGCTTGCAGCCAGCCACCACAGGGAGCCTGGACACAAATAGCTGCTGTGACTTCAGCACCACCTCCTGCTTGCAGCCAGCCACCGCAGGGAGCTTGGGGCTCGACCTGGCAGCCGCAATAGAAACCACGATTATGACGACTCATCCTGCTAAAATACCTACCGGGATTTATGGTCCAGTGGTTATCAAAGGACAAGCGTATGGAGCATTGCTTTTGGGACGTTCATCTGTTTCTATCATGGGACTTTTTGTTTTACCTGGAGTTATTGATGCTGATTATACTGGGGAAATACAAATTATGGCTTACACTTTGTTTCCACCTATAACTATAAAAGAGGGACAGAAAATAGCACAATTGGTGCCATTGCCACAACTCACAAATGGATTACAACCATTCCAAAGACAATCAAGGGGCAATCAAGGTTTTGGTTCTTCAGGGATGGCTATGCTTACTATGGACTTGCGTAGCAGGCCCAAAAAGAAAGTGAACATTACTTATTTAAACCAAACAATTACACTTTGGGGCTTACTGGACACTGGAGCTGATACCAGCATCGTTTCCCCTGAGCACTGGCCACCTGCTTGGCCCCGTCATGCATCTATGGACACTGTGACTGGTATTGGAGGACTTACATTAGCACAAAAGACACCACTACTTCAGATTGAATTGGATAACCAAAAAATCAATGTGGTTTTGTCTATTGTTACATTGCCTCCTACTGTACAATGTCTTATTGGTCGTGATATTCTCGCTCAATTAGGTGTGGTGTTGTCCAATGAGCACCCTTTGGTGTGATTGCCATTGCTTGGACTTTCCCTATTCCCATTACTTGGACTTCAGATTCTCCTGTAATGGTTAAGCAATGGCCATTAAAAAGGGAAAGTTTAATTCAAGCTCATCTTCTGGTTGAGGAGCAATTTAAACAAGGACACCTAAAGCTATCAACCAGCCCATGGAATACTCCCATTTTTGTTATAAAAAAGAAGTCTGGTAAATATCGTTTGCTGCATGATCTCCATGCAGTTAATAATCAAATGGAAGCCATGGGTGCATTACAGCCTGGACTACCCAATCCCTCTATGTTACCTGAGAACTGGCCATTACTAATTGTTGATTTAAAGGATTGTTTTTTCACTATTGCTTTACATCCCTCCGATACAAAACGATTTGCTTTTACACTACCGGCAATTAACAGAGGGGAGCCGGACAAAAGATTTGAATGGACTGTATTGCCACAAGGATCTCGGACATCCCCCATGTTATGTCAGTTGTGTGTGGATGCTGCCCTGCAACCATTAAGGACTAAATGGCAAAAGACAGTTATTTACCATTATATGGATGACATTCTATTTGCTCAGGCAGAGCCTTTCACCGCTACCCAGCTGGAGGAAATAATATCAACACTGAAAATGGCATCCTTAATTGTAGCTCCTGAAAAAATCCAACAAGCTCCACCTTGGAAATATTTGGGATGGACTATAACATCACAGGTTATTAGGCCACAGAAATTGGAATTACAAACTAAACTGCGAACATTGCATGATGCTCAAAAACTTTTGGGTGACTTACAGTGGCTTAAACCTATTGTTGGCATCCCTAACTTTTTGCTGGATCAACTCCATCCATTATTGAAAGGCACAGACCCAGCATCAGTGGTCACCGTGACGCCTGAACAACAACAGGCACTACAACAAATTGTTCATTGTGTGAACAATCATTTTGTCTCGCGTCGTATCCTCGATCACCCTGTGGTATTGACTATATGGACCACACCAGCACATTTGTTGGGAGCCTTAACACAGGTCGAAAAGGAAACGGGGGAGCACAGGGTACTGGAATGGATGTCTCCGCCGTTACAGCATCATCGGACTATTTTTTCAAAACTTGAACAGCTTGCTGCAGTAATACGTAAGGGACGTATAAGGATTATGGAAGTAACTGGGGAGGAACCTGAGGCTATATACCTACCAATAAAAAAGGATGATCTGGAATGGTATCTTGTAAACTCCCAGGAATTACAAAGTGCACTACTAGGATCAGGTGCAGAAATTTACACAGGTCCTCTGGAACCAAAACAATTACAGTGGTTATCGGAATGGGATTGGATTACACGACCATTACGTTCTGCAACACCGATAAGAGATGCCATTACGGTGTTCACAGATGCTGGAAAGAGATCACGCCGAGCTGCAATTACTTGGAAAGAGGACAATGGCTGGAAACATAAACTTTTAGAAGCAGACCCGAAGGATAGTTTACAAACTTTAGAATTGTTGGCAGTTGTTTGGGCATTAAGCCATTTTTCTCAGTCTATAAATGTGGTCACTGATTCATTTTATGTTGCAGGAGTAGTACAGAGAATAGAGGGGGCTGCGGTGAAAGAAGTGCAAAACAAGAGGTTATATTTACTGTTTTTACAGCTTAAACGGACTATAGATAGTAGACATAGCCCTTACTGCATTATACACATTAGAAGCCACAAGTGGGATGTTGGCCTAGGGGAAGGTAATAACAGAGCAGACAAATTAGTAATGCACACAACTGAGGCAGACAATTTCCAATTGGCTCGCACTGCCCACTTACAGTTTCATCAAAATGCAAAAGGCCTGAATAGAGATTTTAAAATCACCATGAATGAAGCTAGGGCAATTGTGAAAACATGTCCTGTATGCAGTCATCACAATGGAGGTTTGGGATTAGGATGTGGAGTAAATCCTAGGGGACTTGAACAAAATAAAATATGGCAAATGGATGTAACACATGTACCGGAGTTTGGAAGGCTTAAGTATGTGCATGTGACAGTAGATACATTTAGCAAGTACATATGGGCAACTGCACAAGCAGGAGAAAAAGCTGCTCATGTCATTCGACACTTGACCAGCAGCTTTGCTGTAATGGGTGTACCAGAAGAGATTAAAACCGACAATGGTCCCGCGTATGTAGGAAAAAGGGTAGAGCAATTTTTGAAGGTATGGGGAGTCAGACACAAAACTGGTATTCCACATTTACCTACTGGCCAAGCCATTGTGGAAAGAGCACACAGGACGTTAAAACAGTATCTGCTAAAGCATAGTGATATTGGAGATCCTCAGGAACGTTTAGCAAAGGCCTTATATGTAATAAACCATTTGTGTGCATTTGGTGATGAAGTCGATCCACCCGCAGTTAGACATGTTAAAGCAGTGAACTCTAGCCCAGCAGAGAACAGCCAAAAGATGTGGGTACGATATCGAGATCCTAAAACAGGTCTATGGCAGGGACCTGCTGAAGTGTTGTATTGGGGGAGAGGTTATGTTTGTGTTTCTACTCCTACAGGTACTATATGGGTGCCAGCTAAGTGGGTACGACCTGCGACAGATGTTCAGGGCAATACTCGCGTACAACACCCTACCAGTGTACCAACAGGAGAGGATCCAGAAGAAGTTGGACTTGATTTTGCCTAAAAGACTAAGGCCATTGGTCCCTTATAGTGCTTTGGTTAAAGAGGCACTGGAAAGGCCACCTTTATCCTGGATTGAGTGGATTACAGAATACAGTGGACAAGGACCCGATCCTCACAAACCGCTGCATGATCAATGCTGTTTTCATTGTGGAGATTTATTATGCATTGCTTATATTTGCTTTTGTTGTGGGGGGTGTAAACGCAATTATTGGGTCATACAGAAAGATATTGACTATCTATGGTGTAGGCAGTGTGAAGAAAGGAATAGAAGAAATGATGATGCTGCTTTAGCGCTTGAACAGTATACAGGTCAAAGTTACCGACAAGCACGCTTGTTATTTGAAGCTGAGGAACAGGTAGCCTTAGCCTGGTGTCAGTGGAGAATTAAACGGTGGTTCGAACGGTGCAAAGAAATTGGCAGATCACATATTGTAGTAACTAAGTGCTATAACAAGTTTGACTGCCATAACAACGGCCGTCCAATATTCATACCACACATTTATGGGCCCATAGGCAAGAAAAAGGATCCCGAGCAAGCACTTGAGGAATTGATTACATGCTTGAAAAGGACAGCATTAGGGAAAAATCCATGGAAGAATTCAACACCACCAGCACCAAGAAAGTAAGAATGGTGGAAGGATACTTGGGGAAAACCATACTCAGGATAGTTATCTTTCTAACATCCATACAATTCGGGCAGGGTATATATAACATTGACCCACGGCCAAATATGTGGATTACATGGGCTAAACAAGTCGGTCAGGATTCCTTTGTTTATCTTTAGCCTCTGTTACAGACCCATTTCGCACTTGCCTGATAGGAGTACCATTGCTTTCACTTGAGGATTTTGCACCTTATACCACAGCCAAAATTATGGATTTATCAGAGGTACACAAGGCCACAATCATTACCCTTGGCACATACACCTATCACTTGCCAAAGGAATGGTTTCCAGACAATCCTTTAGGACTTTTGGCCTTTCACATCAGCCAATATTTAAATGCCACTACTGTGGAGCCTCAAGAATTGGATTTGTTAGGATCTATGCCTAGTAATTACTGCCTGGCTTTAGGATATCCACCTGACGCCTTTGTAAGCCAACATAACATAAAGGAGACCAAACCTCGTAGTGATAGTACCTGGATATCCCCAACTACAGACTGGTACTATAATGTGACAGGATACTGTAATGATTTCTTGATGCCTGTCACTCCTCCCAAGGCGAGGTCACCAAAAGCCTTACCACCTGAATATTTCTCATTTGTGGAGACAGAGCTTGGCAAGGGATTCCTAGTAGAGCTATGGGAGCGCCTTGCTACTACGGCAAGCTGACCTTATTTTCTCCCAATATTCGTCAAGCGCTTAGTTTTACTCATAAAGGTCAACGCCAAAGGCGCAGCACATATCAATTAGGATCAGACTGTGATGACAATGTTGATCTGTGGGAACGACCTTCTGTTACCGTGGCATCACTTTTCACACCAGGAGTAGCTTCTGCTAAGGCCTTGACACAGTTAAGACGGCTTGCTTGTTGGGCAGGTAAACAAATTAACATAACATCAGACATTTTGAGTGACCTCCTGATGGAGGTAGACAGTGTAAGACATGCTTTGTTGCAAAATAGAGCTGCAATTGACTTTTTGTTACTGGCACAGGGACATGGATGTGAGGATTTTGAGGGGATGTGTTGTTTGAACTTATCAGACCTCTCGGAATCAATCCATAAGAAATTGGCACAACTTAAGGACAAAATGAGCAAGCTCAGAGTGGAAGTAAATCCTCTTGATGCCTGGCTAAGGAGTTTGGGCCTGAGCGGCTGGCTTCGTATGATTATCATGCATGCTATTGGCATTGTAGTTGCACTTTTGTGTTTGGTACTGTTTTGCCACTTATTGTATCATGTTTACAGCGAATGATTGAGAACATGATCAATAAAATGTGGCACTCCAACTTGCTTGTTCAGACAGAAAACGGGGGAAGTGTGGAGTGCCTGGTCGCTGAGTGGCTCGAAGAGAAAGGCCACAACAACTTCAATTTGATCAATATAGGCAGTAATTAGAGCAAAGAGCAAGGGTAGCTTTAGGATACAGAATTTCTCTGTCAGCAAAACAACTTGGCCTGGAACTAGCAGACGTGCTGTAGAAATCAGAACTGAGAATAGCTAGCTAACCACAGAAATACAAAAGTATAACTATGTTGCAAATATTGACGCAAATACCTTTAACCAATAATGAGCTCAGCTTTTGCAATATGTATGAGGCTAATTAAGAAGTGTATTTAACCTGACTATATGGATCAATAAATTGAGCGACGTTGATGAACCATATGGTGTCGCGTCTCCCTTCTCCAACACACACTAACAGCCAGAAGCCCCAGCTCCTTGATATAGGATTTGGAGCAGGAGAGCTTGAGGATCTGGGGGATTTCACAGAAGAACTGGCCCAGGACGTTGCCATGGCACAGAGACAAGGAAAATGTATTGGCTGTGTGCATGAGAGCATTGAGGAAGGCACTGGCCCAGGCAGCTGCTGCCATATGGGCACAAGCTCTGCTGCCCAGGAGGGTCCCGTAGTGCAGGGGTTTGCAGATGGACACGTAGCGGTCATAGGACATGATGGTCAGGAGGAAATACTCTGCTGAGATGAAGAACAGAAAGAAAAAGAGCTGAGCAGCACATCCTGTGTAGGAGATGTTCCTGGTGTCCCAGAGGGAATTGTGCATGGCTTTGGGGACAGTGGTGCAGATGCAGCCCAGGTCGCTGAGGGCCAGGTTGAGCAGGAAGAAGAACATGGGCGTGTGCAGGTGGTGGCCGCAGGCTACGGCGCTGATGATGAGGCCGTTGCCCAGGGGGGCAGCCAGGGAGATGCCCAGCAAGAGGCAGAAGTGCAGGAGCTGCAGCTGCCGCGTGTCTGCCAGTGCCAGCAGGAGGAAGTGGCTGAAGGAGCTGCTGTTGGACATTTGCTGCGGTGCCTTGGCATGGGGATCTGTTAAAAAATATAATTAGGAATAGTTCGGTTTAGAGAGGACTTAAAATATCCCAACACAGCCTGGGGGCACTTTCCCCCCACTGCCTGCCCAGGGCTCTGCTGCCTGGAGCTGTCCCTGCCAGCAGCTGCTTCCCTGAGCCCAGGGCTGGGCCCTGCCAGTGCTGCCAGAGCCCAGCCCAGCCCTGGGGGCTCAGCTCTGCCCTGCAGACCCCTCCCAGCTCAGGCACTGCCCAGGGGCAGCTCTGGCTCTTCAGGCTCTGATGGCAACGACAGGACAACCCTGAGGAATCTGGAAAAGTGATACCGATGCTGCCTCTAAGGGATCCTGTTGTGATTGCTGTTGCTGCCTGATTTATTCAGATCTGAGAGAATTTTTTTTTTTTTATTTCTCAACGTGAACTGAGAGATGAATATATATGTGCAGTTTCCCATCCAGAGCAGTAGATTTAAAAAGGTGGATTTTGCCTTTTATGCAGCCCCTACGTTGCTGTGCTCCCAGTAGAATCTACTTGGAAACATTCTGCAGTTAATTGCAATTCTGGGAGCAATCCTGAACAACGAGCAGCCTCACCACACAAGGAGAACACTTCCAAGCCTGACCAGCTGTCTCCTCCCACCCAGATCTTGTCCCCCAGTGCTGGGAGCAGCTGCCAGGGCTGGCTGAGAGCTGTCCCTGGCAGGCAGCAGAGTCCCTGCCCCAGCACAGCGCCCTGGGCTGCAGGACCCTGCTCTGCACGACAGCCCTGGGCACCCCTGGCTGCTCTGCACAAGAGACAATCAGAGAATGTACTCACAGGCTCTGCAGGCATTGGGATGTTCCAGCTTTAGGAGATCACTCCAGGAGCTGCAGCTGCATTGTCCTGCAGCCAGAGGTTCCTGTGCCAAGGGCTGGCAGTGATTGTGCCCCAGGCACTTCTCAGCACCTTCCCAGCCCTGACTGATTGAAGCTCTCTGTGCCTCTGTGCTGTGCCCGGGCTGGCTGCAGGCAGTGCCCCAGCCCTGCTGGACTGGCAGAAGAGCTGCTCATCAAGAGAAATGTGCTTTTGAAGCTCTTCTTGGTTACCAGGAGCTGCCTGTGTGCCAGAAGCCCAGCCCAGCTCAGCAGCACAGACACAGCACAAGGACTTTAATGAGCCTCTGGTGCTTTGTGCTCAGGCCCTGAACATCAGTCCCTGAGAGGGAGCTGAAGAAACCTCTCCAGAACTCCAAGGCAGAATCCAACTCCAAACTTTCTTGGACTTTTAATGGGTCCCACTGAGGGACACGACTGAGAAAGTGTCCCCAGGCCCCAGGCAGAGCAGAGAACTGCAGGCAGTGATGACAGGTGGGGACAAAGAGAAGCCAAGTCTTGGTGCCCTGGGCCACAGCAGGGTCTGTGCCACCAAGGGCTGTGAGGAGACACCTTGTCCTGAGGCCCTGGGGCCTCCTGGCACAGCCCCAGCCAGGCTGGGCACTGTCAGCCCCTTGTCCTGCCCTCAGCATCCCCCCCAGCCCACATCCCAGTGGCCTCCAAGATCTGCTGGAAGGAGTCCCTGGGGAGCCTTGCTCAGCAATGGCCCTGGGGGCTCCTGAATGCTCCCTGCAGGGACTGCAGGTTTTTCAAAGGACTTTGGCTTTTGCTTTTGTCTTGGAGTCTCTGAGAGGTTTGTGCAATCATGGCCTCCAATTATCTGCTGTAATTAGTCCCTGGAGAGGCTTTGTCAGTAACAACACTCAGTGGGCTCATTAATACTTCAGGGTACTTCAGTTCTTTTAGGGTACTTGGTGTTTCCCTTTTGATACAGATTCTGTGAAAGGTTTGTGCAATCATGGCCCCAGTTATCTGCTTTAATGAGTCCCTGGAGAGCTTTGTACTGAAAGTCAGTGGAGCTCATTAATGCCTTGAGATACTCAAGGTTTTTAAGGTACTTTATGGTTTTAAGAATAATTTTAGCTACTTTTAAGGATTTTCCTTTCCATATTGAATCTCTGAGAAGTTTTGATGCCATCCTGGCCTCCAATTCTCTCCTCCAAGGAGTCATTGAGGAGCCTGTGTTGGGTATCTTCCCCCTTTCTGTTTTACAACAAAGATGGAATTGAAAGAATGTTGTAAAACTTTCTAAAAGCATCCAAAAAAATAGGACAATTACAATACAACAACAACAACTAAGAGAATTAATAGTCCTGTTTTTGCCAGACATCATCCAACGCTTTAGTCCTCAGGATTGGAAGAGTTTATTGAACCAGTCTTTGTTTTCCACTTGAAGCTTCTTGAACCCTTCCTTCAGTACCTGAATGCTCTTGTGGATTGACTCGCTGTGGCTGGAGAGGTTCCTGCAACACATCCCTCAGAGTCTACACAGCTGTGCCCATGTGCCCAGAGTAAAAACTCTATGGCTGTTCTGCATGGTGGCATGTCTGATGGTCTGTATGTCTGAGAGCAGGCCACTCAATGTGAGGGAGGTAGCATTGGTTTGCTTACTTAACAGGCACCCAAGATGGTCTAATTGTCCTAAAGCTTTATCTGCAGCCAGCCAAGGTAGTCCAAACTGAGGGTGCTACCATCCGATACCTGGATTAAAGCTTTCAAAGCCATCTCTTTGATATCATCCAATACTTCTCTGGGGATACCTGGTGCTTGTTCATCTGGTAGGCTGTGTTGTCCTTCTCTAGCTAGATTGTTGATTGTCAATTCCACCCTTGCCTCATTATTAGCATAGTCTGCTATTAATTGATGTAGCAAACACTTCCATCCTCCTTTTCACAGGGTGTATTCTGTAGGTGACAACAACATGGTCGTAATATATTTTAAATCATAGGGGTTTCAGACATGAGCTGTAAACATGGCCCTCATTAGGCCATTGAAACAAGGTAAGTCTCTCCTATGGTCTTTAGCTGCCCTACATAGATCCTTGATTTCCCCATAAACCAATGGCTGATACCTGGGATTCTGCCCCCTTCTTTCATAACATACTAGGGCAATGAGCAGTCTCGAGACTATTTGCCAGTCTCCTTCCTTAACTGCTTCGTTCCGTATCCTTTCCTGGGGATCTTGTGGGGTTGAGGGGCAAGGTGGCTCTGGGGAATCCAAACTGTCTCCAGGGAGGAAGAATAACTTGGAGCAGAAACATTTGGATTAGAAATAGTGTGACAGTTGGGCTTAGTACCTTTGATCATGGGGTTATATTGTTGCCAGAGGGTGAGGCAAAGGGCGCTGCCATTTTATCAGGTGTTGGGGAGGAAAGGCCTTGATTTAGGATGGCGGCTTTCTGGGATTGCTCTGGTGGAGTTCTGGAGGCACGGCCCACGGTGGAGAGGATGATTGACAGTGGGGGCGTGACCTGCACTTGTGGGGGTCGGCTCTGGAGGTTCATTCAGGCAGAAGAGAAGGATGTGGTAGCAGGAAGTGGAACAGCCAAGATGGAGGGAGGATGGTTTGGCTCCCAAGCCACATTCAGGCTCCTTCCATCTTGAGTCTCCAGGGCATGATGCTCCAAGACTGCATGGCCATTGCCGTCTTGGACCATCGTGGAAGGTCTGAAAAAGGCAGGTTTAAGGGGAGGTCCCAAGTCAGGATTGAGTTTTCAACATGTTGCTTGCTGGTGAAGGGTCTCAAGGATGAGGTGGAAGATGGGGAGCATGTGGGGTGCAATGGGGTCCCTTTTGATCGAAAGGTTGTACAGTTTAAATCTAACTGAGTCCCAAAATTCAGTGGTATGGATTTCATTAGCAGAGGCGTCTGGAAAATTTTTAATGATCCACCTCATGATTTATTTTAATTTGTTCTTTGAAAATATTTTGTCATGATCAGTGAGAATTAAAGCATACGTATATGCTCCTTTCTCTTTGGACATCTGGCTGCCCATTTTTCTTTTTCTCTGCCTTATGGGGAAGAGCCACTGGAACACCCCACATAAATTATGGAATGTGGGTGCATATTGTAAAAACACAGTGGAAAAATGGGCCATAAATGTCTTGCATTTCCCCAAACCCACCTGCAATCCTACACAGGTGAAACAGTCCTTGTCCTCGCTGACACTGGTGAAGGTCCCTCAAAGCAACGATGAATCTGCTGGGCCTGGCACAATCCAAAATCCCGGGGAGAGCTGGTCTATCCATCAGGTAACCCCAGCTGACATGACTGACCCAGGGAGCCCCAAGTGTCATGGTCCCTGTTTGAGCGCCAAATGTCACAATGAGGGTGGCTGTGACAAACCTCTCTGGTTCCCTGACTTCAGGGCGAGGGTGGCAGAAATGAAAAGGAGCAGGATCAATGGAGTTGTTTAAAAGGAACTTTAATAACAGGGTGAAAATCAATAAACATGGAGAAGTCGAGCACAGTACGAGTGGCAGGATCCTAAGACCTGAGACAAAGGGGAAGCAACAACACTTGGGGGTAGAAACCTAGAACAATAACCATATAGAAGAAATAAGTAACCAGTAGGGGACTAGAACTTGGACAACATAGCATAACAGCACTAAAGGCTTATTGGGGAACTCTCAAGCTCACCCTATGTTAAATGAATGATTCCCAGGGCTTGAAACTCGCGTCCAGTTCTTCTGGGTAAAATCTGGCTGACTCTGAGTTACAGCCAGGGTAACTCCCACACCGCTGCTTTGCACTGGCCCCTTGGGACCATGCGGCTCAACAGAGCCACAATGATGTCCTTGGTTCCATGAGGTCCCACAGTGCCACAATGGCCCCTTCATTTCACAAGGTGCCCAAATGTCACATTGGTCTCCATAGGAAGGAAACCACGGAGCCCCCATGTTTCAGGAGCTGATGAACAGCAACCACCAGAGGCCAAGGCAAGCCTGACCTGTCTGTCCTGGGAAATTTGCTTAGAGCAACCCTTGGATATTCAAAATTATGAATGTGGAGTCCTAATTTAAAACATTTGTGCCTGGAGAAGAGGGATGGGGTTTTTTTTTCATAAAAAGAAAAGCACAGAGCCCTTTCCAGTGTTTGGAAAATAGGTGAGTGCTGCCCCTCAAGAGTCAAAGACCAGCTAGACTTGTCTGGTAGTAATCCTTGGATACACAGAAATTTGGAGGTGGAATCCTAATTTTGGCCATGGATGCCTGGAAAAAATGGACATCTCTTTTCCATAAAAAGAAAAACCCAGAGCCCCGATGTTTCAGGGACAGATGGAAGTGGCCTTTCACATTCCAAGGTCAGCTAGACCTGCCAGGTGACCCCTGGGAGATCAAGGCAGCCACACCTATTTCATGTTCCCTTGCTTCCTCAGTGGCCCTGCAGTGTCACAATGGTTGTCTTGCTTCCATGATGCCCTAAGGTGTCATAATGGCCCCTTGGTTACACAAGTCCTTAAGGCTCTTAATGGTCTCCATGGTTCCACAAGGCCCACAATGTTCCAATGGCCTTTGGGCTCCATGAAGCCTCGCTGTGTCGCCATGACCCATTGGTTCCATTGGGGCCCAGTAGTGCAACAACGATCCCCTTGTTTCCACAACTTCCCACAGTGTCACAATGACCCCTTCCCTTCATGAGGCCCTGCAGGGTCACAATGTTCCTTTGGTTCTGTGGGGCCCTACAGTGTCACAGTGGTCTCCATGATTCCATGGGGCCTTGCAATGCCACAATGGTCTCCATGGATCCACGGTGCCCTGCAGGATCACAACGGCCCTTTGGCTCCATGAGGTTCTGAAATGCAGCAATGGCCTCTTGGTTCCATAAAGCCCTGCTGCTTTACACTGGCCCCTTGGGACCATGCAGCCCAACAGAGCCACAGTGATGTCCTTGGTTCCACGAGGCCCCACAGTGTCACAATGGTCCCTTGGATCCATGGTACCCTGCAGTGTCGCTCTGATGCCCTGCATTTCACAAGGCGCCAAAGTGTCTGAATGGTCTCAATGGTTCCTCAAGTCTCCACAGTGTCACAATGGCCCCTTGCATCCATGGTACCCACAGTGTCGCAATGATCCCCTTGGTTCCACAAGTTCCTACAGTGTAACCATGGCCCTTTGGCTCCACAACGCCCTGGAGTGTCACAATGATCTCCATAGGAAGGAAAGAAGTGAGCCCCAGTGGTGCAGGGGCAGATGAGAAGCAGTCACCAGAGGCCAAGGCTAGCAAGACTTGACTGTATTGGCAGATTTTTTTGGAGAGTAACCCTTGAATATCCGAAATTTTAGAGGCAGAATCAAAAATTTCAGCTATGTGAGGCTAGACAAGATAGTTCTTTTCCATAGAAAGAAAAGCACGGAGACTTAGTGCTTCATGGTCACATGGGAATGGCCCTTGGCATGTCTAATTCAGTGGGACCTGTGAGACAGCCCACAGGAGGCCAAACCAGGCAAACCTGTTCCATGTTCCCTTTTTCTAAATGGTTCTCCATACTGTCACAATGGTCCCCTTGATTCCATGAAGTCTTGCAATGTCACAAAATTTTCTTGGTTTCATGAGCCCCAACAGAGTCACAGAGGTCCCTTGGATCCATGCAGTCCCGCTGTGTCGCAAGGGCTCCTTGTTTCTATGGGCCTCACTGTTTGATCATTGACCCTTGCTTCTGTAGGGCCCCTGAGCTGCACAATGGTCTCCTTGATTCCATGAGGTTCCATAGTCTCACCATAGTTTCCTTGGATCTCCATTGTCACAACTGACCCATGGCTCCATGAGGTTCTGCAGTGTCACCATGGTCACCATCAGTGGCTGGATGAGATCGATGTCCCGAGACACCTTGGGATGCTCAGAATGCCCGTGTGGGGCCAGGGCCGGGTCAGGCCTTGGTTTGTGGTGGGACAGAGCCCCGCCCCCAGCCCTGGCCTGGCAGAGCTGTCAATCACACAACAGGGGGGTGATGTTAACCCAGCTCTGATTGGCCCAGCTGTCAATCTATCAATCAATCAATCAATCAATCAATCAATCAATCACACTGTAGCAGCTGGTGCTACCCTGGCTCTGATTGGACAAGCAGCTGGCAGTCCCACCCCAGGGGCGGGCCCATGAAGGTCCAGGGGGCTAAACACCAGAGCACAAGGCCAGCCCATGGTCTGGGTCCTGCCTTCTCCTGGGGTTCCTCTGTTAATGGTGCTGAAACCCCAGCAGTTGGTACCCATATGTGTGTTTTTCTATGGATCTTCTGTCTTGCTGTTGTTCTCTATTTCTTCTCCTTCTAATCCTACTTACCTGAAACACTTTTGGGCAACTTCACATGTTAGGGGTTATAGGATTTTAGGTTAAATGTGTGGGAATCGAGGACACAGGGAATATTTCTCTGTCTGCTCTGAGGGGTCCTGTCCCCCAAAGAAACACTGCCTTGCACCTTTGCCCATGGATAGGACTGCCAAGACTTTGAGACAGATTAGTATTTACTAAAGTGTGAAATAGATTAGAGGGTAGTATAGTATGTCACTAGGGTGAGAAATTTAGTTTTGGGATTTTTAGTATGGTGCAGATAAGAAGCAAAATGGAGGAATTTGGGTGTAGTCCCTGTCTGCTTCTTCATCGACTCCATTTTCAGCAGTGTTGGTGGCACAGGGTGACTGGTCAAAGAAAGCACAGTGCAGAGGTTATGTGGACAGTCGAGGGATGAGTTATTGGTAGATAAGTAGAAACAATGTGCCTTCTAGGAATTAATTGGATGAGACAACTTTAAAAGACCTTGAAACCGTACATTTCGGAGCCTTTTTGCGGTGTTTTTACAGCGCGCTGAGCCTGGTGTGCACAGCAACGCAAAACTTTAGATAAGATAACAATAATCAAGAAGCGGAAGACTAAAAAAGTTCTGTGCATCTCCTTTTACCTGGCACAGAACTGCTACAGGAGGGTTTCCCCCATCCAGGGAGCCCCCAGAAAGGCCCAATGTAAAACAAACATCAATAACTTGTGCCCCAACAATATTTTTAATAAGTTGGCTTTTTTCCATAAAGATGTTTACTAAAGGGTGTTGTCTTAATTGGCCAATCAAGTGGAATGTGTTGATTAAATGAACAGTGAGGTCCACCTGTAGCAAACCAAGGTACAAAAGAAGAGGATTGAAAAAATAGGTGTCTTTTAGCCCTTAGCCTTCTGATCTGGGTCTGTGTCATCTCTGACTCTACAGTGACATTTGGGCATCTGTAGGGGCTCATGGGGATCCTTTCTGTATTTTGTGACCCAAGAGGAGCTCCTCTAATAAACTTTGCCTGAAGCTCCCACTGTGCCCAAGACAGGAACACCTGGGAGTGTCTGGGACATCCCGGCTCTTTGGCAGCCTGGGGACTCCTGGGATGTCACCGTGGAGCCCCCGTGAGTGCCTGTGACAGATGGGTGCCTTTGCAGCCCAAGGTGCCCTGGGATGTCACCATGGAATGGGTGTGACTGCCTCTGACCACAGGGGTCTTTACCATCCCCAGAAAGCCGTGGGAGGTCTCCATGGAGCCCCTGTCTGTGCCTGTGACATTCCAGCTCTGGAACAGCCTGGAGACTCTTGGAAAGATCCCATGGAACCCTTCTGAGGGCCTGTGACAAATCTGATCCTTAGCAGGCAACCATCACCAGCCCCCTGTTGCTACGGTCAGTTTCCATGGTAACCATCACCAGCCTCCTGTTGCTATGGTCAGTCCCTTGGCAGCTCCATGAACACCCCATGCCAAGGGTGTTGCCATGGCCACCAGGGCTGGGACCAGCTGGGATGCTCGGACCAAATCCCAGGTTCAGCCCTTCTGGGGCTTTGGGGGTGTCTCTATCCCTCTGACCCCGATGATGTTTGGGTGGGGTCACAGCAGGGCTGAGAGGGACAGAGACCGCCCAGCCCCGGCCTCCCCAGGTGTGAGAAGGTCGGAGAGCCCCCCCACCCCCGAGCACCCTCAGCAGTGAGAAGCATCCCTGCAGTGTCCTTTCTCTGGTGACAGCACAGACATTCCTCTGTGCCCGGGTCTGTGCCAGCCCCGCACACGGCGCTGCTCTGCGGGAATGGGGACGCGGGGAAGTGGTGCCCGCCGTATCCCCATTGTTGCCCGTGTGTTTCCATGTGTCCCTCCATGTCCCCCTGTGTTCCCCCTCTTATGAATAAGAAGCTTGACTAGGCCAATATTCAAGCAGCAATCAATTTATTATTTCATATGGTAAAGTATGAGCAATACAGCGCTGGGTACAGCAGGGGAAGTTTTCCCTCCAACTGCACGCCAATAATTGATGGTTACAGGTATTTATAGGGGTACTCATCAGTTTATTTCAGCAGTTTCTATTTCAAATTTTTTACTCATCAGCAATTTTTATTTCAAATTATTACATCACAATTCTGTACACTATTGTGATTTTAATTTCTCAGGATGTATCTCAAAGGAGTATCCCCAGATGGTGGCAGTCCAGTTTCTGAAAGAAGAAAGATGAATCCCATCTGGTGGAGTCCCGCTCCCCAGATGTGGGCCCACCTTTTAATTGCAGAGACTATAAATCTCATAACAATGATGTCTAGCTTCCCTTTGTTCGAAACCATAAATCCTTGAGGTGATGTTCATCTTCCCTTCTCAAGCTGTTTTTCTCTGCTTCAATAAGGTGTGAGATAAGCATATTTCCTTTATATATATTCCAAAGCTATAGTTTCAAGGATATAAGTAATATTCTAAAATTATACTTCAAAAGGTTATTATTGCATTGCTCTTTATGGATTAACTGCAAGCAAAAAGCAACATCCTTAACACTTTAATTCCAATGCTCCTAAATCAACCAGGGTCAGTTGCAAACAAAGGGTAGGTTCAAAGGCATTTTTTCCATGCTTTATTTTCCTCAGTTATTAATTAGAATTCGCAACTGTCCCATTGTCGGTGTCCACACATTTCGTATTCACAAATACACACGTCCCCTGTTTGTACCTTACATGAAACCAAGCTTTGCATTTCACACCCAGGCCAGGGAGCTGACCAGGCTCGGGATGGGCGGACCCAGCCGCCGGGCCTCGCCAGCAGCGGGCAGGAGCCGGCCCAGGCCACGGGACACGGCAGGGGTGCCTGGCTGGAAAGGAGCTCTGGCTCCCGCCATGGAGCTGTGGACAAGGGGCTGCCAGCTGTGCGGGAGGAAAGTCACTGGGCCAGACCCTAACGCTGCCCCGCAGAAAGGAAGGGCAGGAGGAAGCTGACAAATGACATCTCCTGGCAGTGCAGAGATGAAGGGACAAGTGCCCTTGGGGGCCGGGGATCGGGGCCAGCCCTCGGGCACGGCTCCGAGCGGCTCCTGAGGCGGCGTCAGGGCTGCCTGTGAGGATTGCAGGCGGCAGCCGAGAGCAGCAGCGCCGGCAGTGCCAGCCGGGCCCCACGGCCATCTGCCCGTGCCTTCTCAGCCCGTGAGGGCCGCGGGCTCTGCAGCGCTGCTCCTGCTCCCACAGCCGGCCCGGAACCTCAGGGCTGCCCCGCAGGACCCGCAGGAGCAGCAGCGGCCTCAGGGCCTGGCCCAGGGTTTGATCTGCTCAGCCCGGGGGCAGAGCCACAGCAAGGGGGAGGGAGCTGAAGGAGCAGCAGGGAGCCCGGGGAGAGACAGGCTGTGAGACAAGGTTCTGCCTATAATTTTAACAGTTTTTATTAACCTAATAACTACATACAACTAACTTAATAACTATATACAAGTAAAATGTCTAGTTTCTTATGACAGTTGTCACAGGCGTTTCTCGTTTCGGACAAGATGTTCCAGGTTGAGCATTGGGTGCTGAGTCCTTTCCAGCTGGCCGGGGGCTGTTGATGTCTGGCAGGGCTGGAGAGGCTGCTCGAGCCCTGGGGCCCATGAGACCTGTCGAGGAGCTGTGCCTGGCCGGTGCTCTCCTGAGGCGGCAGGGCCTGGGGGTGAAGGGCAAGGGTGAGCTGCCACAGCTTCTGGCCCCAGCACACCAGGACTCAAGCTCTTGTCCCACAATGGGCATGGCCATTCTCCCATGTTAGTCCAGCTCCAAACTCAGTTGCCCAATGTGTCAGTCCTTCTGCTCCATACTGCCCCTTCCTTCTTACGCCAGATGCAAAATACCCACACCACATTACCCAGCTCTGTACACAAAGCCCTACTTATCCCCCAGCTGGTACCCTGCAGATAATCAGCCCCCTGTCGTCATTGACCCCCTTGCCTTGACAGGGCCATACCTGACACATCCTGTGTCCTGATCACGGTACAATGCTGGTCATCACGGCCCCTTGAGATGTGTCCATCACCGTGCAGCAGGGTCACACTGGGATGAGGAGGAGAAGGCAGCTGGCTGTTGCCTTTCAGGCGTGGCGACCTGGTTCTAAGTCTGGCACGGTGGCCTAATGCTCAAGGCTCACTCGGTCCATAATACTCCTGACACCAACGTGGTGGACAGCAAAATGGCGTTTATTCAAGTGTCTGGGGGGTTTTTATGGCTTGGGGTCGCCTGTGTCATTTCCTCCAGCTCATGTCTGGCTGGGTGCGACCTTGGTGGGGATTAGAGGTCAAACTGCAGGGTAGGGGGGATGTCCTGACTGACCGTACAACCCGAATTCTTCCGCATGCAGGTCCTATCTCACCACATCTCCCCCCTCCCTCATGATTAGTAAAATTCACGTAAGGTTAAAAACTTAAAGGTTACAAAATTTCATGGGTTAGTAAAATTAGTACAAAATTATGTGTGCGTTAGTAGCTGACACGCCTTAAAGCAATTGTCGGCGCTCGAGAAAGAAAATGTTAGTCATTTCTAAATGCTTTTTAACAAATAGCACTAGTTTGTTTAATATGCAAGGCCCGAAGATTAGGGTTAGTAGGATTATAGTGACTGGGCCTATTAGGGTAGAAATCAAGGTGGTGAGCCATGGAGATCGTTTGAACTAGGATTCGAACCAGCCCTGTTGGGCTTCTCTGTCCCTTTGCCTCTGAGCCAGTCTGTTTCAGAGCTCTGCCATGGAGTCTCTGACAACTCCCGTGTGGTCCGCGTAGAAGCAGCACTCCTCCTTCAGGGCAGCACACAAGCCTCCCTGCTGCATGAGCAGGAGGTCCAGTCCTCGCCTGTTTTGCAGGACCACCTCTGAAAGTGAGGAGACTGACTTCTCCAGAAAGGATATGGATTTCTCGATTCTCTGTAGGTCCTCGTCAATCGTCGTCTGCAGCTGGGACAGTCCTTGGTGCTGAGTCGCTAGGGCTGAGACACCTGTAGCCATTCCAGCTGCTCCTAGTCCAAGCAACATTGCTATTGTTATACCTGTTAGTATTTCTCTTTTGTGGAGCCGGCTGGATTCCTCGAAAAGGTGGTACACCTCTTCGTCGGAGTGGTACAGGACCCTAGGGACAATCAGAACTTGGACACAAAAATCGTTAGAGTCATTGAATTTGGCAAGGAACACACAGGGACTCACTCCAGATCGCTGGCAAACCCACATGCCAGATGCGGAGGGGACCACCCACTTATTATTTTTCCTGTTGGGCTCGACTCTTTCAGTACAGACGTCTCCTCTCCGCTTAGCCAGGGTTGCATTGTCAAAGCATTTGCCCCGACCTGTGACTTGGCTCAGGGTGATTCCTTTTCGAGGTGTGTTCCACCTGCACTGGTGAGGGGCATCGGCTGTGGAATAACTAAAGGGGGTATCTAAGGCGACTCCTTCATAAAAGGGGGGTTTAACATCATAACAAAGCCAACAGGAGTCAGTTAGGTTAGGGTTAGATTCGTTCAAGGACAGAAAGGTAGCCTCTAACATACGAAGGATTGGGTCTGAGTCTGACCCGGCTGAACGGCCTATCTGGATGGCTTCTGCATCGCTGGTTGGGACATTGGTGTCCCTTGTGGGCAAGGTTTTGGGGTAAGTCATGTTTCTCCCTTTTCGTGTACTTTTAATCACTTTGTTGGGTCCAACGGCTCGGGGTGCCGACGGTTGGAGCCTGGTAATTCGTACATTCACCCACTGTTTTGACCCCTGAAGGACTACTGTCCATGCTTTGCCCACAGCCCAGCTAGGATGATTTGGCTGTAAAACTGTCATGTTGTAATGAGTGCATCTCCGAATTTGAGGGGTCTTATGACGGTTCCGATAGTAACTTCCCTGAAGGAAGACGGGTGTTTTGCAACCTGCAGGTGCCCAGGTGAATTGTAGGAACCTGTCGGGCTCTTGTGGGTCCCACCCAGGCCCTGACGGCCTGGCATCCGTAACTATTGTTTTGCAGCCCCAGTGCTCACAGTGTCCCCACCCTGGGTTATTACAGTAACTTTTCCCTGGGTTTGAAGCTGGGCACCAATAGGATAGGTACATGTGTGTGGCATGTGAGGAATGGGGGTCTACCTTTGGTTGTCCTGGAAACAGGTCGGTAACACGAAGCACGAAGGATGGGGTGTTCAGTGTGGTGATGTCTCCGAGCATCTTATCATCGGTAAGATGTCTCATGACCCACATGAAGAGCTGATGGGGGTAGTGGTCTGGGCTGGCTTGCCCTCTGGTGACAAGCCCCAGCAGCAATACCACACAGAAGCACTGTTGCTGCTTGGGCCTCACCCTTGAGGGTCGCTCAGGCACTGTCTGGCGGCTTGGTGGTCTGTCCTCTGGAAGGGGAATGTACGCGTCCCGAAGGCGTCCTATTAGCATGTCCTGTAAACAGAAACTCACAGTTCTCATCAGTCTCATCCTGCCTACTGTGAAGGTCAGGTTTGATGGACCTGAGCGGGCACCACCTAATTTTGCCGTCCTTTTTGACAGCTGTGTACCCTCGCCCTGTGAGTACCAGTTTCCAGCCCTCTTCCCATTCCCCTAGTTCATTTTTGATCACCATCTGTGGGCCTTCCTCTAGCGCTCGAGTGGCCCAGTGCCTTTGGGCCGGACTGTTTGTTTCATCCCCCCTAGGGTATTGGTTTAACGCTAGCAGTGCAGTCGCTAGTATGCGCGCTTGGTCACTCGTGGGAATGGCATTAGTGTAGCCTTCCACCTTTGCTAGTACTTCCAGCTTATTTTTCAGGGTCTGGTTTGCTCTTTCCACGATGGCTTGTCCGGTGCTGTTGTAGGGGATGCCGTGTACCAAGGTGATGTTCCATTTCGAGACGAATGCTTGGACTGTCTTTGAGATGAAATTTGGACCGTTGTCTGTTTTGATTTGTTTTGGAACTCTGAGCCATGCCATGGCTGTCAGCCAGTGTTGGATTGTTGCTTTGGAGTCGGTCTTGAGATGCTGTGTGGCCACAATCATGCCGCTGTACGTATCTACAGTAACTGCGAGCCACGCTCGGGGTTTCAACAGCTGGCATTGTGTAAAGTCTGTTTGCCATATCTCTGAGGCTTTGAGGCCTCTGGGGTTGACGCCACCAGACCACAGTGGTGACTTCTGGCAGTGGGGGCAAGTGGCAACGACGTGCTTTGCGTCCGCGGTAGAAATCCCGCATCTTTTCGCTAGCTCTTTAGCTCCGATGTGAAGGGATTCGTGCAACTGGCGAGCTCCTATCAGCGTCCAAATGCCTTTTGCGGCGGCGTCAGCCTTGTCGTTACCTATTTGATAGAATCCTTTGATCGGGTCATGGCTGTTGACATGGATGACAGATATGGTGCCTTTCCGTGAGTAGAGTGCTTCCTCCAGCATCATTGCCGCTGTGGACACCGACACACCTGGCCTGGAAATAGCCAGGCAGAGCTTGGCCACAAATATGGAGTCAGTCACAATGTTAAGGTGTTCTTCTGGGAACAATCTACACGCTAGCACCACGGCTGCTGCTTCAAGCTGTTGGGCCGAAAGCGTGGGGTCGATTGTCTTGATGCGTTGCCATTGTTCTCCTGACTGCCATACTGCTGCTGCGGTGGAGGTCTGCGATGATGCGTCCGTGAAGATGGTTGGCCCTGCCCGCGGTCGGTCGGTTACCTTTGGTGGGAGGTCGATGTCGATGACCGTGAGCAGCCGAGTCCAAGGGGGTTTTTCTGCGTAGCGAGTCTCTCCTCCAAAGCCTGCAAGGGCCACGGCTAGATGCTCTGATATTGTTGTTGACTCCGCGGGGAGCTGTTTGCGGAAGGGCAGGTATATATTGGAAGGTTCGATGCCCAGATGTCTTAGGGCGAGTTTCCTGCCTTTCATGATCAGGCTGCTGAGACATTCGACTCCCGGGGAAAAGGCACGTGACGGTTTCCCCAGGACCACCCATAGAATCGGCTGGGCCTTGTCGGGGGGTCCTTGGGCTAAGGCTCCCACTCCCCCCTTTTTTGTAAAGTGGACGTACAGATCAACTGGTACACTTGGATCCCACCTGGTGAGTGTGCTCTCTGACATCTGGCGTTCGATGAAGTTGAGCGAATTTATCGCTTCCGGTGTTAGGGTTTTCCTAACACCGGAAGTGTTAGGTGGTGCTTTTCCTTTCAAGAGTTCGTGTAGTGGATCCATGACCTCGGGTGGGATCAGGACGATGTTGCGGAGCCATTGCAGGGACCCTACCAGCTGTTGCACGTCGTGGAGCGTTTTGATGTCTCGGCGGATCTTCATCTGGGGAGGAGTGATGTGGCAGCTTGTAATTCCCACTCCTAGGAAGGTTACACACGGTCCCTTTTTTATTTTGGCACTTGCTACCTCAAAGCCATTTGTCTTTAAGGTCTCAGAGATGGTTGATACCAGCTGGTCTACTTGTTCTGTGGATGGTGCAGCGATCAGGATGTCGTCCATGTACTGCACAATGGTCGCAGTGGGATTGCTCTCCCGGACAGGTGCTAGGGCACGGTCCGCTGTGATCTGGCAGATGGTCGGAGAGTCGACCATTCCTTGTGGAAGCATTCTCCACTGGAAGCGTAGGCTAGGCCGCTGACTGTTTGGGAAGACGATGGAAAAAGCAAACCTCTCCTTGTGGTCTTCGTGCAGGGGAATAGAAAAGAAGCAGTCTTTAATGTCAAGCACTGCACAGGGTTGTCCTCTCGGTATCATCAAGTTCATGGGCAGCGAAGTTTGTACGGGTCCCATAGGCTGGATTCTCTTGTTTACTTCCCGCAGGTCGTGCAGGAGACGAAAGCCTTCACCAGACCGCTTAGGTATCACAAAAATCGGGGTGTTCCATGGGCTCGTGGAGGGTTCTATATGGTTCTTTTGCAATTCACGGCTAACTAACTCAATAAGGGCAGTCATTCGAGGCGTTGACAGGGGCGACTGGCCGACCCACACGGGATCAGTTGATTTCCATGTCAACTTGATGGGTAACGGCGGGTATGCGGCAGTGGCCCTCAGAATAAATTTGTCACCCTAACGTCCAGCAGGGCTAGTGCATCCCTCCCCAGCAAGGGTGGGCAATCCGACATGACATACGTAGTGAGGGCGATAGTTCTCCCTGCTCCTCTCTCGGTGCAGAGGGTTATTGCTACTGGTTGGGTGCTTTTGCGGGCTCGGGACAGTCCTCCAACTCCACCCACCATGGGGGCTTCTATGAGTTTCCATGACGGAGGCCAGTGTATGTCAGGAATGACAGTGACATCTGACCCTATGTCCACCCAAAAGGGAAGGCAGATAGCTGAGTCGTCGGAGCTGTTGTGGAGACGACACACTGCCCACACGATCAGAGGGTGCTTGCCCACCTTCGCAGCGAAGGCCACCCATGGGTCTCGTTGCCATGCTTTCATGGCCAAAGCCACCCATGGGCCTTGTCTCCAGGGGGCTGTGCTTGGTATTCCTGAGGTGCAGGTGGGTTGGGTTGAGCCACTGGCTGGGCGACAAAGTTGGTCATTTCTTGGGGGGGCAGTGGCAATGGGAGCCCTATACCCCAGTGGGAGTTGCAGTGGCTGGGCCGCACTATGTTCCAGGTGGGAGGGGGCTGGATACGGCCCGGCTGCCCCCCCCCTTTCCTTTTCCCTGAGGCTTGGATCTGCATTCCTTAGCTAGGTGCCCCTTCTTTCCGCATGCCCAGCATGGTCCCCTAAATCTCCCCTGCCGTGGTGGGGCAGTTGCTGGTGGGCGTCCTAACTGGAGGCAGTTCACTGCCACATGCCCCACCTGGCCACACTTAGCACATGCCATGCTGGTTATTGCAGTGTGTACTGCTGCTTGTATCGGTGCTAGATGTTCCTCTTTTGCAACGTGTCTGATCATGGTGGCTATATTTGATCCAGGTGGCAGTGATCTTAAAATGTCCTTAGTGGCCGAATTGCATTGCTGGCGTAGGCATTCTGCCAGAACTGGGCCCTTCGCCTCTGAGGGTAACGCAGAGGAATCTAATGCTGACTGAAGGCGATCAACGAATTGAGTAAAACTCTCACTCTCACTCTGCTTTATAGTGGACCATGGTGATGCTTTAGCTACTACCTTGGAGGCAACCCGAATAGCTTCTCTGGCAGCTCGAGTTGTTGTCATGACCTCATGAGCCCTCAGGCCTTCAGCCTGTGCCTGAGGTGTTATCATAGTGGCATCTGTTCCCATTAGCCTCTGTAAACTGGAGCCATGCAGAGGGTGTTCTGCCCCTGTTACCAAAGCTAGCTGCTTTGTACAATTGTCTTCCCATTCTTG
>CM019930.1:572694-617778 GCA_009764595.1 Geothlypis trichas
AGGGCCGCATCCCCGCAGGCTGACCCCGTGCCTGTGTCCGAGGCGGAGCGGAGCGGCCGCGCGTGCGGATCGCCAGGCAAAGCAGTGCCGCCCAGCCGGACGAGTCGTGTGGCTTTATCCCGGCTTCCGTCCTGCCCAGGGAAATGACGTACAATTTGATGAGGCAAGACAGAAGGCTGTGAAAGATCATCCTGAGAGGCGCCAGAGGGCAAACATGACAGAATGTCCTATAAAGACGATCCATGACAGTGAAAGGCGAGGAGAGGGCTAACGCTTGGATTACAGGTCTGCTTTGCTCTGGCGGTGCTTAATCAATTTTTTTTTTTTCGGCAAGCTGCCGGGTTAGACCTGTTTCGGCGCCGGCTCCGCAAGTTCACCAAAGGGGCGCCAAAAAGTGGGTCCGGAGAGGCCACAGAGAAGGTCCAAAGACAGATCCCACAGCCGCTCGCTGGCCCAAGGCCAGGCGCACCCAGAAGCCGCCAGCGTGTCCCGCTCCAGCCCGGCTCCTGCCGGCCCATTCGCAAGGCCAGGCCGGCCTCCCTGGGTACCGCTGCCGGCCGGGGGCGGCGGCGCCTCGTCCCTTTTCTGCCCGCCCTTAAGCCCCGTACCGGCCTTGCCGGCCGCAATTTTGCAGCACCACAGCCCGCCCGCGGTGCCTGCCCGTCCTAGCACGGACCCGCTCAGCAGCGCCGCTCCTGCTCGGCACCGCAGGCCCGCACGGATGCGCCGCCCCCTCTCCCCCGCCGCCTACAGCATGGTCCTGGGGCACCCGGTGCTAAATCATTCCTAGACCACCTCATTCTGCCTCAGCCTTTCGGACGGAGCACAGCAGCTCCCTCACTGCCATCTCTCGACAATCAGCTCTCCACACAAGCTTTTCTTGCTCTCTCTCGCACCAGCGCCCGGCCCGCCGCTCCGGCCTGCGGCCGCGCTCCTCCTCCTCCTCCTCCTGCTCGGTGTCTCTGGCCGGGCCGGGGCCGACAGGGGCCCAGCGCGCTCCCGCCTTGGCGCTCTCCTCCGCAAGGCTCCCAGGCCCCACACGCAGCCCGGGGGCTTGGCCGCGCAGCCGGCGCCGGCCCCGGCTCTGCCATTGCCGGCAGCGCGGTGCGAGGGAGCCCGTGTGCTGCCGTCTGCGCTGCGGGGGTACACCTGGTGTCCCTACGGAGCCGGGGTAGACCTGTTGTCTATAGGGAATCTGGTTAGACCTGTTGTATCCCAGGATTTGGGTAGACCTGTTCTCCTCGCCGGAGCCGGGGTAGACCTGGTGTCCCTACCGGAGCGAGGTAGAGCCGGTGTCCCCGGCCAGCGCCCGCCGCCCAGAAGCAAGGCCGACATCTGTCGTTCCTGGACACGGGGTAGACCTGTTGTCCCCGGCAAGCGCCCGCCACCCGTGGGCAACGGCGACCCCTGGCAGCCTCGGAAGCCGGGTAGACCTGGTGTCTCTACGGAGCAAGGGCAGACCTGGTGTCTGCTGGTTTAAGGGAAGCGAGGGGGGGCTCAGGACACTGCAAACCATCTCTCATCACAGCTTAGCCCTTCATTTCCCTCTTCCTACGCAAAAGCCATTCTTTCACAACTCTTCACAAACACTCTTTCCTCTCTGCCACCACACACCTGCCATGGACAACATCATGCCACACGAAACAATGACCAGAACCACTTCAATCTGAGGCAAGGGTCTTTTAACCTCAAATTGCAAATGTCAAGGTGTGTTAAGCCTAACCCTCGTGCTCTCTTGACACTTGTCCTGAGCTCATGGGAAGGACAGCAGGGGTTGGATTCAGCTGCTCACACAAAAATCTCTTCTGAGAGCAGAGCTAAGCCACAATGTCCATCCATGGAGCCCCAGAAGGGCACAACTCTGCTGCACAGGAAAGCTGCCTCAGCCATGGGTTTGTGCTAAGTGCAGTTGGAGCTGTTTTTCAGGTGGACGAGGCAAGTGAGTTCTCCTTGCAGGGGCTTCAGTGTCCTGTAGGAATCTTGGAGTGGAATCTTGAGGCCTGCTGGGTGTAAGAGGTGGTCTGGAGTTTCCTTCATTTTCCTGACAATGGTGGCATGGAGCCTGAAGAGCCCCGTGAGGAGCTGTGGCCTGAGTGAGGTGGACAGTTCCTGGCTGTTGTGCCAAGGGAGTGTTTGCAGGTGTGCTTGCTGTGCTTTGCCACAACACTGCTTGCAACAGGTTCTGATCAATGGTGGCTTGTCCTTGCACGCTTGCAGCTGCCTCCCACAGCAAGGGCTCTCAAGACAATGGCCCATGAATCTTGCCCTCCTTTTGGCTAGATGCCCCTGGCTTTGGATTCAGACTGTAGAAACTGGAACTTTGGAGACAGCTTTGGTGAAGCCCCACGGACAAAGGCAAATTGATGGGGCTGGAGCATGAGGATTGCATCTTGTTGGTAGCTCTATTGCCCTTGGCCTCTTTCTCTTTCTCTCCTTTCTTTTCTTTTCTGATCCTTCTATGGCATTTGCTGCTGACCCTCCAGAAAGGTGCATTTGTTGTGATGAAAGTGGCAGTGCCCTGGTGTTTGTATTTTGCACTTTTGGGATGTGGAAAGGAAGCATCAGGAGCTGGCTTGGCCTAGCAGATTGTGCCAATGGGTGAGTGAGCAAAGGCTGAGCAGTGGGAATGCAGGCAGGGCCCCAGGGCTGAGCTGGGTTGCTGCCTGTGTGAGCCAAAGGCCACGGTGCAGGTGGGGATGGGATGGCCCAGGACTCTTGCTGTGTGTGTGCACACAGGAGTGCCTGTGCTGGGGAAATGTGGCAGAAATGCTGCTCTCTGAGGGATCTGAGTGCCTTGGAGAGCTGAGCCAGTCAGGCCTGTAAGTATAGGTGAGTCACAAGCTGTAAGCTGAAGTTAAATGCTGCTAAGAGGAGTTCTATTGCTAAGATTTGAAGTTCATTAATGTTTTAAGCTATGCTGAATATTGTAAAGTGTTATTCACTGTGAAATCATTTAGTCCTAGGTTATAAGTAAGGCTAAATACTGTCAAGTGCTGTTCTTATTGCTAAATGCTGAAGTCTAAGGTCTCAGTCAAGTCTTGTTAAATCTGTGCTCAGTTTAGCTTTTTGGCCATGTTCCTTTTATTCCTTCCACTCACTGTCCTTTAGCCACACATACATGCGCACACACACACATAGACAGTTCTTGGTTAATTTCTGGTTTGATTGCCTGGATTTGGTTTGGTTTTGTTGTTGCTTTGTTTCCTTGGTGTGCCTGGAGTGTCCAGTCAGGAGCAGAGTGACTCTTGCCAAGGAACTCTGTGCTGCTGTCCCTTAATATTCAATCTGGTTTTGGCTGATCCCTTGCTGGGGATTTTCTCAGCGCTCTCAGCCCCTCGTTTGTAGCAGGGTGAAGGAGCCCTGGCCCAGGCTCTGGCCCTGGGGGACACGGGGACGCTGCCGGGGGGTCCCTGTCCCCCTGTGGCACCCCCAGGGCCCCGGCCCCCGTCCCCGTGTCAGGCTCTGGGGTCGATCTGGTGGAACATCCTCTGGGGGAGGCTGCGGGGCCGGGGGCGGGGGGACCCGGGGGGACAGGGGACCCCGCTGTGCACGAGCAGGGTTGGACTGCTCTGGGGGGAGCTGTGAGGGGGGCCGGGGCAGAGTGACCTCCCCAGTGACCTCACACTGCCCCTGTGATGTCACACTGCCTCCTGTGATGTCACTCAACCCCTGAGATGTCACACTGCCACCTGTGATGTCAGACTTCCTCCTGTGATGTCACACTGCCACCTGTGATGTCACTCAACCCCTGAGATGTCCCACTGCCACCCGTGATGTCACACAACCCCTGTGATGTCACACAACCCCTGTAATGTCAGACTTCCTCCTGTGATGTGACGCAACATCCTGTGACGTTCACAGCCCACTCTTTGATGTCACAAAGCCATCCTGTGCCACAAAGCCAACGCTGGCATATCACTCTGTGATGTCATACAGCTGTGCTGTGATGTCACAGGAATCTCTGTGACTACAACATCACCTATGATGTCACTGCCTGTTCTGTGATGTCACAGCCTGTTCTGTGATGTTACTCTGACACCCAGTGATGTCACAAACTACGCTCTGATGTCACAGAGGCACCCTCCATGATGGCAGAGTCCGCTCTCTGGCCTCACACAAACTCTATGATGTCACAGCTATGTCTGCGAAGTCTCAAGCCCCTCAGTGATATCCCAGAGCCCTATGTGATATCATACTGCCACTCTGTAATGTCACAGCACACACTTTGCCCTCACAGCCTGCTCTGTGATGTCACACAGACCCCTCTGTGATGTTGGAGCTGCTCAATGACCACACAACAAACTCTGTGATGTCACAGCCCAATCTGTGACCTCACACAGCCCACTCTGTGCTGTCACACAGCCCCTTGCTGACATCACAGCTGCTCTGTGCCTCTATGACACAGCCACAGAGGTGCTGCCGTGACACAGCCCCCTCTGGGCCATGCCACAGCCCCTGGCAGTGCTGAGCCCCTGTGAGCTCAGGCTGTGCCCTGCTGGTGTCCCTGAGGGGCCCTGGCAGTGCCCCAGCCCTGCTGGGCTGTGCACAGGAGCTGCTCCTGGCCAGAGCTGTCTCTCTGCAGCGCTGCCCTTGCCAGGAGCTGCCTCTGGGCCAGGAGCCCGGCCCAGCTCAGCAGCACAGACACAGCACAAGGACTCCAATGACCCTCTGGGGCTTTGGTGCTCTTTGCATCACACTCATCAGTGCCTCAGGGTGTGCTCAAAACCTCCTCAAAAGCTCCAAATCAGATTCAAAGTTCAAACTTTCCTTAACTTCCAATAAGTCTCGCTGAGGGACACAACTCATATGAAAGTGTCCCCAGGTTCCAGGTAGAGCAGAACACTGGTGGCAGTGATGACAGGTGGGGACAAACAAGAGAAAGGTGTGTCTGATGCTGAGCAAACCTGCGCTTCTGGCCCTGCAGGCTGTCGGCATCCCCCAGCTGCCCCACCTGGCTGGGCCCTTCCTTTGCTCACAGCTCTGCCTCCTGCCTGCCTCTGCCTGCCCACACAGAGCCTTGGGCTGCTCCAGGCTCCTGCTGGGGGACGTGCTGCACCACAGCCCTGCCCTGCCAGGGAAATTCCTTTCTGCTGCTGCCCAGCCTGGGCCTGCCCAGCTGCCCTTGCTGCCATTATTTCCTTCTCATGCTTATATCCTCTAGGAAGAAAAGCTCCAGCCTCTCTGAAACCACCCTTCAGCCCCTGCCAGGCTGCTCCTGTTCTGTCCTCAGTCTCCACCCCACTGAGCCCAGAGCCTGCAGCCTCTACCTGCTGGTTCTGTGATGAGGCCACCAAACCCCATCTTGGGAGATTTTTGGGCCCTCTCCAAGGTTTGTGAAAATGGAAGAAGAGTGGTCAAAGGTATTTTCTCCCAAATCTTGCAGGGACAGAACAAGGGTCAACAAAGTCTAAAGTTATTGAGTCTGGATTTACGTTTGTTAGAAGGAGGAAATATTTTACAATGATGAGAGTGGAACAAAACTACAACTGTTTTTGCAGAGAAGTGGATGCGCCATCCCAGGAATTGTCCAAGAGCAGGAGCTTTGTGCAACCTGACAGAGGGAAACCCCTTTTCCTCGCCAAGGATGGAATTCCTGTTGTGTGGGTTCTCTGCTGTGCTGGGTGAGCTCACAAGGCTTCTGGCCAGAATGTCTGCTGAGGGCAGCCAGGCTTCTGCAGCAATTCAGCTTCAGCAATTCAGCTTCAGCAATTCAGGTGCTTCAGCAATTTTAATAACCAGATGATAACAACCCACTGAAACTTGAACAGAACTCATTCACCTTTAAGCAGTTTAAAAAATCACCATAGGGAAAAAAATAAAAAAGACCAGTGCATTTAGAAAATGTTGCATTTCTCCAGTGCAAAAAAAAAAAAAGCACAATCAATAAAGCATATGTTGTTCATCCACTCAGCTGTGCACACCTCTGAACTGCTGCAGCAGAAGACAGGCATGATCCCATCCTGTATTTCCCTTTGGCATTCTCTCTCAGTGTGCAGATGAGACAAAACCAAAATGTTCAACTTTACTCAATCTTTATCTTCAAAGGAAATTCAGGAACCTTTGGCAGAGGCCAATGCTCTGCACGTTGATGAACTCTTTGCAGAGGCCAATGCTGTGCACTTGTAGGAATTCCCTGCGCAGAGCAACGCTCCGCGAACAATTCCCGTGGCGAATGGCGCAGTGCAGCCGCCTGCAGGAGCCCAGGCTGCGCACAAGCAGCCAGGGCCGCGTTCTCAGGCAACTGAGGCCGCGCCGCTGTCACAGACGCCGCCGCCGCGTTGGCGGTTCCCAGGCAGCCGCGGCCCCCGGCAGCCGCCGCCGTTTCCCGGCTCCTGCCCCTCCCGGCCCCGCACGCCCCCCCAAGATGCTGCCGGGGCTCGGGGACTTCGTGTGCCTGGGCTGGGGCTCGGCCTCTCCTGCGGGACAAGGTGAGGGTGGTCCCCGGGGGTCGTGTCCCCCCGGGAGCGTGTGTGAGTCCCCCATGTCCCCCCCAAGCCGGGGTCACCCCCTTTTCTCTGCCCAGAGCTCCTGAGCCTGCTCCTGCTGCCCCCTGGGAGGGGCTTTGGGGAGCCACCCGGGGACCCCCTTGATTGCCCATTCCTGGGCACTGGGACGCCCCGCATCTCCTTGCCCAGCTGCAGGACCCCCTGCACCCCCTTATCCTGCCTCGACACCCCTTGCACGGCCTTTCCCGAGTATCCTCCTCTGGCAGCCCCTGGATCCCCCGTTCCCATGAGCCCGGGGACCCCCGGACCCCATTCCCGGCCAGCCCGGGGCACCTCACCCCCAGGCCTCCCTTTGCTCGGCGACCGGTGACGTCACTGCAGACTCGGGCCGCCATTGGCGGGCAGCAAAGAGCGGCGCCAATGGCGGGGCCGGAGGCGGCTCAGGGGGCGGGGCCGCAGCAGAGCAGCGCGATGGCTCCAGCGCTGGGGCTGGGGGCGCTCCTGGGGCCCCGGGGGGCGGCGAGAGCTGAGGGGGACCCCCGGCACCGGGACTCTTTGATCGCCCGTTCCGGAGCACCCAGGGGCCCCTGAACCCCCATTCCTTGGCGCCGCCATCCCCCCGCACCCCCATTCCCGGGCCGTGGTTCCACCCTGCACCCCCTTATCCGGCACCAACACCCCGCACCCCCTTCCCGGCCATCCCGCCTCTCCCAGCCCCCAGAGCCCCTTTTTTCCTTGAGCCAGAGACCCCCTGGACTCCTATTCCTCCCTTTGGGAATGTGGAGCAGCGACATGGGGGTTCCCCTCCCCGCCTCACCATGCCGTGCTTCCCAGAGCCGGAATCCAGCGGGAATCTCACCCTGGTGCTCCCTGTGTCTGTCAGCGCTGCCATCGGCGTTGTTCTCCTCATGGAATTCGGCGTCTGGAAGCTCCAATCCGGTTCCCTCCAAACCTATCCTGGGAGTCACCCTGTTCTTCCCAGGGTGCAAAAACCAACACGGTACAAGGGGGTTTGCAGTATCAATCAACAAATGCAGTTTTATTGAAATAACCACAGCAAAAATGTGATAGAGGGATTAAGGGAGAGAAAAAAGGTAAAGAAAGAGAGAGAAAAGAGAGAGAGGGGATATAGCTACCAACGCAGAGACAAAGTCCTTTGGTCCAATCCAGTCAAGGATCCACCTACTATGGTGGGGAGATCTCAAAGGCACAGTTCATCTGCACCCCAATTATACTCATTTTGTTGGGGGAAGGGAGAATAAATTTCGCAACTGAAACAAAGATCTTCAGGGGGGAAGAATAAAATGGGGGGTACACAGAGTCCAAGCTAGGCAGCAGAAAGAACCATTGTTTTCGTGGTCCAGTGGTCACAACCTGCAGGCAAACATCTCGCTTTGGTCAGCTTGCCTCCCCACACACCTGCCCCGGGCTGGGGGTTTCAGTCCCAGTCTTTGGAAGGAGCAGAGGGGCCTTTCCACCTCCCAAAACTCCTGGGGGTCCCCCATGACCCACCCAGCCCCACCAAACTCCTCCTGGGTCGCCCACAAGCCGCACATGGGGATTCCTGGGAGTTCCCCTGTGTTCCCCCATTCCCAGGATTTTGGGGGTCCCCCTCGACCTGTCCGTACCCCCCCAGATTTCTTCCACAGCCCCCCTGTGATGGTGGGGGTGGGGGCTGAGTGCTGGTGCCCGCCTGCCTGCAGCAGATCCAGCGCTGAGGGGAGTTCGGGGGTCCTTTTGCTTTTGAGGCCCCCTGGGGGTTGGGGTGACCCCCGGGCCCCCAGGATCCCCCTGAACACGCTGACGCTGCCCGTGCTCAGTGAGGGGGTTCATTCGCAGCACGGGGTCCCAGCTCTGTCACCGGCATCGCCAAGGTCCCTCCAAAACCTCCCGGGAACACCAAACCCCTTGGAACAACCCAACCTTCCCGGAACCCCAAAACCATCCCCGGGCTCTCCAGAACCTTCCCAAGACCAGAAAACACCATACAGACCCCCCCAAAACCTCCCAGGGCATGAAAATTCTCACAGGACATCCCAACACCCCTCCAGATCCCCCTGAGAAGGTTCATACCTAGCACAGGATGCCCATCTCTGTCACCGGCAGGTTCCCCAAAACAGCCTTGAGTTTCCCCTGCCATCGCCTAATCCTGCCCTTTGCGACCCCTGAAAATTCCCCTTGGGAACCGCCAAAAATCCACCATGACCCCCCTAAAGCTCAGGTATACATAAAATCCCCAGGAACCCCTTTCAACAGTTTATGCCCAGCAGAGAATCCCCATCGTCATCACCCAGGAACCCCCAAACCCTCCCATGGCCCCCAAACCCCCCAGAGACCCCCAACCCTCACAGGATCTCCAACTCCCCCCACGCCGCCTCCCCCGGGCTCGGCTGTCGGAATCAACGGGAGTGGTGTTGCCCTTTTAAGGGGACTTCTAGTGGGACCCGAACAAACTGGGAGCCCTTAAAGCGGCGATGGTAGAGAGAACCCCAAAAATCACCCTGGGAGACAAAACATCCCCTACAGGGGATTGCAGTGGGGACCCCATAAAAATGTCACTTCAATCTGTCATGATCCCCCCTTGAAAGGGGCTTGTGTGGCTGCGGCCCCACAAACACCCTAAAATGGGGAGGAAAAAGCACCCTTGAAGTGCTGGGATCACCCCAAAAAACCCTAAAAAGAGAAAACCTCCACTTCAGAGGGTCCTGAAGACCCTGAAAGGGCCTCGAGGAGGGACAAGATCCCCTCCTCTGCTGGGGCCTCTCCCAGCCGGGAACTCTCCCGTTCGCTGCCCTCGGGGCAGCCCACTGAGTCTGTCCAAACTCGGCAACTTCGCCGTGCTCAGCCCAGATCCAGAGCCCTGACTCCTGCCCAGGGCACAGCAAATCCCTCGCTCGCTGCTGTGCATTGTCCCTGCTGAGGCTCAGACACTGCCGGGGCACATTCCCTGCCTGCAGGATTCCTGCCCGACCCAAGCGCTGCACTTCTGCCTCCAGCATTGCTTTCCAACAAAACCAGGACAAGGCAAACTGGGTGTAGCTCATGGTATTTTACAGTACCTAAAACTCGCTAAGTCATCCATCTGAGAGGTGAGATGCATTTGGAATTCATGGCATGGAGAAGCAGTGCGACATGGAAAAGGGGAGCACAGCAATAAATAGAAGAAAACATCTGGGATTGTTCCTTTCCATTTTCATTTCACTTCTGGAAAGCTGTTTCACTCTTCCAGGAATCTTCTCCACACTCCTGTCTGCCCTTTTCAGGAACCTTTCCTGGAGAACGAGGTGCAGCTTCTGTCACAAGATGTGGCCCCAACTGCAGCTTCTCTTGGCTTTCCACACCGGGAGTGCAGCACGACTTGTGCAGCAAAGCAAGACAAATGTTTGCATTACTTGACGACTTGTCTTTTCCTTGTGGGCTGGGCAGTTGTGCCATTGCTGAGGTTTTCATTGTGCCCATTCTAACCCAAGAAAAGAGGAGGTTTTGTTGGGGACTTGCTGGGGAATGCCAGCCTGACCGAATGCAGAGAAAGAATCTCCAGGACACTCTGGGAGCTCCCTGGGCTGGGCTCAGGTTCCCGCTGGGACTCTGCACAGGGCTGGGCTCCAACTGGGATCAGCAGCAGCTGCAAATACCTCTGGGCATCTCCATTTCCTGCTGCTGCTCTGAGGAAGCAATGAAAGCCAGTCAAGTTCTGGTTTTCTTTCTCCTGGTGGATTTTTTCATTTGATTTGCCACTCCAGAGGCAATTTCTGTGATGGTCTCTGTCAGTAGATTCTATTTCAACAGCACCAGCAGGCTTTCATTCCCCTCGACTTAGTGCTCAAGGACTTCTGGGCATTTCAATCTCTGCTACTCATGATGCCTGTGAGAAAAACCCTGAGTTGACCATCACAAAAGCTCAGTGGGTAGCAGTGATTGAAAGAGGCAAGTGCAGTGGTACTGATCAATTTCAAGTGGCAAGCAGAAGAGGGCCAAGAGCAGCCGTGATCTCCAATTGGCAAGGCAAAGGCAGCAGCAGCCTCCTGCTGTCAGCTCAGGGTGAGTCAGAGAGTGCTGAAAAGAGCGCTGGAAGCCGATCCTTTCTTCCTCTGAGGGCTGGCTCAGGGCAGCACAGGCGTGCGGCATGCAGAGGACCAGGGACATCACACCATGACCAATATGATCCAGTGAAGCCAAATTTATTATCCCTAAAAAGGCTATATTTATAATAAATCTCCACTGTCCACGCATCTCTAGCTAACACGGTTGGTTAATCCTAGCTGTTCACGTGTCCAAATTAGAATGCAGATTGGATCATCTAATTTTTCACACGTCTTGCTGTGGTCGTCTGGCCCACCCATGATTCACTTGTTTTCCTTCTCTCCCAAGCTTGCTCAGTCCTGATGACTTTTCTTCTTGTATCTTTCTCAAGGATATACCGACCCCATTTCTGAATATGTCCATTATTCATCGTTTGTGAACGTGTCCAGGGTCCATTAGCACAAGCAGGCTGGATTGTGCATCGGCTGAATATGGCCATTGTCTAGCAAGAACTCCTCAACCTGCAAAAAGCTCTTAACAGTTCCCCGGTTTTGTTTTTGCACAAGCCAGACTGATTTAAAAGTATGGTCAATTATTTTCTGCACACAGCGTGGTAAGCAAGGCACTATAGGCAGAATTGAAAGAAGAATACAAAGGATCATAATGGCAAAGCGTACTAAGTCCTTGAGCCAGCCTGTTATTCCCCAGGATTTTAGCCACTCATCAAAAGAATTCTCAACAACTGTCAGCCTTTTCATATTCTCCTTAAGCAATGACAGTTTCTTGTGAATAGCTTCAGAATGGTCAGAGAGATTCCTGCAACACATCCCTTCAAAATCTTCCCACACATGTCCTTGTGCTAGCAACAGAAAGTCTATAGCTGCCCTATCCTCTAGCACAGCGTGGCGTATGCTACCTACATCAGTGGTGAGCTCATTCAGTATTGCAGATGTAACGTTAATTTGTTTCCTGTCCAACAAGCCAATCGTTTTAATTGTGTAAGGAACTGTGATGAAGCCACTCCTGGTGTAAAAAGTGATGCCAGTATGACTGAAGGCCTATTCCACAATTCTACATTATCCTTACAGTCTGAGCCTCATAGATGCACACTACGTTCTGGACATTGGAATTAGTCCAAGCATCTGATATCAAGCATCTGTTGAATGCTAAGGGCAAACAGTGTCAATTTCCCAAAATAGCACGGTCCTCCTAATGCTTTCTGAGGAATTGCAGGCCAGGCTCTATCTCCACAAAGAGAAAAACTCCAGGAGGTAACATGCTTGCTGATTTTTGTTTTAAGGACACAGACCATGTCCAATTGGCACAGTATGCCGTGATATTGTAATACTACAAAGAAACAGGAGATATCCAAGTGCTATCATCTCCAGGTTTTCCTGACTTCTCCCTAATCAGCTCTTTACCCTTGTAGTACTGAAAGAACAAACAATAATTTCCTGGCAGTGATCCCAAAATATCCAATTCCTGTGGTTCCTGACATGTAGTATTTAAACCTTGAGCCATTGTAAAGGCCTGAGCTCCTAAAGGATTTCTAGGGATTTTTTGTTTTTCACACCAATTTTATGTGATCATCCCATTTTGATTTTTACACCAATTTGACCAGGCCTTACTTAAGTTATCATAAATTTGAGCTCTGGTCCTATTTCCGAAATCTTACATTGAGTCTAAGGGCATTCCAATGAAACAGGTGTGAAATGGATCCAAAGATGTAGCTAGTGATAAGCAGAAAGATTCTTGCCGTGTTCTGTTAGCTCATGTAACCCACATGTTAGCTCGCTGCTCTACATTGTGTACTCCCTGTGTTTCCTTGATCACTGCACTGAGCAACATTGTCAATATTTGCCAGACTGCCGCCATTGTTGCCATTGTCGTTGATAACACCTGTGCTTTGCCCAGATTGCTTTAGCCTGTTCCCACAAAATCTCTAAACTGGTGTCATTGTGGTATTGCTATTCCTACTCCATATTCAGTAGCTATTATCTTGCTCTCTATTAAAATTTGGTTTTCTACAGCAATTAAAGCAAAGTTAAACTGCACCCACAGTAAAAATCTTTGCTCATATACTTCTATCAAAGATACATCCTGGAGAAAAACTCTGCTATCCTCCTGAGTTATGCCCTAAAAATTTAGCTAATGCTACTCTCAGGGTAATCGTGTTAAGTATGTGAAAGCAGTTATTGCATATTAGGTTAATAGGCCTAAATTTTTGCTTTTTCCCTCAAACCACTGCTAAATTATGTTCTTGATGAACTTGTGGCCAAGTTTTTAAGTTACACTTTAAACAATGAACCTTAAGCCACGGCTTACACGCACAACCATGCAGATAACAAGCATTTTCTATCTGATTTACAACTGGTGATGAAAGTGAAGGTAAAAGAAGTCTGTGTATATCTAACCCGTGTGTATTAAGCCTATGTGGAGCTGCTAGTACTCCCTCAGCATACTCCAGCAGACTTGGTATATATTCCGACTGTTGTTCAGCTCTCAGGTGTTGGAGAATTGGATTCAGGGCTGTCTGGAATCGATGCTTTTGCTGATTCTCCGCTGCTGGACACAGCATGGGTTGGTGACTGTGGTTTCAGGTAGGGCTTCACCCACTTGGCTGGTGTTGGGATCATTAGCTTTTCAGAGTGACCCCGAGAAAAGTTCCAGAGTCTGTTTTCCCAGCCCGGCGCTTAAAGAAGGAGTCAGGGCTCTTCATTTCTCGGTCTCAAGGTTGTTTATTTCATCTTATCTAAAAAAAATTTTCTCCTGCCCTGCCGACGTCAGCTCAGCAAGACAGTCTGAGGCACTCTGCCTGCCCCCGGGGTGGTGTTATGTCTTTATACTACAAACTACGTGTACAATGTTTACACTTACTTTCCAGTACCCATCACCTATGTTAGACAGTGAGCTTCTACTCTAAACCAATCTGTGAGTGCCAACATCACAGCAGAGGATGGAGGCCAAGAAGAAGAAGGAAGAAAGGCTGGGCATGCCCAGTTCCCTCCATCTTGCCTCCTGAACCCCCATACCAAAAACCCAAAATGCATAATTCATCCTGTGATAACTTTACTAATATTCTACTTAAATTCTTGTGGCTTGCTGCTATTCATATAAGGTTGGTAATTTGCTCCACAGGCCATAATCAAACTCACAGAGGCATTTTGGGCTCTGTGCCAGGGTCTCTGAGACCTCTGGCAAGGGTCTTGGCTGCTCAGGACAGCCAGAGGGATGTCCTGAGTCCCGACAAGCACATATAATCTCTTCCTGTTAATTTGACTGTAGCTGGTCCTTCCCACACCCCTGTTTCTGGGCTTTTGAACATGACCTGAATACCGTCAGGCAATTCCTCATTTGGATTCTGTGTGAGGGCCTGATGCACAAGAATAGGTGGATCTTCCCTATCTCCTTTTGTTCTAAGGTAATTAAGCACAAAAATGGCTTTAGCTGTGCTTTCCTCAGGGAATAACCCTGGAGTTCCCCCTTTTTGTTTTTGCAGCATGCCCTTGAACGTCTGATGGGCACGCTCAATAATTGCCTGAGCAGTAGGATTGTGAGGAATACCGGTGTCATGTCGAATACCCCATAAATTACAGAAACATTTGAATCTTAAGGAACAGTAAGCAGGACCATTGTCAGTCAGAATTGCTGAGGGGATACCTAATATGGCAAAGCAATTGTACAAATGTTTCTCAGCATGACGTGCTGTCTCACCTGTTAAGGGAGTAGCCCATATAACAGAAGAACAGGTATCAATGCAAACATGTACAAACTTTTTCTGACCAAATTCTGCTACAAGGGTTACATCCATTTGCCACAATTGCAAGGGTTGAGTAGCCCTAGGGTTGACACCAGTGCCTGAACCAATGCCATCTCGTTGACAATCGGGACAGGATCGCACAAGGTCCAAAGCATCAGTAAGGGGAACACCAAATTGCTTAACTAACATTTTTGCAGACTGATGAAGAAATGCATGGGAAGTTTTAGCTTGCTGAAATTTATCAGAGTTGGCATTGGCCAGACAGTGGCTACCAACCAATCAGCTCGAGTGTTACCTTCAGACAGACCAGGGAGAGCTTGATGACTACGAACATGAGTAATAAAGTATTCCTACCCTCGTTGATTTAGGTTTTTGAGCAATTGGCTTAAAAGGGAATACAAATGCTCATTACTCACCTCCTTAAGTACTGCTGTTTCAAGGCGTTGGACACAGCCAGCTACATAAAGCGAATCAGAAACAATGTTAATGGCCTCATAATTCCAATTTTCAAAAGCCCAAATCACAGCTTTCAATTCTAATGTCTGCAATGTATCTTTTACCTCTCCAAAAATGACGTGCTTTTCCCACACTTTGTCTTGCTGCCAAGGGCAGGCAGCCCTTTGGACCTTTTACCTGCATCTGTAAATACTGTCTGCCCAGACACTGGACTGTCAGATCTCCAGGGTCTGTCCTCCAAAAGCTGATGCTCCAATGAAGATAACACCCAGTGCCGTGGATAAGTATTGTGAACTTTACCCTCATATCCAGCCAAAGCTATCTTAAAGGAACAGAATGCCTCATTCCCCATTCAAGATACCATTTAGTCAACGGTACTACAATTGCACATGGTTCATGTCCCCAGATTTCCAATATTCTCCCTCTGCCCTTCATACTCAAACGAACAAAAGCTCCAGTTGAGTGGTAATCGTTCTAGATTGTTTTACAGGTAAAAATACCCATTCCAAAATAACTAAAGGATTAGGCTGAGTTTTAACCCATTGACAAATCAAGGCAAAATGATGCCTGGCATAATTGTCATCCTCCTTGCTCTGGTGGGTGATCATCAATTGAACTGGAACATCCTCAATCACACAATGTGCATGCGATGGAGCAACCTTCATGGCAATGTGATCCAAGGCCTGCTGCTGTTTTTTATCCAGGGTCTGGAATTCATCTGCCCGAGATGAAGTACCTAGTAACTGTATTAATGGTTCAAGTTCTTCATTAGTTATCCCACAAATATTTCTAATCCATTGAATATCCCCCACTAATTTCTGGACATCATGTATAGTTTTAATCTCAGTGGTAATGGTGAGTTTCTGTGGTTTCACTACAGACTGATCAATCTGCCACCTGAGATATTGCCAAGGAGCAGAAGATTGCACCTTATCAGGAGCAATTTTCAAACCCCTTTCCTCTAGCAAAACTGTCGTGGTTTTTAAAACAGAGTCTAATAGTTTTCCAGCCACTAATATATCATCCATGTAGTGATAGATGATATACTCAGGGAATTCCTGCCCAGCAGGTTCCAATGCTCAAGCGACATAAATTGGGCACATCACAGGGGAGTCTTTTATGCCTTGGGGCAAACAAATCCATTCATACTTTTTGTAGGGTTCTACCTTATTGATAGTTGGACAGAAAAGGCAAAATGACTTGTGTCATGTGGATGCAAGGGGATGGTGAAAAAACAATCTTTGAGATCAATGATCAATAGATTCCATGACTCAGGTATCATAGTAGGGGATGGAAGACCAGGTTGCAAGGCACCCACAGAGCATTGCTGCATTAACAGCACCTAAGTCATGTAGCAACCTCCATTTCCCACTCTTTTTCAGGATGGCAAAAACTGGAGTGTTCCAAGGGCTACTGGATGGCTTTATGTCCCTTTCCTCAAGCTGTTCTTGCACTAATTGTTGGATTATGGGCCGCTTTTCCTTTGGCAGCGGCCCCTGAACAATCCACACAGATGTATCAGTGGTCCAGCTGATTGTGAGGATCGGCTGCCCCCCAGCGGCCGCTGCTAAAGAGGCTGCGTGACAATGGGAGCTTTTAACTGGCCTAACGGATCCCTACCAAGAAAACCCAGTAAAGGACCAGGAGTTTGCATGACATAAGGTCTTGTAGATACATTCACTCCATCTGGGAAAGCAAAAGGAATTACTTCCCTGCTCATCTGAGTTGCCTGAGTCCCTCCATTATCTGCAATGGCTAAAGAAGGATCGACCAATGCCCAATTTTTTGGCCATCTTGTGTTTGAAATGATGGTTACATCTGCTCCAGTGTCAGTTATGAGTTTCTCAGTAATAGAATCACCATTAGGATGTGTGAGGGTTACCTGTTTGTCTGGTTTACCTCTTGGGATGTCCATGGCCCAATATACTTCTGGTTTACCTGTGGAACCAAAGTTTCCTGTTCCCAGTTCCTTGTAGCCTGTACAAGGGACACAAGACTTAAAAGGAACAAGCTGAGCAATTTATGAACCTTTGGGAATAGATACAGGAGGGGAAAATATTCGAACCATAATTTCAACAAGCTCTTGATAGTCAGCATCAATAACCCCAGGAATTGCATCCAATCCCTTTTTACTGGCAGATGATCTCCCTCACAGAAAAAAATTAAGTCCATCCCCAAGGGTCCTTTTACATTGGTATCTATCAGGTGTACAGCAGAGTCCGTGATGGTCACACCTATTGTGGTTTCCACGTTCACTCCGGCACTTCCAGCAGTCGACGATCTGAGTGAGTGAAGTCCTCCTCCCCTCCGTGGGAGGCTGAGCTCTCCAGGCAGCTCTCCGTACTTGTTTCGTGACGCCCGGAGAGAAGGCGTTCTGAGACCCGTTTCCCTGGAACCGACATTCTTTAGTATTGTGATTATCTTCTTTTCACATAGAACAAAATTTTTTCACATTTGCATAGCGATACTGACTCCTAACATGTCCGATTTTACCACATTCAAAGCATTTAATGGTCTTTCCTTCATCTCTCTTTTGCAGTTCAGAAAGCAATGGCTTTACTGCATCCTGTACTGCAGCAGCTACATAGGCTGCTTTTTGTCTCTCTGTGTAGTTCTAGCCATAAGTTCCAGCATTTCTGTAACATCCGTTCCCTTCTTTAATGTTCCCAAAATCTACCGAGTTTTATAATTAGCATTGTCAAAAACAAACATATTAAACAATTTTACCTTTGTGTCCGAATCCAAATCAGGATGATCATAAATAGCTTCATGCAATCTGTCTACAAATTTATCAAAGTCCTCATTCATCCCTTGGTGAATCTGTGTAAAAGACTTAGTGTGTAACCCATCTGGAAGTGCAAGAATAGCATTATATGCTGGTTGTTGGCTCATCTGCAAGACTTGATCAATGCTCCTAGCCTGGGCAGTGGCAGTAGCCCAGGGCCCTTTGCCAAGTAACTGTTGTGCTGTTAAACCGTGCAGAGGATCACCCTGCACTCTAGGTCTTGCTGCTTCCTGAGCACACTTTTCTTCCCAGCTTTTATGGAATATCACCTGCTGATGGGGTGGCATTATGAGTCTTATTAGGGTATACACATCAGCTGGAATTAATGTGTTAGATGTAAAAATATACTGCAGAAGTGACTGTGGAAGTTGGGATTTTAAATCAAATTGTGAAATTGCAGCTCTTAACCTTTCTGAAATCATCCCATCGAAAGGTTCCCAAGCTCTACCTGCAGCATTAGTTATTACAGGAAAAGCCTCTACATCATTTGAGAGAAAAGTCTCTTCTGCAATAGCTTGTGTAATAACTCCCTTCCACTTCTATTTCTGAGTTGCTTCTATTTCAGGGTCACATTCCAGCTCTAATTCCACATTCTTTAACAGCATGAGAGGGAGGATTTCGTTTAACCGGCTCGAATGCTGGCTCAGAGACAAACTGAGAGGGTGGTAACCACTTTCCTGGTTGTCTGTCTGAACCTATCATCATTGGCAATTCCATTTTCTCAAAAGAATAGTCTCTTTTGGGGACAACTGAATCCTTTTGTTGAATTACCAATTTTTTCAAATTGTCCACTAAAGATTTTAAGTCCTCTTCGATAGAAGCATTATTCATAATAACATCTCCTTCCTTATCCTATTTACTTACTGTCACCCTGGTTTTTTAAGATTTTCTAAGCCTTCTGATGTTGACATTCTTGTAGGGAACTTTCTCACGCACTTTCTTGTAAATAACTTACTGTTTGCATTCCTTCAATGGAGGAGGAGAGAGTTGATGGACTGTTGGTTTAACCAGTGTCATTGGAGAGGTGTCACTGTCACCCTCCAATCCGCTGTCACCTTTGTAAAACTATAAATATGGGAGTCAGAAAAATAAAGGTCCCTTTTTTCCCTCACCTTGAGAGCGGGTGTGCTTGTGTTCTCTCATGTCCGATAGCGACAACTTACAGCCTATTTAGTTTCTAAGTTACTGTTATCAACAGTTTCTTCACTCTGAGTACAACTGTCCTTTGGTCTGCATGCTAACCCCCCTGAAGAGGCAGCAGCTTCCTCATTCTTGCTCTGAGCTGGAGGAGCAGTCGGTGTAACGCTCGATTCTGAGCTGAGGGGTTGTGGGCTGCATGAGGGAATATCTAAGGTGGTAGAAAACAGTTGCTGAATTGAAGTTGCCGGGAATGCCTGAGGCTGTTCTGACTCAGAGGCAAGGGCTGTACAAGCTGCAGCAGCAGCTTTCCTCTCTGCCTTTAAGGCTTGCAACACCTCTATGATAGGTTTCTACAAAGTAGCATATTTAGACACCTCTTTTGCCTCACTCCAGTCAGATGCAATACTTTCCCACAACATCTGACTCACAGCTTCCCATGTCGAAATCTCAAAAGCAACCTGTGCTCCTGCTATGAGATTATGGTCCCAAGCCCAGTGTAATAGTCCCTTCAAACTGGAAGCATCATAGTTTTGTTCTCTCTTAGAGAGGATATGTTAGAGGAGTCTCTGAACGCCTTCCCTTTCATGTTCAGACCCCATCTCCTCCCGGGCCACTCACGTTGATCTGGGAGAGACTCAAGTCGTCTACAACAGGAGCTCCAGTAACCTTTCCCTCTCACCGGGGTAGTGAGGATACTTTTGACCGGCTTCTCTACTCCTCAAGGGTTGGCTCCCATCCTCTGCACAGCAGCCAATTTGCCGACCAGGGACATCACACCATGACCAATATGATCCAATTAAGCCAAATTCATTATCCCTAAAAAGACTATATTTATAATAAATCTCTATTGTCCACGTGTCTCTAGCTAATACATGATTGGTTAATCCTAGCTGTTTGCACATCTAAATTAGAATGCTGATTGGATCATCTAATTTTTCACACGTCTTGCTGTGTCGTCTGGCCCACCCATGACTCACTTTTTCTCACTTTCCCAAGCTTGCTGACAAACTTGCTAAGTCCTGATGACTCTTCTTCTTGTATCTCATTCAAGGATACACCAACCCCAATTCTGAATACGTCCATTATTCATCGTTTTTGAACATGACCATTGTCCATTAGGGCAAGCAGGCTGGATTGTGCATTGGCTGAATATGGCCATTGTCCAGCAAGAACTCCTCAATCCACAAAAACCCTCAACACTGCTCAGCCGACACCTCTTCCCAGCAGTTGACAGCAAGGCATGGAGTGACAGATACGGCTTGATCGCAGCCAGGGATAGCTTGGCAACAGGCACAGCAGCTCCATAGCAGCCAGGAATGGCTCCGCAGCCAGGCACCCCCTTACAGTGCCAGGGCGCTCTCCCGCCGGGGCCGGGCACTGTCTCGCCGTGGCTGGGCACAGCTGTAGGGGTGCTTTCAGTCACAGCAAAGCACAGAGAGGTGGTTCCACCACAGGCAGAGATGGCTGCAGGGGCAGCAGCATGGCACAGAGGAGCTGGAATCTCGCAGGGGCCGGGCACCGCTTCTGAGATCGCAGCGGGTGTGGCAGGGGCTGGTGGAGGGGCAGCAAACCCCGCTCCATGGCCAGGCACTGTCCTGCAGGAGCAAGGCAGCTCACAGTGGGGGCACCTGGGTGCCTTGCAGCGGCTGCAGTGGCAAAGCACCTCCCTGCTGCTACCAAGTGCTGCTTCTGGGGTTCCAGCTGCGGCAGCAGGGCACAGCAGAGTGGCAGAGTGCCTGTTCAATGTGGCTCTGCAGCATGACGTCTCTCCACCCTCTGGAATCGGCAGCAGCGCGCTCCATTGACAACCCGCGCTGGGCTTGGGTGGTTGCAGCAGTTTCTGCCAGCAGGGCAGAACAAGGGGCAGCAGAGGGCACAGCAGCACAGCAGCCAGTCCTTTCAGGAGTCTTGGCAAGCGCGGCAGGTCACGGAGGGGCTGCAGGGTGCTCATTTAGCACAGCGAGGCTGCTCGGGGCGCCTCCAGCACTGAGCCCAGGACGGCACACTCGGCTGACAGCGCCCTCCCGCCTGGGGCAGCGGCACGGCCCCGCGTGACCAGGGGACATCCTGCTGAGCAAACACCTCTGCCAAGGGTGGCAGCACAGTCCTGGGGGCAGCAGGGCACTCCCCGGGCAGGTCACCCTCAACTGGGGAGGCTCCACGGCTCTGCCTGGTGGCCTCCTGGTGGGCTGTGCCTTCTGCACTCATCCTCTTCCCTCGCTCACCAAGCACAGCCTCTGCTCTGCCTTCTGCCTCCCATGGCACACCTGCTTTCACCATTAGCCTTGGTGGAGAGCCAGTGAATGCCCCATCCTTGGAAACATTCCTGCTTGGTATGGGCTCTGAGCAACATGATGGAGTGAAAGATGCCTCTGCTCTCACCCCACAAGAGGCCTGTGGTGTCAGCTACCAGAGTGGTTGGTGTCTCTTGTAGGATGCAATTCCCCCAGATAGCAGAGAGAACACAAAGCGCCACAGTTGGCAGGAACATCCTCCCATGGAGATGGGAATATTCTGGATCAACAGGCTCAGGCTGCCCAGTTTTGCCTCCTTGTAGATGGACACAAGTGAAAGAAGCAACTGAGAGACAGGAGGCCCCACAGTGTCTCCCAGGTTGGTTCCCTGAGTTTACATAGTGTGCCAGGGTCCCTCTGGATTCCATGAGACCCCACAACGTCACAAGGGTCCCTGCACACCACAAGGCCCAGAGGTATCCCAATGGATCCTTGGTTCCAACTGTCCTCACTGAGTCACAAGGGCCTCTGGATTCCATGAGACCCCACAGTGTCACAGTGTCCCTTTGGTTCCACAAGCCACAGTGTCACAAGAGCTCCTGAGCATCTTCAGGCACCAGAGTCTCAGAGCATCCCCTCAGTTCCATGAACTCCACAGTGTCACAATGTCCCCTTGGTCCATTTAGTCCTGTAGTGTCACAAGGATTCCTGGGAACCCATGAGGCCCTGAGGTATCACAATGGATGGTTCCATGAAGCCCCAGAGTTTCACAGTGTTCCATGGATTCTACAAGACCCTGGAGCGTCACAGGGCCCCTATGGTCCCATGAGTCTTTGCAGTGTGACAATGTCCCCAGGAGGCATTGCAGTGTGACAATGTCCCCAGGAGGAACTGCAGTGTCACATAGGAGCAGCACTGGAGTGGGCACAGCACCAGGAAGGTTTGGCAGTGTTCCCATGTCTGTGACACAACAGCGGCGGCAACACCAACGTTCCCCTCTCTCTGATACCACAGCAGTTCAAGACTGAGCTGTGATACCACAGGGGTGGCAGCCACAGTGTTCCCCACACTGTGACACCACAGCTGTGGCAGGACCATGTCCCCTCTCTCTGACACCACAGCAGTGACAATTCCATTGCTCCCCTCTGTGTGACACCACAAGGGTCGCAATTCCAATGTTCCCCTCTCTGTGACATCACAGCAGTGGCAGCCCCAACGTTCCCCTCTCTGTGACACAATGGCAGTGGCATCCTCAGAGTTCTTCTCTCTGTGAAACCACAGCTGTGGCAGCCCCAGCATTTCTCTCTCCATGACGCCACAGCAGTGGCAATCCTGACCTTCTGCTCCGTGACACCACAGCTGTGGCAGCCCTAAATCCCTTCTCTGTGACACCACAATAGTGGAAGCCACAACGTTTCCATCTCTATGACACCACAGCAATGGCAGCCCCAGTGTTCCTGTCTCTGTGACAACACAGCTGTGCCACCCCTCGTCCCCCTCTCTGTGACACCACAGAGGTGGCAGCCCCAGCATTCCCCTCTGTATGACACAACACAGTGACAGAACAAAGATTCCCCTCTTCATGAGAAAACAGTGGTGGCAGCGCCAACATTCCAGTCTCTCTGACACCTCACTGGTGGCACACCCAGCATTGCCCTGTCTATGAAAACACAGTAGTAGCAGCCTCAACATTTCCCTCTCTGTGACACCACAGATGTGGCAGCCCCAGTGTTCCACTGTCTGTGACACCACAGCAGCTGAAGCCACAACTTTCCCCTCCTTGTGACACTGCAGCTGTGGAAGCCCCATGTCCCTCTCTGTCTGACACCACAGCAGTGGCAGCCCCAACCTTCCCCTGTCTGTGATACCACAGTAGTGGCAGCCCCAAAGTTCTCCCAGTGACACCACTGCTGTGGAAGCCCCAATGTCCCCTTCTCTGTGGCACTGGAGCAGTGGAAGCCCCAAAGTTCCCCTCTCTATGACACTGCAGGGGTGGCCGTGCAAAGTTCTACTCTCTATGGCAGCACCACAGTGGCAGATCCAACATTCCCCTCTCTGTGACACCTCAACATTTGCAGCCCCAGTGTTTCCCTGACAGTGACAGCCCAGTGCTGACAACCTCAGTGTTCCCCTGTCTGTGACATGACAGCAGTGGCAATACAAATGACACCCTGTCTATGACACCAAAGCAATTGGAGCCCCAACGTTCCCCTCTCTATGACACCACAGAGGTGGCACCCCCAGTGTCCTCCTCTATCTGACAGCACCACAGTGGCAGCCCCAACGTTCCCCTCTCTGTGACACCACAGGGCTGCCAGCCCCAAATGTTCCCGTCTGTGACACCACAGTGGTGACTCCCCACTCATTCCCCTCTCTGTGATACCACTGAGTTGGCAGTCCCAACATTGACTTCTGTATGACAAAACAGGGGAAGCAGCCCCAAGGTTCTCCTGTCTTTGAGCCCACAAGGATGGCAGCCCCAACGTTCCCCTCTCTGTGACACCACAGCGCTGGGAGCCCCAGCGTTCCCCTGTCTGCGGAACCAGAGCAGGTTCAGCCTCCACATTTCCCTCTCTGTGACACCATAGATGTGGCAGCCCCAAGTCCCCCTCTCTGTGACACCACAGCAGTGAGAGCCCCAGAGTCCCCTGTCTGTGACACCGCAGCTTTGGTAGCCCCAACATTCCCCTCTCTATAACAACACAGCACTGGCAGCCCCAGCGTTCCCATGTGTATGATACCAATGTGGTGGCAGCCACAACATTCCCCTCCCTGTGACACCTCAGCCGTGGTAGCCCCAGTGTTCCCCTCTCTGTGACACCACAGGTGTGGCAGTCCCGTTGTCCCGGTCTCTGTGACACCAGAGCTGTGACAGTCCCATTGTCCCAGTCTCTGTGACACCACAGTGGTTGCTGCCCGAACGTTCCCCTCTCTGTGACACTGCAGCTGTGGCAGCAGCACTAGAACAGAAGCAGCAGCCGTGGAACAACAGGGGAGCAGGGGAGGAGCAGAGAAGGAGCAGTGGAACAGTGGGAGATGAGCAGTGTTGGAGCAGCAGTGGAGCAGTGGGGCAGGAGCAGAGGAGCCATGCTGAAACAGCAGAGCACAGCTTTGGAGCAGCAGTGGAGAGAGCATGGAAAAGGCGGAACAGTGGTGGCACAGGAACCACAGCCATGGAACAGTGGTGGCACAGGAACCACAGCCATGGAACAGTGGTGGCACAGGAACCACGGCCATGGAACAGTGGTGGCACAGGAACCACAGCCATGGAACAGTGGTGGCACAGGAACCACGGCCATGGAACAGTGGTGGCACAGGAACCACGGCCATGGAACAGTGGTGGCACAGCCCCGCAGCTGTGGAGCGGCGCCTGAGATGCCGAAGCTGCGGGACACAGAGCGGCTCCCAGCGCTGTGTCCTGCAGGAGCCGGCCCCGCACACACCAGAGCGATGCCCCTCAGGCTGACCCCGAGCTGGGGGCAGAGGCAGGAATTGCTGCTGGGCTGTGCAAGGTGTGGATCAAGTGCATTTAATGGGGACCTGGGGGATTGATCCTGTTTGTTGTGGCTGCTTTTGTGCTGTTGGGCCCATTCCAGTTCATCTGAAGTCAGGAACTCAGGAGAAAATTGGGACTAAAGGAATCAAACTGCCTTCTGTCCAGCTGTCTTGGTTTGGAAAGGCAGGTGCCTGCTCAGGAAGGCAGGAGCCTCCCCTGAAATGGAGAACGTAAACCCCACGCTGAACTAAATTGCTATAAATTTTAAATTCAGGGGCTCTCAGGCAAAAAAAAAAAACATGGGAGCAGGAAATAACAGTTCTGTAATAGGGAAGAAAATAAAAGGAGAAAATCAACAATGCAGTAAACTAAAACAACACGGACAGAGTCAGAACACAACCTGACACCCTGTTGGTCAGGGTGTTGGTAACAATCCAACTGGAAATGTGGCTGCAGTCCTCCTGGAGTGTCAGGTGTGGTTCTGTTGGAGCAGGGCTCCTGTAGAAAAGGGTGTAGTCTTTCTCTGAAGATCCAGTGGAAGAAGAGGCAGCTGCTGTTCCTCTGGGCAATCCAGTGCAGAAGCTGTGCTGCTATTCCAGAATCTCCAGATTCTCTCTGGCTAGAATGCTTGGCTCTTCCCTCTGGGCAAGCATCTCCCAGTGGGATGCTGTAGTTCTTATCAGGCATGCAGTGACATTCAATAGCCTGTTATCAGCAGATGTCCCCCCAGAGGGAGGAGTGGCTGTGGAAGAGATAAGGAAAACTGCCATACAGATGGCAAATAGAATCCATCTTGCCTTGCAATCTGGGACACCTGCAGAGAAAAACATCTTGGTAGAAGTTGAATGATTTCTGATTTGGGAACCAAAGTGGGTCAGTTATTGGCCTGTGGTTTGTTCTAATCCAGAAAGAATTTCCAAAGCACTGTAATTTGGCATTAAAAGCCAGCAATGTACCTGTTCATCTGGATATTGCACATGGACTACAGAGCTATTTGTGGTCATTATGATAAGAAAACAACTGGAGATCTTTTCCTGATTCCACTCTTTCTTCCTGTCTCTGGGATTAGGCCTCCAACACTCCCTGCAGGTCTTCTTTCCATAATCTGCTCCCTGGAGTTGGGATGTGACAAATCAGCAGTGGGAAGAGGGAGGACAATGGACCATCACAACTGCAAACTCTGTTTTTATAACCTCTGGATTGCCAGTGCTTAGAAATTGTCATGTTTCCAACTGTCTGAAGAAATCCCACATTTTGCACTTTTTCCCTGACAGAAAATCTTCCTTTGGCCCTATTTAGGAACTGACCCTGGGAAACACCTCGTTGCAGATGCCTTTTGGTTGGTTGTGCTAAGACATGCCATGAAAATCGGCACAAGGGGCAGGGATGAGGGAAAAGGAAGAAACAATTCCTTTCTCTTCCTTGTGGGAACTCTCCTCTGGAGGTTGTGCTTCAGCCAGAGACTTCCCGGGCCAAGGGCTGAGGGAAGCAATTCAGCTGAGGCAGTTGAGGCATCTCCTCCCTGGTCTGTAGCCCTGGGGCTGGCAGGGGACACGGGTGCCACCCTTGCACCCCTTGCAGGCCCTGGAATGGGGGATTCCTCCTGCCTCTGCCAGGTGCTCATGATCCTGGCATCAGCCCTGGCCTGGCTGCTCCTGCTCTGAGCTCCCTGCCATGGGCATTGCTGGTGCTGGAGGGCAGGAGGGAGGGATTCAGTGCAAACCTGGGAGGTGCCCGGGGGCTCCGAGATGGGTAGAGGTGACAGTGACACAGTGATGGGAGGTGCAGATGGACACAGGGACAAGACAACACCTCTGGGAAAACCTCTTGGAAATTTGGGGGGCTTGCAGTGTAAGATACACACGGACACAGACACACAGACACAGAAGGCTGCAAGGGTGCATTGATAATTCAGGGGAAATGACCCAGGGCTCAAAGGGCTCAGGGTGATCCTCCAGGGATGATCATCTCCCCATCCTGCCAGGATCAGGACACCAGTGTTCCCACAACTTCCAACCCTAAAAGACAAAGCCCAGAAGGTGCCCCCTGGTGCCCACTGGGCCATGAGAAGGGCCTTGTCCCCAGCCCTGTCCCTGCAGGCCCTGCTCACCCAGGCATCCAGAGAGGCAGCCAGGGGCTTCTGCCCCACAACAGCCACCAGCTTTTCAGCCCCAGGGGGCTGGGGACAAAGGCAGCAGCAGAGACACACTGCGGGCACTGGACTGGGCTGGCAGGGAAGGGGAAGCAAGGGGATCCATAGGGAAGGGCCTGTGGCAGCAATGGGTGCAGGAGCTGCTGTGCTCCTGCCCAGAAGCACTGGGCTCCTGGCCAAGAGGCACAGCTGGGGCAGGGGCTGTGTCCTGGCTCATCCAGGGGGGTCCTGGGCTGACAGGGATGGGAATGCAATGGGGGCCCTGGCAAAGGGGGACCCTGGGCAGGATCTGCAGGGCAGGGATGTTGTCTAGGGCATCAGTAGGGGTGCACTGGGCTATGCTGGCACAGACTGGGATGGCCTGGCTGTGGTGGCCATGCAAGGGGAGGGTCTGACACCAGCAGACCTCGTGGTACCCACCAGAGGCATGTTCAGGATCTCAGCATTGTCTAAATCCAACTGCAGAGAGACCAGGGGATTTCACTGGTCACTGGGATGTGCCTGGTGCCAGCAAGGGATGGGGGGACCAAACTGCCCCCCAGTTCCCAGAGGCGATGCCCTCCAATGCCAGCACCCCACTCACTTCCCAGAGATCACCTTGGGTTCCTTCCAGGAGTGCCTGGGGAAGGAGAACAAAAGTTTGGTCTGGATTGGACCTTGTGGGGCTGTGGGGGACAGGGGTGCAGGGAGCAGGGTGGAGGCAAAGGGATGAGAATTCAGGGCCTCCTGGGACATCTGCTTGAGGTGGGGGGAGACCCAAAGACACCAACCTGGGCTAAATTGAGAGCCCAGTGGAGCGGGCTGGGGCTGTGGAAGGAGCACGGTGTAAGGTAGAGGGGAGGAGAAAGGAATTGCAGGGCAGGGACATGGGAGTGCAAGGCAGGGGCTTGGTGGGGACAGGAGAATGAGGACAGGTGAGGACAAAAGTGACAGGACTGAGAGAGGGCTTGGAGGGGGTGAGAGTCAGGCAGTTGTAGAGGAGGATCCTGCTGCAGTGGCCAGGAAGAAAGGCAAAGGATTGAGGGGGGACATGGAAGGAAAGGCCTTGGGAACGCTCAGTGGGAGGGCGCTTGGGGACCCTGGATAGGACACAGAGGAGAGAGCATGGAGAAAGTTTCTGAAGAGACCAAAAAGGTGCGATGGGAGGCTGCAAAGGGCAGGATGTGGGGACAGCGTTTGGCTGGTGCCTCACCTTGGCCTGTGCTGGGGGGCACAGCAGGATGGAGAAGAGCAGGGCCACGCTGAGCACAGCCACCTTCATCTTCCTCTGGCACTGAGCAGCACTGGCTGAGGCTACAGCAAGGCAGGAGCACCTTTATCCCTGCCCAAACTCCTCCCTGTGCCCTCCCTGACAGCCCCCAGGCCAAAGCCTGGCTTGGCACAGCCCCCAGCCCTGGCACAGAGCCCACCCCACCTGTGGCACACATCCAGCCCCTTGCCCAGCATCCCTCCAGCTCCCTGCATGGGGCAGCTGCCCCTGCAAGGGCCCAGGCACCTGGGGGCCATGGGGGCAGGCAAGGAGCTGAAGGCAGCTGGATCCCCTGTGCAGACAACCTCCACTCCAAGAAAATCCACCCTCCAACAGCCCCCAGAGCCACATCCCCCATGTCCTGATGCCCCTCCTCTCCCAGAGCTTTCCCTCTGGGACACCCCAGAGCCGAGCCCAGCCCCAGCATGGGGGAGAACATGGGGAACAAGGCACATGGGATCAGGTGAGGAATTGGCATCTCCAGTCACTGCAGACACTGGCCAGCACTGGGCAATGTTGGTCACCTGCAGACAAGGCTGAGGCTTAGGGAATTGCTCAGGCATGACAATTCCCACATCCAGACAACCACATATCCCTTTCCCTGCAGATCCCAAACTCATCCAAGCTCCAGCCCCAGAGGTGAGTCCAGAGGGGAATATGCCATGCCCTGACCCTCATGCTCTAACACCTGTAGCCACTGTGCCCTCCCAGAGCACCTGAGTCAATTCCCTGTCTCTGGGCCCAGGCAGGCACAGGCCCTGAGCAGGATCTGCCCATCCCATGGGACACGGGGAAGCTGGCACCTGTGCCCATGCAGCTACTCGGAGCTCATTGGGGTTGCAGAGATGCCCTGTGAGGAGGAGGGATCTTGGTCCCCTGCCAGCCTCTCTGAACAGCCCTGTTCACCCAGGGCCTGAGGCACCAGCAGGACATTCAGACATCTTGGGCTGGCTGGCATTGCCTGATGGAGGCTGGTGTGCACATGGCAGAGCTGGAAGCGGATGGATCCCTGATGGGGACAAGCCCCACTCCAACACAATCCATCCTCCAATAGCCCCCAGAGACAGATACCCCATCTCCTGCTGCCCCTTCCCTGCCAGAGCTTTCCCTGTGGGACAGCTCAGAGCTGATCCCATCCCAAACCCATCAGATGGGAGCAGAGTTGCCCCTATTCCCGCTCGGGCACTTGGAGGAAACAGCAGTGGGCACTGACCCCTCTTCCTGGGCCAGCAGGAGCCCAGACTCAGGGAAAACAGGAATGGGGCAGGACTTGGAGTCAAGGGCAGGCAGGGGATTGGGATCTGCTGTCACTGGGGACACTGGGGGGCACTGGGCAATGGGGATCAGCTGAAGCCAGGGCTGAGGCTTGGGCAATGCCTCAGCTGTGCTTGTTCCCACAGCCAGACCACTCCATTTCCCCTCTCCTGCAGGCCACAAACCATCTCCAGCCCCACAGCAGATTCCAGATGGGAATGTCTGCTGGCCTGAAGCTCTCCCTGTGCCATCCAGAGCCACCGTGCCTACACAGAGCACCCGTGTCCTGCTCTGCACAGCTGCCACACATGCAGGGTGCCAGGGAGCCCATCCCCAGCAAGGCTCCAACTCCAGCCCTGGCCCTGCTGCAATAGGCTGCAGCTCCCCAGGGCCCTTGTCCCCACACAGTGTCTCTGCAATGTCCTGCCGTGGGATTCACATCCTCTTTGAACAGAGAGAGACATCATTCTCTCTGCCAGGATTTTTCCTGGGGAAGGCAGGGAGAAAGCTCAGAGAGAGAAGAGAAAACCATTCTTCTCTCTATTTGCTGCTCCTGTTGTTTGGCACATGTGCAATGTCTTATGGACATTGTTTACCCAAAGGGATTTGTTAATTGGACTCTGCTGATGGTTGTTTGGATTGATTGACCAATTAGGTCAAAGCTGTGTCCTGACTGTTGGAAAGGGTCCCGGGTTTTTCTTCAGTAGTATAGTTTAGTATTAGTATAGTATAGTATGCAGTGTAATATAGCAGAGCTCAATCAAGCAATTGTTCATCCTTCTGAAATCCTTGGAGTCATTGCACGTTATTCCCCTGGCTGGGGCTCACCTTGAAACTATTCCCTGGCCCTGAAGCAAGGCCAGCGCTGGCCCTCAGCAGGATGTGCCCATCCCGAGGGACACGGGGCAGTGAGTGTTTGTCCCCAGGCAGCCACTGAGGGCTCACTGGGCAAACAGAGCTGCCAGGGCAGGAGGAGGGGTGTTGGTCGCCTGCCAGCATCTCTGATAAGCTCTGTTTAACCAGGGCCCCAGGCACCAGGAAGATACTCAGACATCTTGGCCTTCCACAAAGGAAAATCCACCCAGAAGTGGTTCCCAAAAGCTGTCGAAGGCCGTGATTCTGGTTTGCCATTCCGGGGCATTAGTGAAAGCTGCTGCTTCTCTCTTTCCACATGGACCCTGTGGATCCATCAGAGACGTGTTGTGGGCCAGGGAAACTTCCCTACACTTGTGCCAGCAGTTCAGGAAGGATGAGTTTCCCCTCTCCTATGGACTGTTCCATTTGCAGAACCAATTGTTCAACAGGCTCTTGAGCACTTCAACATCTTGGACCTGATGGAGCAGTTGCAGAGCAGGCTGCCAAGACAATCCAAGGGCTGGAGCACCTCTGGGACAGGCTTGGAGAGTCGGGGCTCTTCATTGTTGTCCTGCTTCAGGGCAAATTTGGGAGAGAAGCTCTGAAGGTGTTCCTTTAGAAGCAAATTCAAGCATCCCTCCTCCAATTGCTTCATGAAAAATACTTCCCTGGAAAAAAGTGGAAAAACTGTTTATTTCAAAGGCAAAGCGTTCACCAGCACAAAGAAATTGGAACAATATTAAAGAGTAAAACTTCTTGCTGCTCCAAAAGAGATGACAAACTCAGAAGGTCCCCTCTGTGCACTGTAGCTCGGCTCACTCAGTCTCTCCTCAGCCCCTCCAAGGCTGGAAATGCCGCTGCGCAGGCCTGGCCCGCTGGGCCACAGGTGGGAGCTGCTGCTGCTCTTCTGGCTGTTTGCTCAAGGGCAGGTTTTCAACAGGTCCAAAGCAAAAAGAAAACCCACAGTCCAGGGAACTTGTCTGCCTCAGCTAGCTAAAAACTAACTCAAACCAAAGGGGAGCTCTGGACTGCTGTCTGTCTGTGCACAGATAACACAGTCCAGGAACAGGATGCAGGCAAGCAAGTGCAGGTCCTGAGAACAAACTCTGGGCTTCTTCTCTCTCTCCACCGTTGGCACTGGGAATAAGTCTTAAAGGTGCAAAACTTCTTATCCAGCATCAACAGAAGAGATGATTAGGGATAGAAGCATCATCTAGCCAAGCCAGGAGAGAAAAGAAAGGCAGAGGTGGGAGGCAGAGTTCCTGCACAGCTCTGCCTTTCTCTGCTCTGGCTTCTGCTGTCAAGATGATGGGCTGAACCTCCTCACCTCACTGGCACAGGGATTCTTCAAGCCCAGCAGAAAGAACTGTAAATGCCCTTTCCCAGGAGCTGTCAGCAGCTGTGCGCAGCCAGAGTGTGCAGGAGCTGTGCTGGCTGCATTCAAGGCAGCTCAGAGCCTCACTTCTTGTGCCCAGAGGATGGAAGCCAATGGGTGCCTGGCACAGGGATGCACTTGATCTCTTCCTCCCCGCTTCCCTGTTGAAGGGCACTCACCCCTTTGATCAAGTCTTTCTCATCTTCTCAGCTTTGCATCCCTCAGGTGAGAAAAGAAAAGCCTGAGAGACTCAGCTTCCTGGGACATGGGCTAAGCACCTGGCCATCCTAAAGCAGCAGGAGGCAGACAGCAACAGCCCTGCATCAGAGTGCAACTTGAGACTCAACCTCCAGAAATCACTCCCCTTTCCCTCAGCAACAAACAGGTCCTTGCAGCCAGGAGGAAGAGACAGATGACCCCTGACTCAATCATGGTATCTTGGTGAGACTTGTGGAAGCATGGAGGAGTGGTAAGTGAAGAAACAGAAGCTGTTGTGGGAAAAGGGACATTGTGGAGAGTGGAAGTTTGGAGCAGAACAGGCCCTTAGAGCCAAGCCAGATTCTGTCTGTTGAAGCTCTCAGGGTCATGGTGTTGGCAGCTGGGCAGCCTTGGCCCAAAACTGATGGGCACTGGCTGTGCAGGGAGGGAATGACTCCCCATCAGTGCATGTTCCTGCTTAGGAGCTGGACACACTGCCTGGCAGGAGAAAAGGACAGGGAGACAGTCTGCAGCTGCCCCAGGGACTGCACAGACCCATCCACTGTAGGCACCCCCTGCTCCACGCTCTAGCCATTGTCAAGATCAAGAAATGAATGCCCTGCTCTGATCAGAGATGTTTTGCAGTGTCCTGACCCTCCCCCCGCCTCCCCAACCAGCGGGTCAACAGGTCTACCCCAGCTCCAGGGTGAAAAGAGGTCTACCCCAAATCTGGAGGGACACCAGGTCTACCCCTGTTCCGTAGAGACACCAGGTCTATCCCGACTCCGGGGCCGCCGGGGGTCGGCGTTGCCCCATAGTGGCGGGCGCTGTCCGGAGACACCAGGTCTACCTCGCTCCGGCGGGGACACCAGGTCTACCCCGGCTCCGGCGGAGACAACAGGTCTACCTCGGCTCCGTGGAGGCACCAGGTCTACCCAGGCTCTGGGGCCACCGGGTGTCGGCCTTGCCCCCGAGTGGCGGTCGCTGGCCATTGTGACCAGGTCTTTCTCGCAACTGCAGGGACACCAGATCTACCCCGGCTCCAGGGACACCGGGTCTACCCTGGCTTAGGCGGGACACCAGGTCTTCCCCGCATTCAAGGGAGACATTAGGTCTTCCGCGGCCCCAGGACCGTCGGGGTTCGCCCTTGCCCACGGTTGGCAGGTGCTGGCCGGGGACACCAGGTCTACCCCGGCTCCGGGAAGTACAACAGGTCTACCCCGTGTCATGAGGGACACCAGGTCTACCCTGGCTCCGGCGGGACAACAGGTCTACCCCGACAGGGGGATGACAGGTGTCGGTCTTGCCACGTGTGGCGTGCGCTGGCCGTGGACACCAGGTCTACCTCGCACCAGCGGGAACACCAGGTCTACCCCAGCTCCAGCGGGGAAACCCGGTAAACCCCAGCTCCAGGGACGTCAGGGGTCGTCCTTGCCCCCGTGTAGCAGGCGCTGGCTGGGGACATCAGGTCTACCTCGCTCCGGTGGGACTTGGTCCAATTTCGGCGGGTGCCGGGTAGACCTGCTCTCGCGGCCGGCTCCGCAAGTTCACCAAGGGGGCGCCAAAAAGTGGGTCCGGAGAGGCCACAGAGAAGGGCCAAAGACGATCCCACAGCCGCTCGCTGGCTCAGGCCAGGCGCACCCAGAAGCCGCCAGCGTGTCCCGCTCCAGCCCGGCTCCTGCCGGCCCATTCGCAAGGCCAGGCGGCCCCCCTGGGCACCGCTGCCGGCCGGGGCGGCGGCGCCTCGTCCCTTTTCTGCCCGCCCTTAAGCCCCGCACCCGCTGCGCCGGCCACAATTTTGCAGCACCACAGCCCGCCCGCGGTGCCTGCCCGCCCTAGCACGGACCCGCTCAGCAGCGCCGCTCCTGCTCGGCACCGCAGGCCCACCTCCTCCTCCTGCTCGGTGTCTCTGGCCGGGCCGGGGCCGACAGGGGCCCAGCGCGCTCCCGCCTTGGCGCTCTCCTCCGCAAGGCTCCCAGGCCCCACACGCGGCCCGGGGGCTTGGCCGCGCAGCCGGCGCCGGCCCCGGCTCTGCCATTGCCGGCAGCGCGGTGCGAGGGAGCCCGTGTGCTGCCGTCTGCAATGGCGGGGGTACACCTGGTGTCCCTACGGAGCCGGGGTAGACCTGTTGCCCCCGCCAGCGCCCGCCTCCCGGGGGCAACGCCGACCCCCGGTGGCCCCGGAGCCAGGGTAGACCTGGTGTCCCGCCAGGGGCCAGGGTAGATCTGTTCTCCTCCCGGAGCCGGGGTAGACCTGGTGTCTCTACGGAGCTGAGGTAGACCTGTTGTCCCTACACAGACTGGGTAGACCTCTTGTCCTCACAGAGCTGGGGTAGACCTGTTGTTCAGGGCAGTCCCTGATAACAAACTCTCTGCTGCTGCCACTCCCCACCTTCACTCTCAGCCACTCTTGAAGGCACACAATATAATATCCAGCAGAAACGGAACGCACAAATGGGGCTACAAGCACCACGTCACCCTAGGACACTTGTAGACTTATTCTAGGAAGACTGCTAATCTTTTACCACAATGATTGGCTTAATAATCACGTCAAGAAATGGATACATTTTAAACATCTCTTGCTTGCAGAAGTCTGATGTAATATTCTTTTTTCTGCTAAATCCATCCAATTTAATCTTCTTCTAATCTACAGAGCTGTTTGTTCTTGCCAAGGTATCTTGTGTATCCCAATAGTAAAGAACTTCTGCAGCAATTCTGGCACTTGAAGAATGCTTTCAATTGCCAGATATTGGCTTTCAATTTCAACACTTCATATTTTTATATCAATACTAAGCTGCTAATCTATTATTTCACATGCTATTCCTCCATAGCAGCTTGATAGAATCCCAGGAGCTGATTGTCAAAAACCAGGTTAGTTTTGTCTTCCTAATTCAGCTATTAATCAATAACAGATACAAATGCCATTCTGGCAACTCTCAAGGGAAAAGCTTATTAAAAGCACACCTATCAGGATAACTTATTCCTTACAGATCCTTAGAGCTACTGCATAGGCTGTGATTGTCAAAGAAAAGTGTGGCAATAGATCATCTTTTTCCACCAGCTTATGTGCAACTTATTAAGTGTTCCTACAGTATGTCAGTTAGATCTTCTTCCAGCACCTTCTGTCGAACTTCTTGATGAAGTGTTCATCCAGTATGCCAGTTAGACTCCAAAAGAGAAAACCTGCATCAGCAGCAGCTGCAAACAAAGCTAGATTCTAAGTTGACACATTTCAAAATGGAATTTCTGGGCTTTAAAAGTCCTTTGGCTCAATCCAGAACTCTAGAAAGCAGTTGAGTCTCCTATTGAAAGAATGAATATTCTCATTAGAACACATTTTCCAGTGATGCAGCTGCTGTTAGACAACAAGAGGGAACATATAGGCAGGCAGATTGCTTGCTCCTCTCTTTCTCATCTCAATGAATTTGCCACCATAAGGATAAATCATGAGAAGCTGCTAGAACACAAAATTCTCTTCCAATTACATCCATAAAAAGATTTTCTATTTACTCTTCCCTAGTTAATTTGTAAGGCTTTCATAAAAGATTGGAATGATGGTCTTTTCTATTCCAGATGGACAAGGTTTTATTAGACTTATTCAAGACAAGACTTCACTTTCAACTCGTAACACATGCGAATGTCACATAAAAACCCAAAAGCAGATTCTGGCCAGAGCACTGGTTTGAACCTGCTTCAGGCTGGAGTCACCTGACCGAGTTCTTTTGGCCGAGTGTATTTTGAGCGTCTTGCATTTAAACCATGCAAGAGCAAGTCAAAGGCAGGCATCATAGAAATAGCCACTAAATCCATCAAGGTAACATATTTAACTGTAAAAACTGTGCTTCTCTAAGCTGAAAAATCTTTGCTGAGCTTGAGACTGTATGACTGTATGACTGACATGAGGCTTTGGTCAGAGATGATACAGGAACAATCCAGAACCTCCTGACTTCTTCATTAATTTGTACCTTGTGTATTTTGTCCTTGCCCACACAAGCTAGAAAATAAGGGAAAACATGCACAATGATTTAGAAAACACAGTGCAATTTAGGAACCATTCAAGAAAACCATGGTTAAATTGCCTATATGTTATATCCTGAGATGACGCAAACAATTGCTGCTGAAGAACTTATACCATTAACTTGATTACAAATTTTCAAAGGCAGGTGGAGTTGCTCTTCCTGCTCAAATAATTAAACAGGATTCTTGCTATTGGCAATTCAGTTATTATTTGATTCCACCTTAATATGATTTCAGAGATTGACTATAGCTCTAAAACTGGAGAATACTGTGTGTTTTGTGGATAAAAAGAGCAGAGAACAGTTAACAATTCTAGGGATTTATGTCTATCATATACATTGGTCAGGGGAATATGTCAGCTCCTGTGAAATCCTTTTACAAAACGTTATTGTTTTTCATACTTAACTTGAAAGGCTTTCCTGTCTTTCCCAGGTGTTCATTTCAGAGAATCCCAGAATCAATTCAGTTGTAAGAGATCTCTGAGATCATTGGGTCAAGCTTTGGCCCAAACACCACCTTGTCAGCCAGAGCAGAGCACCGAGTGTCACGTCCAGCTGGTCCTTGAACACCTTCAGAGATGGTGGCTCCACCACCTCCCTGGGCAGTGCCTTCAATGTTGAAGAATCCTTTCTGTGAAGAAATTCCTCCTGATGTCCAACTTCACCTCCCTGGCACAGCTCAAGCCTGTGTCCTCTTGTCCTGTCCCTGGTTGTGTGTGAGGAGAGCCCGATCCCCATCTCACTCCAGCCTCCTGTCAGGGTGCTGTAGAGAGGGACAACGTTCCCCCTGGGCCTCCTGTGCTCAGGACTGAGCCCTCCCCAGCTCCCTTAGCTCTCGCAGCCATTTCTCATCAGACTTCTTCTCCAGACCCTTCATCAACTTCCTTTCTCTTCTCTGGACTTGCTCCAGCGCCTCAATGTCCTTCTATTGATGATGCCAAGCTGGCTCAGAGGTCAAGCACTCCCAAAGCAGGTGCAGCCTCTGTGTGTTTGCCTGTTACACACCCCCTGTGCTGCTCTGGGATAACGCAGCACATCTGGATTCCTTGGATCCAGCCCCCATCTGATGGGCCACATCTGGATTCCTTGCATACTATCACTGTCCAACAGGCTGTGTCTGGTTTCCCAGCATGTGATTCCTAGATAACAGGTCACTCCTGGATTTCCTACATGTGATTCTTGGATAACGTGGCATATCTGGATTCCTTACATTCAATTCCTGGATGATGTGGCACATGCACTCTCTGGCCAAGGCTGGGGCTGGAACAAGACTTTCCCCTTACAGTTTAAAGGATTTTTTTTTTCCTGGAGAAAATGAAGCTTTGACTTGAATTCCTGGCTGCCTCCTAACATCTCTCTTCTCCCTGGGCTTTGGCTGCTCTTGGCTGGGAGCCTGGCTGGAAAACAAAGATCCTCTCTGCCCACCCCAGGGCTTTGGGACCGCTGGCGGTGGACATGCCGTCCCTCGCTAATCTGTGCTTGCAATAATATTTTTTGTCGGATCTGCTGGAGGACAGGAAGGCTGCAGAAGGCCCTGGACAGGCTGGATCCATGGGCTGAGACCACTGGCCTGAGGTGAAGCAGGACCAAGTGCCAGATCCTACACTTTGGCCACACTGAGCCTCTGCAGCTCCCAGCTGTGGAAAGAGTGGCTGGGAAGCCGATTGACAACAGCTGAACCTGAGCCCAGGTGTGCCCAGGTGGGCAAGAAGGCCAAGAGCACCAGGCCTGGATCAGCAATAGTGTAGCCAGCAGGACCAGGGCAGTGAGAGCCTGAATGAGGGATGTGGGACTCCAGGCAGCTCTCCAAAATGCAGTTTATTGTATCCAAGAGGTTACAGCAGTCCAGGGTCGTGGGTGACAGAGCCTGTGCCTACAGCTGTCAGCTCCAGCTGCAGGCAGGCCTGGAGACCCTTTAATTTTGGTTACAATGCATTATATACTTTTCTTTGCTGAGCATCTTCATACAGAAGAACAAATCTATACCTTAACTTTTGCCTATAGCCTATCATAACTACTGTAATTACCATATTCATACTACTATTCTCCAATCACTACAAGTTAGGATGTCACAATTTAGGCTAGAAGTTGTTTTTCAGTTTTCTTGCAGTGGAAAATTCTGAGACCTTCTTTCTACTTGCAACATTGGCATGTTTGTTTCCAGTGCTATCTTCTTGTGTGGTAAAAACAACATCCTCTGTTTGAGGTGGATTTATAATTTGCCCCAAGCCATAAAATCCCCTTCTAACTATCATACCCTTTGGCTCCTTGATTATCTGGTAAGACTGGCTCAGCAATTCTTTTCTGCTATATCAAAACTTGCTTTCATTTCTATTCCTTCTTCAGATTCTACATTCAAAAATCTTTCTGCCAAACATCCATATCTGTGACTTTCTTGTCAAACTTTCATCCTTCCCAACAAGGGCAGTGATTGTCCTTCTGTACCGGGCACTGGTGAGGCCACACCTCGAGTGCTGTGTCCCTTTCTGGGCCCTCAATAATAATTCAAGTTTCTCTAGCAATCACTTTATTCATTATTTGCCTCCCTTCCCTGCCTGTCTGTGACAGGAACAACACCAAAGGGAAAGTGCCAGCAGCCGAGGGAAGGCTGTGCTTGGGTATCTGGTTCTGTTTGTTGTTGTTGCCTGTGGTGTTGTTTGCCTTGTTGTACTGGCAAAGAACTGTTATCCTTTGCCCATATCTTTGCCTGAAAGCCCCTTCATTTCAAAGTTATAATAATTTGGAGAGAAGGGGGTCACATTCTCCATTCCAGAGAGGTCCCACAGACACCTGTCTTTCAAACAAAGACAAGCTGACAATTAACAATTTATTAACAACTCTTTATTAACAACTAATTGACAATTATCAACTCCTTATCAATCTAACAAACAGATAATTAACTTAGCTAACTACAAGGTAAGCTAGAGCTTGGCAGGTCTCTGCTGAAGGGTGGGAGCCCATCAGCAGCAGAAGGCACGATGTCGCCGGCTCCTGCCGGATGCTGCAGCTGACACAAACGCTGTCCCTCGGGTGGTGCTCTCCAGAGCACCTCCTTCTTGGCTGCCTGGCCTTTCTCCCTCCACTCTCATGGTTCACCAAGATTCTTCCACTCCTGCACTCTGCCTTCCACAATCACCTTCCCCATGTTTTGAGCCGGCTCCAGGTTAGGAATCCTGGGAAGAAAGGGACTGCTATTAGCCAGACGAACATTTCCAGCCAGCCACTTCTGTGTCTCCTTGCAGAGCACACAGTGTTGCATCCTCTCTCTGTGCAAGCAGCCAGCAGCAAATTCAACAACTGCACTGGCTGCATGGAGGCTGCAGAGGTGCAAGGGTAGGAACATGACCAGTTAAATGCCTGGGGACCAACTACAGCACGTGGGGTTCCATGGAGAGCAGCCTTGCTTGTCCCAAAAGGAAGCAGAGGTAGGGACTGGCTGGTCCCTGGATCTCTCGTTCCAGATTTCACAACCCTGCAGGAGCTTACTGTTCCATGTAGTGTCTTTTCCCAGTGCCTCCCTACCAAGGCCAGATGATGTTTCTGTGCTCCTGTGGGTGCTTCTGCTGCCTCTCTGGGGCTGCCTGTCTCCCCCCTCCCCGTGCCGGTCAGAGGGACTGAAGGGAGGGTGTTGGAGGATGAACCAGGCTGTGGAGTGTCCCTCACTGGAATTATTGCAGAGCCCTGTGGACTCAACCCTGTGCCCTGGGATGAGCCCACCTGAGCAGGGAGGTGGGACCAGATGACCTCCTGTGCTCCCTTCCAGCCTGTCCCACCCTGTGATTCAGTGACACCCATCAGAAGCAGGAGTTGACAAGTGCCTCGATGTTTCCCACCTGCACAGCAGGGTGGTCTCAAACTTCCCCCCGTGTGCTTTGGGGAGAACTGCAGAGAAAGGAAAAGAGGGCAAGGGCAACAGAGCTACCAACAAGACGCAATCCTCATGCTCCAGCCCCATCGATTCGCTGTGGTCCGTGGGGCTCCACCAAAGCTGTCTCCAAAGTTCCAGTTTCTACAGTCTCAATCCAAAGCCAGGGGCATCTAGCCAAAAGGTGGGCCATTGTCTGAGAGCCCTTGCTGTGGGAGGCAGCTGCAAGCGTGCAAAGACAAGCCACCATTGATCAGAACCTGTTGCAAGCAGTGTTGTGGCAAAGCACAACAAGCACACCTGCAAACACTCCCTTGGCACAACAGCCACAAAATGTCCACCTCACTCAGGCCACAGCTCCTCACGGGGCTCTTCAGCCTCCTTGCCACCATTGTCAGGCAAATGAAGGAAACTCCACACCATCTCTTACACCCAGCAGGCCTCAAGATTCCACTCCAAGATTCCTACAGGACACTGAAGGCCCTGAAAGGAGAACTCACTTGCCTCGTCCACCTGAAAAACATCTCCAACTGCACTCAGCACAAACCCATGCCTGAGGCGGCTTTCCTGTGCAGCAGAGTTGTGCCCTTCTGGGGCTCCATGGATGGACATTGTGGCTTAGCTCTGCTCTCAGAAGGGATTTTTGTGTGAGCAGCTGAATCCAGCCCCTGCTGTCCTTCCCATGAGCTCAGGACAAGTGTCAAGAGAGCAAGATGTTTAGGCTGAACACTGCTTGACTTTTGTAGTTTGAGGTTGAAGGACACTTGACTCAGATTGAAGTGGTTCTGGTCATTGTTTCGTGTGGCATGATGTTGTCCATGGCAGGTGTGTCGTGGCAGAGAGGAAAGAGTGGTTGTGAAGAGTTGTGAAAGAATGGCTTTTGCGTAGGAAGAGAGAAATGAAGGGCTGAGTTGTGATGAGAGATGGTTTGCAGCGTCCTGAGCCTCCCCCCGCTTCCTCACAACTGGCAGGTCAACAGGTCTACCCTGGCTCTGGTGGGAAAACAGGTCTACCCCATCTCTGTAGAGACACCAGGTCCACCCCATCTCCTGGGGGACAACAGATCTACCGAGAATCCAGAGGGACAACAGGTCTACCCTGACTGTGTAGGTACAACAGGTCTACCCCAGCTCGATAGGGACAACAGGTCTACCCAATCTCTGTAGAGACAGCAGGTCTACCCCATCTCCGGAGGGACAACAGGTCTACCCCATCTCCGGAGGGACAACAGGTCTACCCCAATTGCGGAGGTACAATAGGTCTACCCCAGCCGCGGGGGACACCAGGTCTACCCGGGCTCTGGGGCCGCTGGGGGCCGGCGTGGCCCCCTGGTGGTGGGCGCCGGCCGGGGACAACAGGTCTACCTCGCTCCGGCGGCACTCAGTCCAATTTCGGCGGGTGCCGGGTAGACCTGTTGTCGCGGCCGGCTCCGCAGGTTCACCAAGGGGTCGCTGTTTTCGGCCGCCTCCGGCTGCGTCATCGTAGGACGCGGCCTGCGGCGCCGCCCCTTCCCGGTCGAGCTCCCTGGGTGCTCTTGGAGGCCTCGGCGGCTTTGGACTCGTCTGTCCGTACGATGGCAGCGAGGTGACGGGCCGCATCCCCGCAGGCTGACCCCGTGCCTGTGTCCGAGGCGGAGCGGAGCGGCCGCGCGTGCGGTCGCCAGGGCAAAGCAAGCTGCCGCCCAGCCGGGACGAGTCGTGTGGCTTTGTCCCGGCTCCCGTCCTGCCCAGGGAAATGAGTACAATTTGAGAGGCAAGACAGAAGGCTGTGAAAGATCATCCTGAGAGGCGACAGAGGGCAAAACATAACAGAATGTCTAAAGACGATCCATGACAGTGAAAGGTGAGAGTAGGGCTAACGCTTGGATTACAGGTCTGCTTTGCTCTGGCGGTGCTTAATCAATTTTTTTTTTTTCGGCAGCTGCCGGGTAGACCTGTTGTCGCGGCCGGCTCCGCAAGTTCACCAAAGGGGCGCCAAAAAGTGGGTCCGGAGAGGCCACAGAGAAGGTCCAAAGACGATCCCACAGCCGCTCGCTGGCCCAGGCCAGGCGCACCCAGAAGCCGCCAGCGTGTCCCGCTCCAGCCCGGCTCCTGCCGGCCCATTCGCAAGGCCAGGCGGCCTCCCTGGGCACCGCTGCCGGCCGGGGCGGCGGCGCCTCGTCCCTTTTCTGCCCGCCCTTAAGCCCCGTACCGGCCTTGCCGCCCACAATTTTGCAGCACCACAGCCCGCCCGCGGTGCCTGCCCGCCCTAGCACGGACCCGCTCAGCAGCGCCGCTCCTGCTCGGCACCGCAGGCCCGCACGGATGCGCCGCCGCCTCTCCCCCGCCGCCTACAGCATGGTCCTGGGGCACCCGGTGCTAAATCATTCCTAGACCACCTCATTCTGCCTCAGCCTTTCGGACGGAGCACAGCAGCTCCCTCACTGCCATCTCTCGACAATCAGCTCTCCACACAAGCTTTTCTTGCTCTCTCTCGCACCAGCGCCCGGCCCGCCGCTCCGGCCTGCGGCCGCGCTCCTCCTCCTCCTCCTCCTGCTCGGTGTCTCTGGCCGGGCCGGGGCCGACAGGGGCCCAGCGCGCTCCCGCCTTGGCGCTCTCCTCCGCAAGGCTCCCAGGCCCCACACGCAGCCCGGGGGCTTGGCCGCGCAGCCGGCGCCGGCCCCGGCTCTGCCATTGCCGGCAGCACGGTGCGAGGGAGCCCATGTGCTGCCGTCTGCAATGGCGGGGGTACACCTGGTGTCCTTTTGGAGCCAGGGTAGACCTGTTGTCTCTACGGAGCCGGGGTAGACCTGTTGTCCCTTTAGGTTTGGGGTAGACCTGTTGTCCCTCTAGGTTTGGGGTAGACCTCTTGTCCCAGGCCCGCGCCCGCCACCCGGGGGCAACGCCGATCCCGGGAGACAGGGAAGACCTCTTGTCCCGCCGGTTCGGGGGAGGCGGGAGGCGGCTCAGGACACTGCAAACCATCTCTCATCACAGCTTAGCCCTTCATTTCTCTCTTCCTACGCAAAACCCATTCTTTCACAACTCTTCACAACCACTCTTTCCTCTCTGCCACCACACACCTGCCATGGACAACATCATGCCACACGAAACAATGACCAGAACCAGATCAATCTGAGGCAACTGTCTTTCAACCTCAAACGGCAAAAGTCAAGCAGTGTTCAGCCTAAAGGTCTTGCTCTCTTGACACTTGTCCTGAGCTCATGGGAAGGACAGCACGGGCTGCATTCAGCTGCTCACACAAAAATCTCTGCTGAGAGCAGCGCTAAGCTGCAATGTCCATCCATGGAGCCCCAGAAGGGCACAGCTCTGCTGCACAGGAGAGCTGCCTCAGCCACGGGGTTGTGCTGGGTGCTGTTGGAGATGTTTTTCAGGTGGATGAGGCAAGTGAGTTCTCCTTTCAGGGGCTTCAGTGTCCTGTAGGAATGTTGGAGTGGAATCTTGAGGCCTGCTGGGTGTAAGAGATGGTGTGGAGTTTCCTTCATTTGCCTGACAATGGTGGCAAGGAGCCTGAAGAGCCTCGTGAGGAGCTGTGGCCTGAGTGAGGTGGACATTTTGTGGCTGTTGTGCCAAGGGAGTGTTTGCAGGTGTGCTTGCTGTGCTTTGCCAGAACACTGCTTGCAACAGGTTCTGATCAATGGTGCCTTGTCCTTGCACGCTTGCAGCTGCCTCCCACAGCAAGGGCTCTCAAGACAATGGCCCGTGAATCTTGCCCACCTTTTGGCTAGATGCCACTGGCTTTGGATTGAGACTGTAGAAACTGGAACTTTGGAGACAGCTTTGGTGGAACCCCCACGGGCGACAGCGAATCGCTGGTGCTGGAGCATGAGGATTGTGTCTTGTTTGTAGCTCTCTTGCCCTTGGCCTCTTTTTCTTTCTCTCCTTTCTTTTATTTTCTGATCCCTCTATGGCATTTGGTGTTGGGCCTTCAGAAAGGTGCATTTGTTGTGATGAAAGTGGCAGTGCCCTGGTGTTTGTGTTTTGCACTTTTGGGATGTGGACAGGAAGCATCAGGAGCTGGCTTGGCCTAGCAGATTGTGCCAATGGGTGAGTGAGCAAAGGCCGAGCAGTGGGAATGCAAGCAGGGCCCCAGGGCTGAGCTGGGTTGCTGCCTGTGTGAGCCAAAGGCCACGGTGCAGGTGGGGATGGGATGGCCCAGGACTCTTGGTGTGTGTGTGTGCACACAGGAGTGCCTGTGCTGGGGAAATGTGGCAGAAATGCTGCTCTCTGAGGGCTCTGAGTGCCTTGGAAAGCTGAGCCAGTCAGGCCTGTAAGTAAGGGTGAGTCACAAGCTGTAAGCTGAGTTAAATGCTGCTAAGAGTTGTTCTTTTGCTAAGTTTTCAAATCATTAAAGGTTTTAAGCTATGCTGAATATTGTTATGTGTTATTTCATTGTGAAATCATTAAGTCCTAGGATATAAGTGAGGTTAAATACTGTCACGTGCTGTTCTTTTGCTAAATGCTGGAGTCTAAGGTATCAGTCATGTCCTGTTAAATCTGTGCTCAGTTTAGCTTTTAGTCCATATTCCTTTTATTCCTTCTACTCACTGTCCTTTAGCACACACACGTTCATGCACAGACACACGGACAGTTCTTGGTTCTACTTTGATTTGATTGCCTGGAATTTTTTTGGTTTTGTTGTTGCTTTGTTTCCTTGGTGTGCCTGGAGTGCCCAGTCAGGAGCAGAGTGACTCTTGCCAAGGAACTCTGTGCTGCTGTCCCTTCATATTCAATCTGTTTTTTGCTGATCCCTTGCTGGGGATTTTCTCAGCGCTCTCAGCCCCTCGTTTGTAGCAGGGTGAAGGAGCCCTGGCCCAGGCTCTGGCCCTGGGGGACACGGGGACGCTGCCGGGGGGTCCCTGTCCCCCTGTGGCACCCCAGGGCCCCGGCCCCCCGTCCCCGTGTCAGGCTCTGGGGTCGATCTGGTGGAACATCCTCTGGGGGAGGCTGCGGGGCCGGGGGCGGGGGGACCCGGGGGGACAGGGGACCCCGCTGTGCACGAGCAGGGTTGGACTGCTCTGGGGGGAGCTGTGAGGGGGGCCGGGGCAGAGTGACCTCCCCAGTGACCTCACACAGCCCCTGTGATGTCACACAGCCCCTGTGATGTCACACAGCTAACTCTATGATGTCACACAGACCCTGTGATGTCACACAGCCATCTCTGTGATGTCACACTGCCCCTGTGATGTCACACTGCCCCTGTGATGTCACACAGCCCCTGTGATGTCACAGCCCACACTGGGATGTCACACAGACCCCTTGAAATGTCTCACAGCTTCCTGTGATGTCCAGAGCCATCTGGAATGTCACAGCCCACTCTGGGATGACACAAGGCCCACTTGTGATGGTCACAGAGCCAAGGCTGGCATAACACTCTTTGATGTCATACAGCTTTACTGTTAGGACACAGAAAACTGTGTGACATTACAACATCACCTATGATGTCACTGCCTGTTCTGTGATGTCACAGCCTGTTCTGTGATGTTACTCTGACACCCAGTGATGTCACAAACTACGCTCTGATGTCACAGAGGCACCCTCCATGATGGCAGAGTTCCGCTCTAATGGCCTCACACAAACTCTAGGATGTCACAGCTACCGTCTGTGAAGTCTCAAGCCCCTCAGTGATATCCCAGAGCCCTATGTGATGTCATACTGCCACTCTGTAATGTCACAGCACACACTTTGCCCTCACAGCCTGCTCTGTGATGTCACACAGACCCCTCTGTGATGTTGCAGCTGCTCAATGACCTCACACAAACTCTGTGATGTCACAGCCCAA
>CM019930.1:618278-629635 GCA_009764595.1 Geothlypis trichas
AACAGGTCTACCCCAGCTCTGTGAGGACAAGAGGTCTACCCAATCTCTGTAGGGACAACAGGTCTACCTCAGCTCCGTAGAGACACCAGGTCTACCCCGGCTCCGGGAGGAGAACAGGTCTACCCTGGCCCCTGGCGGGACACCAGGTCTACCCTGGCTCCGGGGCCGCCGGGGGTCGGCGTTACCCCCGGAGGCGGGCGCGGGCCTGGGACAACAGGTCTACCCCGGCTCCGTAGGGACACCAGGTGTACCCCCGCAGCGCAGACGGCAGCACACGGGCTCCCTCGCACCGCGCTGCCGCCAATGGCAGAGCCGGGGCCGGCGCCGGCTGCGCGGCCAAGCCCCCGGGCCGCGTGTGGGGCCTGGGAGCCTTGCGGAGGAGAGCGCCAAGGCGGGAGCGCGCTGGGCCCCTGTCGGCCCCGGCCCGGCCAGAGACACCGAGCAGGACGAGGAGGAGGAGGCAGGGCACGGCCGCTGGCCGGAGCGGCGGGCCGGGCGCTGGTGCGAGAGAGAGAGCGAGAAAAGCTTGTGTGGAGGGCTGATTGTCGAGAGATGGCAGTGAGGGAGCTGCTGTGCTATGTCCGAAAGGCTGAGGCAGAAGGAGGTGTTCTAGGAATGATTTAGCAGCGGGTGCCCCAGGATGATGCGGTAGGCGGCGGGGGAGAGGCGGCGGCGCATCCGTGCGGGCCTGCGGTGCCGAGCAGGAGCGGCGCTGCTGAGCGGGTCCGTGCTAGGGCGGGCAGGCACCGCGGGCGGGCTGTGGTGCTGCAAAATTGCAAGGCGGGTGCGGGGCTTAAGGGCAGGCAGAAAAGGGACGAGGCGCCGCCGCCCCGGGCCGGCAGCGGTGCCCAGGGGGGCTCGCCCGGCCTTGCGAATGGGCCGGCAGGAGCCGGGCTGGAGCGGGACACGCTGGCGGCTTCTGTGTGCGCCTGGCCTGGGCCAGCGAGCGGCTGTGGGATCGTCTTTGGCCCTTCTCTGTGGCCTCTCCGGACCCACTTTTTGGCGCCCCTTTGGTGAACTTGCGGAGCCGGCCGCGACAACAGGTCTACCCGGTACCTGCCGAAAAAAAAAAAATTGATTAAGCACCGCCAGAGCAAAGCAGACCTGTAATCCAAGCGTTAGCCCTTCTCTCGCCTTTCACTGTCATGGATCGTCTTTAGACATTCTGTTATGTTTTGCCCTCTGTCGCCTCTCAGGATGATCTTTCACAGCCTTCTGTCTTGCCTCTCAAATTGTACTCATCTCCCTGGCCGGACGGGAGCCGGGACAAAGCCACACGACTCGTCCCGGCTGAGCAGCACTTGCTTTGCCCTGGCGACCGCACGCGCGGCCGCTCCGCTCCGCCTCGGACACAGGCACGGGGTCAGCCTGCGGGGATGCGGCCCGTCACCTCGCTGCCATCATACGGACAGACGAGTCCAAAGCCGCCGAGGCCTCCAAGAGGCCCCAGGGAGCTCGACCGGGAAGGGGCGGCGCCACAGGCCGTGTCCTACGATGACGCAGCCGGAGGCGGCCGAAAACAGAGACCCCTTGGTGAACCTGCGGAGCCGGTCGCGACAACAGGTCTACCCGGCACCGGCCGAAATTGGACTAAGTGCCACCGGAGCGAGGTAGACCTGGTGTCCCCGGCCGGCCCCCACCACCAGGGGGCCACGCCGGCCCCCAGCGGCCCCAGAGCCGGGGTAGACCTGGTGTCCCCCGCGGCTGGGGTAGACCTATTGTACCTCCGCAATTGAGGTAGACCTGTTGTCCCTCCCAAGCTGGGGTAGACCTGTTGTACCTACACAGTCAGGGTAGACCTGTTGTCCCTCTGATTCTCGGTAGATCTGTTGTCCCCCCGGAGAGCGGGTTGACCTGGTGTCTCTACAGAGATAGGGGTAGACCTGTTTTCCCACCAGAGCAAGGGTAGACCTGTTGACCTGCTAGTTGTGAGGAAGCGGGGGGAGGTTCAGGATGCTGCAAACCATCTCTCATCACAACTCAGCCCTTCATTTCTCTCTTCCTACGCAGAAAGCCATTCTTTCACAACTCTTCACAAACACTCTTTCCTCTCTGCCACCACACACCTGCCATGGACAACATCATGCCACATGAAACAATGACCAGAACCACTTCAATCTGAGGCAAGTGTCTTTCAACCTCAAACTGCAAAAGTCAAGCAGTGTTCAGCCTAAACGTCTTGCTCTCTTGCCACTTGTCCTGAGCTCATGGGAAGGACAGCAGGGGCTGGATTCAGCTGCTCACACAAAAATCTCTTCTGAGAGGAGAGATAAGCCACAACGTCCATCCATGGAGCCCCAGAAGGGCACAGCTCTGCTACACAGGAGAGCCGCCTCAGCCAGGGGTTTGTGCTGAGTGCAGTTGGAGATGTTTTTCAAGTGGATGAGGCAAGTGACTTCTCCTTGCAGAGCCTTCAATGTCCTGGTGGAATTTTGGAGTGGAATGTTGAGGCCTGCTGGGTGTAAGAGATGGTGTGGAGTTTCCTTCATTTGCCTGACAATGGTGGCAAGGAGGCTGAAGAGCCCCGTGAGGAGCTGTGGCCTGAGTGAGGTGGACATTTTGTGGCTGTTGAGCCAAGGGAGTGTTTGCAGGTGTGCTTGCTGTGCTTTGGCAGAACACTGCTTGCAACAGCTTCTGATCAATGGTGGCTTGTACTTGCACGCTTGCAGCTGCCTCCCACAGCAAGGGCTCTCAGACAATGGCCCACCTTTTGGCTAGATGCCACTGGTTTTGGATTGAGACTGTAGAAACTGGAACTTTGGAGACAGCTTTGGTGGAGCCCCACGGACCACAGCGAATCGATGGGGCTGGAGCATGAGGATTGCGTCTTGTTGGTAGCTCTGTTTCCCTTGCCCTCTTTTCCTTTCTCTGCAGTTCTCCCCAAAGCACACGGGGCGAAGTTTGAGACCACCCTGCTGTGCAGGTGGGAAACATCGAGGCACTTGGCAACTCCTGCTTCTGATGGGTGTCACTGAATCACAGGGTGGGACAGGCTGGAAGGGAGCACAGGAGGTCATCTGGTCCCACCTCCCTGCTCAGGTGGGCTCATCCCAGAGCACAGGGCACAGGGTTGAGTCCACAGGGCTCTGCAATAATTCCAGTGAGGGACACTCCACAGCTTGGTTCATCCTCCAACACCCTCCCTTCAGTCCCTCTGACCGGCATGGGGAGGGGGGAGACAGGCAGCCCCAGAGAGGCAGCAGAAGCACCCACAGGAGCACAGAGAGATCATCTGGCCTTGGCAGGGAGGCACTGGGAAAAGACACTGCATGGAAAAGTAAGATCCTGCAGGGTTGTGAAATCTGGAAGGAGAGATCCAGGGACCAGCCAGTCCCTACCTCTGCTTCCTTTTGGGACAAGCAAGGCTGCTCTCCATGGAACCCCACGGGCTGTAGTTGGTCCCCAGGCATTTAACTGGTCATGTTCCTGCCCTTGCACCTCTGCAGCCTCCATGCAGCCAGTGCAGTTGTTGAATTTGCTGCTGACTGCTTGCACAGAGAGAGGATGCAACACTGTGTGCTCTGCAAGGAGACACAGAAGTGGCTGGCTGGAAATGTTCGTCTGGCTAATAGCAGTCCCTTCCTTCCCAGGATTCCTAACCTGGAGCCGGCTCAAAACATGGGGAAGGTGATTGTGGAAGGCAGAGTGCAGGAGTGGAAGAATCTTGGTGAACCATGAGAGTGGAGGGAGAAAGGCCAGGCAGCCAAGAAGGAGGTGCTCTGGAGAGCACCACCCGAGGGACAGCGCTTGTGTCAGCTGCAGCTTCCTGCAGGAGCCGGCGACATCGTGCCTTCTGCTGCTGATGGGCTCCACCCTTCAGCAGAGACCTGCCAAGCTCTAGCTTACCTTGTAGTTAGCTAAGTTAATTATCTGTTTGTTAGATTGATAAGGAGTTGATAATTGTCAATTAGTTGTTAAGAAAGAGTTGTTAATAAATTGTTAATTGTCAGCTTGTCTTTATTTGAAAGACGGGTGTCTGTGGGACCTCTCTGGAATGGACAATGTGACCCCCTTCTCTCCAAGTTATTATAACTTTGAAATGAAGGGGCTTTCAGGCAGAGATATGGGCAAAGGAGTAACAGTTCTTTGCCAGTACAGCAAGGATAACAAACAACACCACAGGCAACAACAACAAACAGAACCAGATACCCAAGCACAGCCTACCCTCGGCTGCAGGCACTTTCCCTTTGGTTTTGTTCCCCTCACAGACAGACAGGTAAGGGAGGCAAATAATGAATAAACTGATTGCTAGAGAAACTTGAATTATTATTGAGAGCCCAGAAAGGGACACAGCACTCGAGGTGTGGCCTCACCAGTGCCCGGTACTGAAGGACAACTCACTGCCCTTGTTGAGAAGGATCAAAGTTTGACAAGAAAGTCACAGGTATGTATGTTTGGCAGAAAGATTTTTGAATGTAGAATCTGAAGAAGGAATAGAAATGAAAGCAAGTTTTGATGTAGCAGGAAAGAATTGCTGAGCCAGTCTTACCAGATAATCAAGGAGCCAAAGGGTATGTTAGTTAGAAGGGGATTTTATGGCTTGGGGCAAATTATAAATCCACCTCAAACAGAGGATGTTGTTTTTACCACACAAGAAGATAGCACTGGAAACAAACATGCCAATGTTGCAAGTAGAAAGAAGGTCTCAGAATTTTCCACTGCAAGAAAACTGAAAAACAACTTCTAGCCTAAATTGTGACATCCTAACTTGTAGTGATTGGAGAATAGTAGCATGAATATGGTAATTACAGTAGTTATGATAGGCTATAGGCAAAAGTTAAGGTATAGATTGGTTCTTCTGTATGAAGATGCTCAGCACAGAAAAGTATAAAATGCATTGTAACCAAAATTAAAGGGTCTCCAGGCCTGCCTGCAGCTGGGGCTGATAGCTTTAGGCACAGGCTCTGTCACCCACGACCCTGGACTGCTGTAACCTCTTGGATAAAATAAACTGCATTTTGGAGAGCTGCCTGGAGTCCCACATCCCTCATTCAGGCTCTCACTGCTCTGATCCTGCTGGCTACACTATTGCTGATCCAGACCTGATGCTCTTGGCCTTCTTGCCCACCTGGGCACACCTGGGCTCAGGTTCAGCTGTTGTCAATCGGCTTCCCAGCCACTCTTTCCACAGCTGGGAGCTGCAGAGGGTCAGTGTGGCCAAAGTGTAGGATCTGGCACTTGGTCCTGCTTCACCTCAGGCCAGTGGTCTCAGCCCATGGATCCAGCCTGTCCAGGGCCCTCTGCAGCCTTCCTGTCCTCCAGCAGATCCGCCAAAAAATATTATTGCAAGCACTGATTGGCGAGGGGCGGCATGTCCACCGCCAGCGGTCCCAAAGCCCAGGGGTGGGCAGAGAGGATCTTTGTTTTCCAGCCAGGCTCCCAGCCAAGAGCAGCCAAAGCCCAGGGAGAAGAGAGATGTTGGGAGGCAGCCAGGAATTCAAGTCAAAGCTTCATTTTCTCCAGGAAAAAAAAATCCTTTAAACTGTAAGGGGAAAGTCTTGTTCCAGCCCCAGCCTTGGCCAGAGAGTGCATGTGCCACATCGTCCAGGAGTTGAATGTAAGGAATCCAGATATGCCATGTTATCCAAGAATCACATGTAGAAAATCCAAGAGTGACCTGTTATCTAGGAATCACATGCTGGGAAGCCAGACACAGGCCGTTGGACAGTGATTGTATGCAAGGAATCCAGATGTGGCCCATCAGATGGGGGCTGGATGCAAGGAATCCAGATGTGCTGCGTTATCCCAGAGCAGCACAGGGGGTGTGTAACAGGCAAACACACAGAGGCTGCACCTGCTTTGCAAGGGCTTGACCTCTGAGCCAGCTTGGCATCATCCAAAGAAGGACATTGAGGTGCTGGAGCAAGTCCAGAAAAGAGAAAGGAAGTTGATGAAGGGTCTGGAGAAGAAGTCTGATGAGAAATGGCTGCGAGAGCTAAGGGAGCTGGGGAGGGCTCAGTCCTGAGCACAGGAGGCCCAGGGGGAACGTTGTCCCTCTCTACAGCACCCTGACAGGAGGCTGGAGTGAGATGGGGATCGGTCTCTCCTCACACACAACCAGGGACAGGACAAGAGGGACACAGGCTTGAGCTGTGCCAGGGAGGTGAAGTTGGACATCAGGAGGAATTTCCTCACAGAAAGGATTCTTCAACATTGAAGGCACTGCCCAGGGAGGTGGTGGAGCCACCATCTCTGAAAGTGTCCAAGGACCAGCTGGATGTGACACTCGGTGCTCTGCTCTGGCTGACAAGGTGGTGTTTGGGCCAAAGCTTGACCCAATGATCTCAGAGATCTCTTACAACTGAATTGGTTCTGGGATTCTCTGAAATGAACACCTGGGAAAGACAGGAAAGCCTTTCAAGTTAAGCATGAAAAACAATAACGTTTTGTAAAAGGATTTCTCAGGAGCTGACATATTCCCCTGACCAATGTATATGATAGACATAAATCCCTAGAATTGTTAACTGTTCTCTGCTCTTTTTATCCACAAAACACACAGTATTCTCCAGTTTTAGAGCTATAGTCAATCTCTGAAATCATATTAAGGTGGAATCAAATAATAACTGAATTGCCAATAGCAAGAATCTTGTTTAATTATTTGAGCAGGAAGAGCAACTCCACCTGCCTTTGAAAATTTGTAATAAAGTTAATGGTATAAGTTCTTCAGCAGCAATTGTTTGGGTCATCTCAGGATATAACATATAGGCAATTTAACCATGGTTTTCTTGAATGGTTCCTAAATTGCACTGTGTTTTCTAAATCATTGTGCATGTTTTCCCTTATTTTCTAGCTTGTGTGGGCAAGGACAAAATACACAAGGTACAAATTAATGGAGAAGTCAGGAGGTTCTGGATTGTTCCTGTATCATCTCTGACCAAAGCCTCATGTCAGTCATACAGTCATACAGTCTCAAGCTCAGCAAAGATTTTTCAGCTTAGAGAAGCACAGTTTTTACAGTTAAATATGTTACCTTGATGTATTTAGTGGCTATTTCTATGCTGCCTGCCTTTGACTTGCTCTTGCATGGTTTAAATGCAAGACACTCAAAATACACTCGGCCAAAAGAACTCGGTCAGGTGACTCCAGCCTGAAGCAGGTTCAAACCAGTGCTCTGGCCAGAATCTGCTTTTGGTTTTGATGTGACATTCGCATGTGTTACAAGTTGAAAGTGAAGTCTTGTCTGGAATTAGTCCAACAAAACTTTATCCATCTGGAATAGAAAAGACCATCATTCCAGTCTTTTATGAAAGCCTTACAAATTAACTAGGGAAGAGTAAATAGAAAATCTTTTTATGGATGTAATTGGAAGAGAATTTTGTGTTCTAGCAGCTTCTCATGATTTATCCTTATGGTGGCAAATTCATTGAGATGAGAAAGAGAGGAGCAAGCAATCTGCCTGCCTATATGTTCCCTCTGGTTGTCCAACAGCAGCTGCATCGCTGGAAAATGTGTTCTAATGAGAATATTCATTCTTTCAATAGGAGACTCAACTGCTTTCTAGAGTTCTGGATTGAGCCAAAGGACTTTTAAAGCCCAGAAATTCCATTTTGAAATGTGTCAACTTAGATTCTAGCTTTGTTTGCAGCTGCTGCTGATGCAGGTTTTCTCTTTTGGGATCTAACTGGCATACTGGATGAACACTTCATCAAGAAGTTCGACAGAAGGTGCTGGAAGAAGATCTAACGGACATACTGTAGGAACACTTCATAAGTTGCACATAAGCTGGTGGAAAAAGATGATCTATTGCCACACTTTTCTTTGACAATCACAGCCCATGCAGTAGCTCTAAGGATCTGTAAGGAATAAGTTATCCTGATAGGTGTGCTTTTAATAAGCTTTTACCCTAGAGAGTTGCCAGAATGTCATTTGTATCTGTTATTGATTAATAGCTGAATTAGGAAGACAAAACTAACCTGTTTTTTGACAATCAGCTCCTGGGATTCTATCAAGCTGCTATGGAGGAATAGCATGTGAAAGAATAGATTAGCAGCTTAGTATTGATATAAAAATATGAAGTGTTGAAATTGAAAGCCAATATGTGGCAATTGAAAGCATTCTTCAAGTGCCAGAATTGCTGCAGAAGTTCTTTACTATTGGGATACACAAGATACCTTGGCAAGAACAAACAGCTCTGTAGATTAGAAGAAGATTAAATTGGATGGATTTACCAGAAAAAAGAATATTACATCAGACTTCTGCAAGCAAGAGATGTTTAAAATGTATCCATTTCTTGATGTGATTATTAAGCCAATCATTGTAGTAAAAGATTAGCAGTCTTCCTAGACTAAGTCTACAAGTGTCCTAGGGTGACGTGGTGCTTGTAGCCCCATTTGTGCGTTCCGTTGATGCTGGATATTCTATTGTGTGCCTTCAAGAGTGGCTGAGAGTGAAGGTGGGAAGTGGCAGCAGCACAGAGTTTGTTATGAGGGACTGCCCTGAACAACAGGTCTACCCAAGCTCTGTGAGGACAAGAGGTCTACCCAATCTCTGTAGGGACAACAGGTCTACCTCAGCTCCGTAGAGACACCAGGTCTACCCCGGCTCCGGGAGGAGAACAGGTCTACCCTGGCCCCTGGCGGGACACCAGGTCTACCCTGGCTCCGGGGCCGCCGGGGGTCGGCGTTGCCCCCGGGAGGCGGGCGCTGGCGGGGGCAACAGTCTACCCCTGCCCCGTAGGGACACCAGGTGTACCCCCGCAGCGCCGACGGCAGCACACGGGCTCCCTCGCACCGCGCTGCCGGCAATGGCAGAGCCGGGGCCGCCGCCGGCTGCGCGGCCAAGCCCCCGGGCCGCGTGTGGGGCCTGGGAGCCTTGCGGAGGAGAGCGCCAAGGCGGGAGCGCGCTGGGCCCCTGTCGGCCCCGGCCCGGCCAGAGACACCGAGCAGGACGAGGAGGAGGAGGCAGGGCACGGCCGCCGGCCGGAGCGGCGGGCCGGTCGCTGGTGCGAGAGAGAGAGCGAGAAAAGCTTGTGTGGAGGGCTGATTGTCGAGAGATGGCAGTGAGGGAGCTGCTGTGCTATGTCCGAAAGGCTGAGGCAGAATGAGGTGTTCTAGGAATGATTTAGCAGCGGGTGCCCCAGGATGATGCGGTAGGCGGGGGGGGGAGAGGCGGCGGCGCATCCGTGCGGGCCTGCGGTGCCGAGCAGGAGCGGCGCTGCTGAGCAGGTCCGTGCTAGGGCGGGCAGGCACCGCGGACGGGCTGTGGTGCTGCAAAATTGCGGCCGGCAAGGCGGGTGCGGGGCTTAAGGGCGGGCAGAAAAGGGACGAGGCGCCGCCGCCCCGGGCCGGCAGCGGTGCCCAGGGGGGCCGCCCGGCCTTGCGAATGGGCTGGCAGGAGCCGGGCTGGAGCGGGACACGCTGGCGGCTTCTGTGTGCGCCTGGCCTGGGCCAGCGAGTGGCTGTGGGATCGTCTTTTGCCCTTCTCTGTGGCCTCTCCGGATCCGCTCTTTCGCTCCGCGTTGGTGAACTTGCGGAGCCGGCCGTGACAACAGGTCTACCCGGCTCCTGCCAAAAAAAAAAAAAAAAAAAAATTACACCCCGCCGGAGCGAGGCAGCCCTGTAATCCCATTGTTAGCATGGTTAGCCCTACTCTCTCACCTCACAGGACAATGGTTACCCTTGTCTCTCACCTCATGGCATCATGGTTAGGGGTTCATACTTGGCCCTTCTCTCTTACCTCCCAGATTTGTGGATACTCTTTTGCTCTTCTCTCTCACCTCACAGGATGGTCTTCAGCCATTCTCTCAGCTGTCAGAACAGTTTCTTCAGCCCTTCTCTCTCGCCTCTCAAGATCATGGATCATATTTGGGCTTCTCTCTCAGCTCCCAGGATGCTGTTTAGCCCTTCTCTCTGGCCTCTCAGGACAGTCTCTTCAGCCCTTCTCTCTCGCCTTTCAGGAACAGTGATCTTCAGCCCTTCTCTCTCATCTCAAGACAGTCTTTTTGCCCTTCTCTCTCGCCTCTCAGGATCATTTTGAGCCCTTCTCTACAACCTGACATGACCCTATCTCACCCTTCTCACCCTTCTCTCTCCCATCAGAATCAAACTTCATCCCCTTCCCTCTCACCTCCCAGGCTTGTGGAACATACTTTGCAGCCCTATCTCAGCCATCTCAAAAGACTGCATCTTAAAGCCCTTCATCACTCTAACCTCCCTAGACCCGCTCTTTCCTGCCTCTCCCTCTCTCGCCTCTCCCACTGTACCCATTTCCCTGGGCAGGACGGGAGCCGGGACAAAGCCACGCCACTCGTCCCGGCTGGGCGGCACTTGCTTTGCCCTGGCGACCGCACGCGCGGCCGCTCCGCTCCGCCTCGGACACAGGCACGGGGTCAGCCTGCGGGGATGCGGCCCGTCACCTCGCTGCCATCGTGTGGACAGACGAGTCCAAAGCCGCCGAGGCCTCCAAGAGCACCCAGGGAGCTCGACCGGGGAGGGGCGGCGCCGCAGGCCGCCTCCTACGATGACGCGGCCGGAGGCGGCCGAAAACAGCGACCCCTTGGTGAATCTGCGGAGCCGGCCGCGACAACAGGTCTACCCGGCACCCGCCGAAATTGGACTGAGTCCCACCGGAGGGAGGTAGACCTGGTGTCCTCGGCCGGCCCCCACCACCAGGGGCCACGCCGACCCGCGGCGGCCCCAGAGCCGGGGTAGACCTGTTGTCCCGCCGGAGCCGGGGTAGACCTGGTGTCCTTCTGGAGACGGGGCAGACCTGTTGTCTCTACACGAATGGGCTAGACCTGCTGTCCCCCTGCAAATGGGGTAGACCTGTTGTCCCTCCGGGCTGGGATAGATCTCCTATCTTTACAGAGATGGGGTAGACCTGTTGTCCCTATGGCGCCAGGGTAGACCTGTTGTCTCCCTGCAGCCAGGGTAGACCTGTTGTCCGCCGTGGCTGGGGTAGACCTGTTGTCCCTCTGGATTCGCGGTAGATCTGTTGTCCCCCCGGAGAGCGGGTTGACGTGGTGTCTCTACAGAGATGGGGGTAGACCTGTTGTCCCACCAGAGCCAGGGTAGACCTGTTGACCTGCCAGTTCTGAGGAAGCGGAGCGAGGCTCAGGACACTTCAAACCATCTCTCATCACAACTCAGCCCTTCATTTCTCTCTTCCTACGCAGAAAGCCATTCTTTCACAACTCTTCACAAACACTCTTTCCTCTCTGCCACAACACACCTGCCATGGACAACATCATGCCACACGAAACAATGACCAGAACCACTTCAATCTGAGGCAAGGGTCTTTTAACCTAAAACTGCAAAAGTCAAAATGTACTAAGCCTAACCCTCGTGCTCTCTTGACACTTGTCCTCAGCTCTTGGAACGGACAGCAGGGGCTGGATTCAACTGCTGACACCAAAATCT
>CM019930.1:630135-662383 GCA_009764595.1 Geothlypis trichas
GAGAAATCCAGCCAAGTTTGCCAATTTCTCCCTTGGCACCCCACTGTCTGCTGTGGTGAGTGGCCCCAAACAGAGTGGCCCCAAACATTTTCCATGGGAAAAGAAGCCATTTCCCCAGGGTCTGGGGATCAGATTACAACTGGTGTAAGACCACAGCAAAGAGCACAGGGACCATCAGGGACTCTGAGGCTGCCTCTTGGCACATGGGGGGATGTGCCCCACTGCCCTCAGCCTCCCCCTTGCCTGGCTGCATTTGCAGCTGCAGCACTCGGTGCAGAGCAGCTGCTCCCTCGCTGAGGATAATCCTGGAGTGGCCAAGCCTGGGCTGATCCTGCTGCAGGACTGACAGACAAAACAGCCCCCAGACACCTTGCTGAGCACGGCAGGACAGTCACCTGTAGTGCTGTGCTGCCAGCAGTCCCTGGGGCTCTGGCCTGCCTGCACATTCCCGTGCAGCTGGGGATTCAACTGAAAGGACAAAGCATTCCCAAAAATGGTGTTTGCCTGTGGCTGCTGGGTCTGAGGAACCGGCAGTGTGTCCGCATGACACAAGTGCTTCTGTGCCCACAAACAGTCCCAGGGATCTTTTAATTGCTCGAGAGGTGTAACCATCTTGTGTCTGGCTTGGGCCAGAGCCCAACACTAAGCAGGGAAGATGACCCTTTTATCTGGCCAGCAAGAGCTCATTTGCCTCTCTGCTGGAGCTGGTGTTTGCCTGATGCAGCAGTGCCAGGGCTGTGTCTGGACACTGCAGCCCCGAGGGCCCTTCCCATGAGCATTGCACTCCTGCATGATGAGGTGAAAATGCCTGACAGTCCATTGCACATCCATCTGATACCAAAAACCCAGTTTCAGTGCACACCAGGGTTCATGCCAGTTACTCAGACCCAGGACACAGACACTGTACTCCCAGGCATAAATAAATATTTGGTGATTATAATTTATGTAGTCCCTAGCATAAATAAATATTTGGTGATTATAATTTATGTAGTCCCTAGCATAAATAAATATTTGGTAATTATAATTTATGTAGTTCCTAGCATAAACAAATATCTGGTTTCCGTTCACCTTGGAGGGACTGGTAACACCCTGACCTTGGGGCAAGCTTTGTATTTGGGGTCCTGTCACCTGGGACTTCATGGATGATTCTTCTGCTCTTTTCTCTTTTCAGAGGTTTTACAAGAATGAGCTGAAGCTCAACATTTGTGGGAGCAGCAATGACTTAAAGCTGCAGCTCTCAGGACAGGGTCTGGAGGCACGGTTGGAGTTCAGCCCCCCAGCACTAAAGATGGGACGGGGCAGCGATGGCGTGGAGGCCACAGTGGTGGTGAAGAACCCGTGCACCTTCCCCATTGAGTTTTACTGCCTGGACTTTGATGAGCAGAACCTTGAGGAGGAGAAGGTGAGAAGGCAGGTCTGGTCCCCATGGACACGCTGCCCAAGCCTCACAGCACTCCAGCATTGCCAGGCTTGTGCCAGGGAGATGGAGGCAATCCCCAGGGCAAGGCCAGCTCTGCTGACACGCTGTGGGAAGACTTCAATAGTTGGTGTTGTTGGGAGGGAGGGAGAAGACAGAAATGGAGTTTGTTGAGTGTGTGAGATGAGAAAAGGAATCTTGCTGTGGTTTCTCTTCCCTACACACACAAAGATCCTGCAGATGGCTCTGGGGTCTGAGCACCAAAAGAGCTTTTTGATGCCTCCACGCGCCGTGGGTGGGACGCTGCCCCCACAGGTGCTGGAGGACTGGGAAGCACAGGAGAGGCTGAAGACTCAACAGGCAAAGCTCAAGGCCAGGGCAGGGGCCCAGCCTTCAGCTGAAAGCAAAGGTCAGGAGCCTAAGGAGAAGGTGAAGGAGGCTGAACAAAAACATGGAGGCCAAAGGAGTCTTCAGTCATCTCAGCTGGAGACACAAAGCCAGGGTGCAGAAGGGGCAGTCAGAGATGAGCATGTCGGGGTGCAGGGCCTGGACGTGCAGGTCACCCATCCAAAGGCCACGATCTGGGACATCCTGAGGGATGGGAAGCTGCCAACCAACGAGCAGGTAAAACCCTGCAAGGCTCAGATCCTGAGCTTGCCATAGTTGTGGGCCCTGGAGCATTGTGTCCCCACAGGTGATAATGGCACAGAGCCTTGTCCAGGCCCCTGGTGATGTTCCACAATGACTCTGTATCACCTGTGTGGATGGGGAGGTTACCACTGTCCCTCAGATGGGCAGAAAGTGGGAGTGCTCTGTGTCCAAGTCTGTTCAGAGCTTCCAGCCTGGAAATCATGATAAACAGTCCAGGACAGGGCAGCTCATGGCCATTGTTTCCTTCAGCTGAGTCACTCGGGAGAGGTTTCTCTCCCAGTCCCGCTTGTAGCTCTTGCCTCTGCTCGGGAGCCTGCTATGAAAAATGTGTATTTTATGACTGGCTTTTTGCAAATAATAAAATGAATATTATATGTGTTGTGTTAGAAAGTAATGCTGTATTAATTCTCTTAAGAAGTGTGTTAAATATAGTTTTAGGTTATAAAAATGTTTAAATAGAAACTGTGCTATGTAGGATATATTTTTTTTAAGAAAGGACTTGCAGTGAGATAACAGCCACAGGACACCCAAATCTTTCAGAGAAAAAGAATTTATTGCCCTCTTGTCAGAAGAAACGAATTTCTTCCTGCCTCGAAGGTGCTGTCAGGATTCAGAGGAAGAAGCTGACACTGACCAGACAGAATCCTGTGTTTGAATGGAATTTATGCATCCTGTATGAAGTGCATGAACATGCAACAGGCTCTTGTTTCTAAGGGTTAATCCTTTGTTAACAGGGGTCCTTTTTCGGGCTCCTGCTGCCCAGAAAAAGGCACCCAGACATCCGTAACTCTTTGTATTTGTTGTCTCATATTGCCCTAATTCAATTTGTCCAAATTATTATTACTCTAATTGTATTACTATTTTTATAACCATTTTATTACTATTAATCTTTTAAAATTTTAAGAACAAGTGATTGGCGTTTTTCACACTGCTCACCCCACTGGGCATAACAAAGCACTTGTACTTCATAGAAGTGAAAAACCCCATTGCCAAAAGCTCAGTGCCTTTAAAGAAGGAGTTGTGAGGATGAAGGTGACAGAAGGATGAGCAGGATTTTCTCTTCTGTTTTAGCTGCAGGAACATCTGGGACTGCATCCCCAAGGGCCTCCCCTTCCCCGCACTGCTGTGCTCTCCACATTCGAGTGCCCAGAGGAGAGGTTGGGCCCTGCAGGGCGTGTGGAGCCCTTCACCATCGTGGCACCAGGAGCTGCTGCCATGGGAGACAATCTGGTGGGTGCTGCAGAAGGTGCCAGGGCAGGGACCAGGCTGGATGGGGGCATGGGGGACAGGCTGGGTGGAAAAGGATCATTGTGGAGAGGTTGTGAAGATGTGATGGGGCCCCGTGTCTGCAGGTCTGCTTTCTGTCAGGGGTGGGACAAAGAGACAGCTCTGCTGGAGACAGAGCAGTTCTGTAAGACAAGAGGGAAAAAATCACTGAAACCCTCAACTTCCTTTGAGGAGAGGGTCCTGAGGGAGCAGGGGAGTCCTAGGCAAAGCAAACACCAATAAGGAAAACCAAGTCCATGGGCAGGTGGACTTATTTATTTCTTCTCTCTTCTGCTGGTGAACAAACCCCCATTTTGCTTTCCAGGATGATGTCTCAGGGCTCAGCTCTCCCTCCCTTTTCTCTCTCCCTCTTAGGCCAAGGCCCCAGATGTGAGGGGCAGCTCTGCCAAGGGCCAACCAAGGATGGGTAAAGCAGCCAGGAGAGACAGCTCTTCAAAGGAGAACCAGATCTCCACACAGAGAACAGAAAATCCCCAGGATTCCTCCACAACAAGATCCAAAAGTGTGCTGGAAAGTGCCTCAGTCCCCAAAGAATTCCTCAGGTGAGCTGCACGGGAGGAGGTGATGCCTCTGCTTCTTGCTCCTCTTGCCAAACAAGGTCCCTCATCCCCAGCTCCACAGTGCCTCCGTGGGATGGCCGGTGCACCCTCCTTGCTTCATCTGCTCCTTGTCTGAAGCCTCCTCTTTACCTGCCAGGCTGAAACGACACCAATGGATGGTGCCTGCCCAGGGTGAGGTGGAACTGAAGGTCCACTTCTCCACCAGAAAGCCGGGCAGGTTTGAGCAGACGCTGAGGTTTGAGCTGGTGCAGACGAAGCGCCGGTACGAGCTGCCCTGCAGTGGCACCGGCCTGTGCCCCAGCATCAGCCAGAGCCCTCGGTAAGGCTTGTGGGAATCTACAAAATGTACAAAATGTAGCATTGGAATGCTCATTGTGATTGCACCTACTGCCGAGGCAGTCAATAGAAAGAAACAAAGAAGAACAAGGTCTGCTCGTCGTTGTGATGAGAGCTGTAACAGTGATTTCATGCCTTGGAAGGCTGTGAAAAGGGTTTCAGCAGGTTTGTTTTTACCCCAGCAGGCTTCAGCAATGGCATTCAAACAATTAGACTTTCACAGCATTAACTTGCTGTGTTGTAATACAGCAATGCTTAGTGCAAGCAAGAACATGCTTCTAGCAGGTAATAAGCAGAAATATTATAGTAAGGCTACGAAACACAAGTAATAAATAACACAGTTATGAAGGTTTCTTTTTAGGTGAACAGAGAGGGGGAATTGTGGGAATCCACAAAATTAGAGGGTTTTGGGAAAGCTGCAAAATGCAGGCCTCAGAGACAGCAGAACTGTGATTAGAGCTAAGCAGCAGCCATGAGATAGGTCAGCAGAAAAATTATTTTAAAAGTAGAAAAGTAAGGACAAATAGAACAACGGTCTGTGTATTAATGCTTGTCTAGAATAACTCTCTAAGCTACAGAAAAGTTTATCTAGCAAGATATTAGGAAGTTTGAAGCTTAATAATGGAGCTCTGTGCATTATGTTTTAAGGCTTACAAGCAGGTATTGTATTCTAAATAAGCCTGATTGAGCAATTATTTTGTAAACCTTTCATTAATCTGTAATTATTAATAAGATTTTATGACTGACCTGCCAGTGGGTGTTGGGGGTAATGTACAACAGGAATTACATTTTCCTGTAATGACATTGCATCCTCACTGCTGGATCCAGTCTGCCTGAACACTTTGTCATTGAAGCTATTGTGTATTTCTGCCTTTACTGTCACTTCTTTTTAATGCCATTTAACATTAAGTTCTTGTCTCCATGGGAGCTCTGGAGGGCAAGAGATATTTTGTCAACCCAATTTAATGAAATCAAAACAGTTTAAAAAACAGACAATCTTTAGCCAGGCTGATGGATGGTCTGGGATTTCTCTTTGCCTCTTTAACCCTTTCACTCCAAAGTCATTTCCACCCCTGAGAGAAAGGTCATTTGTTATCTTGCTTGCATTCCTCTTGGGAATTGATGCTTTATATTTCTTTCTCAGACTTTGAGGTAACCCATAAAATCCAAAGCAGTTTCATGACTTTTATGAAAGAAATGAGCTAAGCTCCTTTTCCAAAAGCCTTTCTTTATGGTCTGCAGGGAAGGCACCCCAAGAAAGAAGGGGAGAGAACCCATGTGCCTGGTGTACTGTTATTTTTCTAGGCACCTTTGAATTTACATTGTATTAAAGACTCTTGGAAGTGGCCTGAGCATCATCAGGCTTCTGGGCTGGAGGCACCAAGTGCAGGGGGAGGCCTCAGAGTAAGGCAGGGATGAGCACTCGCCCATGGCCCTGCCTGGGATCCATTTCCCTCACTGGTTTGTTCGAGCAGGGTCTCCCAGCACCACTTCCTCGGGTGCACACGGTGCTCTCCTGGGTGTGTGGCAAAGGCAAGAGTCTGCTCTGCAGCCTTTTCCCTTTTTATGGACAGGTACAAGGCCCAGAACTGTCCTGGCAACTCGGAGAATCTGACCATCCTCAACAACTGCCCCGGGGACGTGGAGGGCCAGTTCTGCTTTGAGAGTGCTGGGGAAGCAGAGCCCTTCCTTCTGGAGCCTCCCAGCACGAGCCTGAAACCAAAGGAGAAGCAGGTGGGAGAAGGGCAGGCCCAGCAGGCAGCACAGGTTTTGTCCCCCATGGTTTAGGGGCTGCATTTCAGAGAGGGTGCTCGGTGATTGGAGGGGGTTGGCAATGCCACCTGCTCTGAGACACCTCACACTTCTCGTGGTTGTTCTTACACCTCTGTGCCCCTCCAAGACAGCATTCCCTGCTGTAGGAGTGCCAAGTTGGGCTGATGGGGTTTGTTACTGCAGCAGGATCCCACTGGGGCAGCCCATGAGATGAGCAGGTTAGCAAAGCTTGGGAGTCCACCAATGCTTGTGAAGCTGGGCAGGCCACAGGGGAAGCAGCCAACTGAGACAAGGACTTACAGGCTGCCTACCAAAAGAATAATCTGAACAGTGTTTGTTTCTTGCTGCCTCAGGTTTCAGATACAGAAAACACCCTGGGGATTGTTCAGGCTGAAAACATCAAAATCTCTGCAGAGGTCTGTGATGTTTCTCTGAGCATCGACGTGCCTGAAGGTCAGTGGGTGCCTCCCAGACAAAGCAGTCCAGGTGGAGCAAGGAAGAGGAAAATGTCTGATCATGTGTGTCCTCCCTCTAGCCAGGCCTGGGCTGTCACCCTTGGCACTTGGTGGCCTGTGGGCATGGCAGCCATACTTGCAGAGCAGCGTGTGCTGTGCTTAGGGATGTGTCAGGGTGTTTCCCTGGAAGTGCTGGCATGGGGAACTGCCTGGGGAACTGCCTGCAGAGGGAGGAAGGCTTGGAGCTAGGAAGCCTCGAACATGCAGGTGTCTGTGCACGTCAGGGGGCAGGTGGAGCTCCCTGCATGCTGACATGCCTTGCTGTCCTCCTTAACAGCTGTCAGAGTCAATCACATCGAGTTTGGGCACTGTCCTGTCGGGGAGCCCTGCTGGAGGGCCTTGACCATCAGCAGCCACGCGCAGACCAAGGTCATGCGCTTTGAGTGGGAGGCAGACGCCCCATTCCGCTTCTCCCCCAAGGTGAGCGTGGGCTGCTCTGCCTCTCCCCAGTGCTCAAGCCCTGCCCTGCTGTGCCTGGGAGCTGTCAGGGAGTCCTCACATGCCACTGACAGCCCATTGCAGTGCCATGGAGGAGATGCAGTCCCTGCCTTGGCTGGGCCAAGGCTGCCAGCCTTGCACAAAAGGCTTCATGTTATGGCAGGTGGCACCTTCTGTTCACACTTTTGTCTATCAAACTTCACGGAAATCCACTCTGAGGTGCACATTCCTGGCACAGCTGTTCCCCACATCGGTCCCTTCTGCTGTCAGTCCTGCCCTTGGCAGTGCTCCCAGTTTGGTCTTGACTCCCTGATTCTCCCTAGGTGGGACACCTCCATCCCGGCTGTGCCAAGGACATCACAGTGACCTTGAGATCAGATGTCCCAGCCACCTTCAGGAGGCACCTGGTGAAATGTAAGGTGACCACAATCAACTTGGAGCTGCCACAAGGGAATGTTCAGGACTGGGATGACCAAATGACCATCACCATGTGGAAGAATACCACCAGGAATGACCGGGCAGCCGGGTGGCCTAAATTAGAGAGGGTAAGAAGCACAACAGCAAAAAAAGCCAACCCAGCTTTTACAAAAAGAACCACCATAACACCATCCCTGCTGGCTGAGCAGCTCCTGCTTCCTCTGACATTGGACAGCCCTGAGCTTCACCAGCAGTGCATTCCAGGGGAGAGGTGGATGCACAGTGACCAGATACACTCACACAAGATGGGGAAGCCTTTTGACAAGAGACCTTTAGGCACACACAGCTATCAGTCTGGGCCACAAGCACAAGTGTTGCAGCCCACGTTGAATGGAAGGCAATGCTTTATGATTTTATCCAATTTTATGGTGTTAGAAACCTCTTCATCTGATTGGTGCCTTTTCACCAACAAGGAGTTTGGTCTGCTGCACTCTGTCTCTTCTTTTGAAGTGGAGGGAAATCCACTTCTCCTGCATATGCTGGTGAACTGCAAGTTTTGTCTGCATGAGAATTTGGTTGTGGTCTCTGTATTGTGTGGGATATCTCATCATGGAGTAGCCCAGGCACTCTATGACTCTATGGAGGAGTCTGGAGAAGGATCATCTCCAGAGACTCTTGCATTTATTGTCATTATTGCCAAACACATTCATCTTGGGTGAAGGTTCTTCCTGAGTTCCTGGACCATTTTTAGGCCTCTAAACCATCCCCTTTTCTATCAGAATGTCTGCAGTTGGAGACTTTGCCAGTGAGATCTTTCCCATCCCAAAATGCCCATGCCCAGCTGCCAGCAGTGTGGCTGTTGCTCCAGACATGACATCTGGGGAGCACTTTCTCCTAAGACAAGAAGAACAAGGTGCTTTCTAGAACTCTTCACTCTTGGGCCTCTCCACCCACAGAGCTCCAGCAGGGGAACTTAAGCCTCATTTTGAGACCTGCTGGATGTATAGGGGAGCAGGAAAAAGCCAGTCCCTCTACAGGGCTGAAGGACAGGGACTGGAATGCAGCTGTAGTCTCCATGGGGATATTAACAGCTGCGGGAGTGACTGCTGGGATCAGTGGCTAGAAACAGCTACTGTGGCAGAACAGTCCCAATTTTGTCATCTTTGCAGGGAAGCAAAAGTGAATGGTCCTTTCCAGTCCCTCTGTGAGGCTGATCCTGGAGGGCAGAAGATTGCCCTGCTGAGCCTGACTCTGTGGGCTCTGCTCAGTGATTCCTCCCTCGTGTGTTTGCAGGTGCTCAAGGCAGTGCCAGAACCAGCTCACGCTGTGCTGGAGGAGAGCAGCCAGGAGGTCGAGGTGTACCTCAGTGCCGTTGTTGCCCACGCCCAGTTCCAGCTGAGCACCACCAGGGTTCAGTTCCAGGACACCTTGCCCTTCCAGACAAGGACAGCCACGTGAGTGCTGCAGGCAGGCACAGCTCCTCCTGGCAGCAGGAGCTGCCTCTGCCCAGGGCTGGCCCAGTGCCTGCTTGCCAGAACTCTCCCCCAGCCAAACCTGTCATTGCCTGGGGCTCTATGCACAAATCACAAACGGGACAGGAATGCTGAGGAACACACCTCGAGCTGTTTAATTTCCAGCATCAGCCTCATTCCATGGTTATGACAATGGGAAGATGCCAGCAGCTCACATCCCAGGCAGCAGATAAAGAACTTCATGTTACAGCTCACTTTCAAAGTTTTTTGACCGATCACACAAAGCAAAAGCATATTGACAGTAGTTCCATCCAACCACTATAAGCACACGTACCTTTGGTTTAAACAATGCTTGCTTATTTTGAATACAATACCTGCTTGTAAGCCTTAAAACACGATGCACAGAGGTCCATTATTAAGCTGAGAACTTCCTAATATCTCACTAGTTATACTTTTCTGTAGCTAAGGGAGTTATTCTAGACAAGCATTAATACACAGACCATTGTTCTATTTGTCTTTATTTACTTTCTACTTCTATCAGTTTTCTGCTGACAAATCTTATGGCTACTGCTTAGCTCTAATCACAGTTCTGCTGTCTCTGAGGCTTGCCTTTTGTAGCTTTCCCAAAACCCTCTGATTTTAAGGATTCCCACCAAAACCAGCACAGGTCCCTTGACGTGCACACAAGGCCAAGCAGGAGATGGTGGTCAGGAGAGGCTCAATGCTGCCGCACCTTTGTGCTGGGAACAGCCATGGCTTTGCTGTCACTGCATGCCACCTGTCCCCATCTGCTCAAGAAGAAGTTTGCAGTCAAACCAAGGCCTAAAGTGCGGAGGAAGCCCCTCAGCTTCAGTGTCCTGGGCACCACGTTGGCCCTTTTCTCCTCAACTTCCAGGCTTTGAAATACTTTCTTGGGCCAGCCAGGAGAGCAGTCTGAGCATGGCAGGGTTGCCTGGGGAAGAAGATGCTCCTCAGGAGAAAGTGGTACCAGGAGTCCATCAGACAATATTACTGTACTATTTCCTTTATACTTATTGGACTTTTTTTTTAAAACTCCTCCTTCTTGCTTTTCAGTTTCACGATGCACAACACAGGGGAGGTAGCCCTGAAATACTCCTGGGAGAAAGGTGAAGAGAGTGAACCCATCAAGAAGCCATTCCCAACTGCTCTGATGCGTAAGAGCATTTCACTTGGTAGCTGAGGGCCTGGGGAGAAGACCCTGCCACTTCACTGCAAAACATGAATGGCTTTTCATCCTTGTCCCCACATCCACGTTCATCAGCATCTTCCCAGCTGCAGCTCCAGAGGGTTTTCTCCTTGTTCCCCTCTGCCTTTCAGCCCCTTCTGTTCTTGCCCTGCCACTTCTGCTCTGCAAAGGAGCTGAGCCAGGCTCTGGGGACAGCCACGTGCTGGGTCAGGACTGGCAAGGGGGACATCAGGTCATCTCTTGGAGAAGTCTGAGACTGGGGAAAACAGTGGTGTAAGGAGTGAGCTGCCCTGCAGCCAGTGTCTGTGTGCAGTTCTGCACTCCAGGGCAAATGCAAAGTCAGTGTCTAAAACCAACTCTCCTGCCTTGGCACAGGAGTGTGTGCTGCAGGCAGAGCCCCTGCTCCCAGATGCTCTATTTCCTGCCAGAATAAAGGACTGGGCCAGAGATGCTCCAAGTGCATCCCAGCTCTCTCCCACCCACCTGCAGCAGGAGGCAGAGCTGCTGGGAACACAGGATTTTGTCTTTGAAAGGTGTCCTCTTCCTCCTTGCAGCTCGGCTCCTCTCCTACCATCCCAAGAAGCAGCACAGAAAGCTGCTGTGTCTTTTCTGGAGGGAGCAGGACCATCCTGCTGAGAGGCCTCCTAAAGTGCGGCAGCTGCAGCGGCCTGACGAGCAGCAGCAGGATTCTGGGAAGCAGCTGGAGCAGGATTCCGAGCAGCAGGAGGAGCAGGAGGAGCAGCCTGAGCAGCAGCAGGAGGAGCAGCCTGAGCAGCAGGACCGCTCCAAGAAGCTGCGCTGCTCACAACAAAAGAACCTCTCTCCAAAGCGTGTCAGCTCCTCCCTCAGAGCCTTCCCAGATGTTCTCCATGACCGGTTCTCCATCAACCCCTGCCGTGGCACCATCGCTCCTGGCCACAAGCAGACCTTTCACCTGCACTTCTCCCCAAAGCACACGGGGAAGTTTGAGACCACCCTGCTGTGCAGGTGGGAAACGTCGAGGCACTTGCCAACTCCTGCTTCTGATGGGTGTCACTGAATCACAGGGTGGGACAGGCTGGGAGGGAGCACAGGAGGTCATCTGGTCCCACCTCCCTGCTCAGGTGGGCTCATCCCAGAGCACAGGGCACAGGGTTGTGTCCACAGGGCTCTGCAATAATTCCAGTGGGGAACACTCCACACCCTCTCTGGGCAACTCGTCACCTGCACAGGAAAGAAGTTCTTCCTCAGGTTCAGGGGGAATTTCCTGTTCAGGTTCTGCCCATTGCCTCTTGTCCTAGTGCTGGGCATCACCAAGCACAGCCTGGTTCATCCCTAACACCCTCCCTTCAGTCCCTCTGACTGGCATGGGGAGGGGGGAGACAGGCAGCCCCAGAGAGGCAGCAGAAGCACCCACAGGAGCACAGAGAGATCATCTGGCCTTGGTAGGGAGGCACTGGGAAAAGACACTGCATGGAACAGTAAGCTCCTGCAGGGTTGTGAAATCTGGAACGAGAGATCCAGGGACCAGCCAGTCCCTACCTCTGCTTCCTTTTGGGACAAGCAAGGCTGCTCTCCATGGAACCCCATGTGCTGTAGTTGGTCCCCAGGCATTTAACTGGTCATGTTCCTGCCCTTGCACCTCTGCAGCCTCCATGCAGCCAGTGCAGTTGTTGAATTTGCTGCTGGCTGCTTGCACAGAGAGAGGATGCAACACTGTGTGCTCTGCCAGGAGACAGAGAAGTGGCTGGCTGGAAATGTTCGTCTGGCTAATAGCAGTCCCTTTCTTCCCAGGATTCCTAACCTGGAGCCGGCTCAGAAGATGGGGCAGGTGATTGTGGAAGGCAGAGCCCAGGAGTGGAAGAATCTTGGTGAACCATGAGAGTGGAGGGAGAAAGGCCAGGCAGCCAAGAAGGAGGTGCTCTGGAGAGCACCACCCGAGGGACAGCGTTTGTGTCAGCTGCAGCATCCGGCAGGAGCCGGCGACATCGTGCCTTCTGCTGCTGATGGGCTCCCACCCTGCAGCAGAGACCTGCCAAGCTCTAGCTTACCTTTTAGTTAGTTAAGTTAATTACTGTTTGTTAAATTGCTAGGTAGTTGATAATTGTCAATCAGTTGTTAATAAACAGTTGTTAATAAATTGTTAATTGTCAGCTTGTCTTGCTTTGAAAGACAGGTGTCTGCGGGACCTCTCTTGAATGGAGAATGTGACCCCCTTCCCTCCAAATTATTATAACTTGGAAATGAAGGGGCTTTCAGGCAAAGATATGGGCAAAGGAGTAACAGTTCTTTGCCAGTACAGCAAGGCAAACAAACAACACCACCGGCAGCAACAACCAACAGCACCAGATACCCAAGCACAGCCTTCCCTCGGCTGCAGGCACTTTCCCTTTGGTGTTGTTCCCCTCACAGCCAGACAGGTAAAGGAGGCAAATAATGAATAAAGTGATTGCTAGAGAAATTTGAATTATTATTGAGGGCCCAGAAAGGGACACAGCACTCGAGGGGTGGCCTCACCAGTGCCCAGCACAGAAGGACAATCACCGCCCTTGTTGGGAAAGATGACAGTTTGACAAGAAAGTCACAGATATGGATGCTTGGCAGAACGATTTTTGAATGTAGAATCTGAAGAAGGAATAGAAATGAAAGCAAGTTTTGATATAGAAGAAAAGAATTGCTGAGCCATTCTTACTGGATAAGCAAGAAGGCAAAGTGTATGTTAGTTAGAAGGGGTTTTTATGGCTTAGAGGAAAGAATAAACCCACCTCACACAGAAGATGGTTTTTTTACCAAGCAGAAAGATAGCACAGGCAAACAAGTCAGCAAATGTTGCAAGTAGAAAAAAGGTCAAAGAATTTTCCACAGCAAGAAAACTGAAAAACAACTTCTGGCTTAAACTGTGACATTCTAACTTTTTGTGATTGGAGAATAGTAGCATGAATATGGTAATGATAGTAGTTATGATATTCTATGGGTAAAAGTTAAGGTATAGATTGGTTCCTCTGTATGAAGATGCTCAGCAAAGAAAAGTATATAATGCATTGTAACCAAAATTAAAGGGTCTCCAGGCCTGCCTGCAGCTGGAGCTGATAGCTGTAGGCACAGGCTCTGTCACCCATGACCCTGGGCTGCTGTAACACCTTGGATACAATAAACTGCATTTTGGAGAGCTGCCTGGAGTCCCACATCCCTCATTCAGGCTCTCACTGCCCTGCTCCTGCTGGCTACACTATTGCTGATCCAGGCCTGGTGCTCTTGGCCTTCTTGCCCACCTGGGCACACCTGGGCTCAGGTTCAGCTGTTGTCAATCGGCTTCCCAGCCACTCTTTCCACAGCTGGCAGCTGCAGAGGGTCAGTGTGGCCAAAGTGTCCAACCTGGCACTTGGTCCTGTTTCACCTCATGCCAGTGGTCTCAGCCCATGGATCCAGCCTGTCCAGGGCCCTCTGCAGCCTTCCTGTCCTCCAGCAGATCCGACAAAAAATATTATTGCAAGCACTGATTGGCGAGGGGCGGCATGTCCACCGCCAGCGGTCCCAAAGCCCAGGGGTGGGCAGAGAGGATCTTTGTTTTCCAGCCAGGCTCCCAGCCAAGAGCAGCCAAAGCCCAGGGAGAAGAGAGATGTTGGGAGGCAGCCAGGAATTCAGGTCAAAGCTTCATTTTCTCCAGAAGAAAAAAAAAAAAATCCTTTAAACTGTAAGGGGAAAGTCTTGTACCAGCCCCAGCCTTGGCCAGAGAGTGCATGTGCCACATCGTCCAGGAATTGAATGTAAGGAATCCAGATATGCCATGTTATCCAAGAATCACATGTAGGAAATCCAGGAGTGACCTGTTATCTAGGAATCACATGCTGGGAAGCCAGACACAGCCTGTTGGACAGTGATTGTATGCAAGGAATCCAGATGTGGCCCATCAGATGGGGGCTGTATGCAAGGAATGCAGATGTGCTGCGTTATCCCAGAGCAGCACAGGGGGTGTGAAACAGGCAAACACACAGAGGCTGCACCTGCTTTGCGAGGGCTTGACCTCTGAGCCAGCTTGGCATCATCCAAAGAAGGACACTGAGGTGCTGGAGCAAGTCCAGAGAAGAGAAAGGAAGTTGATGAAGGGTCTGGAGAAGAAGTCTGATGAGAAATGGCTGCGAGAGCTAAGGGAGCTGGGGAGGGCTCAGTCCTGAGCACAGGAGGCCCAGGGGGAACGTTGTCCCTCTCTACAGCACCCTGACAGGAGGCTGGAGTGAGATGGGGATCGGGCTCTCCTCACACACAACCAGGGACAGGACAAGAGGACACAGGCTTCAGCTGTGCCAGGGAGGTGAAGTTGGACATCAGGAGGAATTTCTTCACAGAAAGGAATCTTCAACATTGAAGGCACTGCCCAGGGAGGTGGTGGAGCCACCATCTCTGAAGGTGTTCAAGGACCAGCTGGATGTGACACTCGGTGCTCTGCTCTGGTTGACAAGGTGGTGTTTGGGCCAAAGCTTGACCCAATGATCTCAGAGATCTCTTACAACTGAATTGGTTCTGGGATTCTCTGAAATGAACCCCTGGGAAAGACAGGAAAGCCTTTCAAGTTAAGTATGAAAAACAATAACGTTTTGTAAAAGGATTTCACAGGAGCTGACATATTCCCCTGACCAATGTATATGATAGACATAAATCCCTAGAATTGTTAACTGTTCTCTGCTCTTTTTATCCACAAAGCACACAGTATTCTCCAGTTTTAGAGCTATAGTCAATCTCTGAAATCATATTAAGGTGGAATCAAATAATAACTGAATTGCCAATAGCAAGAATCCTGTTTAATTATTTGAGCAGGAAGAGCAACTCCACCTGCCTTTGAAAATTTGTAATAAAGTTAATGGTATAAGTTCTTCAGCAGCAATTGTTTGGGTCCTCTCTGCATATAACATATAGGCAATTTAACCATGGTTTTCTTGAATGGTTCCTAAATTGCACTGTGCTTTCTAAATAATTGTGCATCTTTTCCCTTATTTTCTAGCTTGTGTGGGCAAGGACAAAATACACAAGGTACAAATTCATGAAGAAGTCACGGAGGTTCTGGATTGTTCCTGCATCATCTCTGACCAAAGCCTCATGTCAGTCATACAGTCATACAGTCTCAAGCTCAGCAAAGATTTTTCAGCTTAGAGAAGCACAGTTTTTACAGTTAAATATGTTACCTTGATGTATTTAGTGGCTATTTCTATGATGCCTGCCTTTGACTTGCTCTTGCATGGTTTAAATGCAAGACGCTCAAAATACACTCGGCCAAAAGAACTCGGTCAGGTGACTCCAGCCTGAAGCAGGTTCAAACCAGTGCTCTGGCCAGAATCTGCTTTTGGTTTTTATGTGACATTCGCATGTGTTACGAGTTGAAAGTGAAGTCTTGTCTTGAATTAGTCCAATAAAACCTTGTCCATCTGGAATAGAAAAGACCATCATTCCAATCTTTTATGAGAGCCTTACAAATTACCTAGGGAAGACTAAATAGAAAATCTTTCTATGGACGTAATTGGAAGAGAATTTTGTGTTCTAGCAGCTTCTCATGATTTATCCTTATGGTGGCAAATTTATTGAGAAAGAGAGGAGCAAGCAATCTGCCTGCCTATATGCTCCCTCTTGTTGTCTAACAGCAGCTGCATCACTGGAAAATGTGTTCTAATGAGAATATTCATTCTTTCAATAGGAGACTCAACTGCTTTCTAGAATTCTGGATTCAGCCAAAAGACTTTTAAAGCCCAGAAATTCCATTTTGAAATGTGTCAACTTAGATTCTAGCTTTGTTTGCAGCTGCTGCTGATGCAGGTTTTCTCTTTTGGAGTCTAACTGGCATACTGGATGAACACTTCATCAAGAAGTTCTACAGAAGGTGCTGGAAGAAGATCTAACTGGCATACTGTAGAAACACTTAATAAGTTGCACATAAGGTGGTGGAAAAAGATGATCTATTGCCACACTTTTCTTTGACAATCACAGCCTATGCAGTAGCTCTAAGGATCTATAAGGAATAAGTTATCCTGATAGGTGTGCTTTTAATAAGCTTTTACCCTAGAGAGTTGCCAGAATGTCATTTGTATCTGTTATTGATTAATAGCTGAATTAGGAAGACAAAACTAACCTGTTTTTTGACAATCAGCTCCTGGGAGTCTATCAAGCTGCTATGGAGAAATAGCATGTGAAAGAATAGATTAGCAGCTTAGTATTTATATAAAAATATGAAGTGTTGAAATTGAAAGCCAATATCTGGCAATTGAAAGCATTCTTCAAGTGCCAGAATTGCTGCAGAACTTCTTTACTATCAGGATACACAAGATACCTTGGCAAGAACAAACAGCTGTGTAGATTGCAAGAAGATTAAATTGGATGGATTTACCAGAAAAAAGAATATTACATCAGACTTCTGCAAGCAAGAGCTGTTTAAAATGTATCCATTTCTTGATGTGATTATTAACCCTATCATTGTGGTAAAACATTAGCAGTCTTCCTAGAATAAGTATAGAAGTGTCCTAGTGTGACGTGGTGCTTGTAGCCCCATTTGCGCATTGTGTCTCTGCTGGATATTATATTGTGTGCCTTCAAGATTGGCTGAGAGTGAAGGTGGGAAGAAGAAGCAGCACAGAGTTTGTTATTAGGAACTGCACTGAACAACAGGTGTTCCCGAGCTCTGTGAGGACAACAGGTCTACCTCAGCTCTGTAGAGACACCAGGTCTACCTCAGCTCCGGGAGGAGAACAGATCTACCCTGGCCCTTGGCGGGACACCAGGTCTACCCTGGCTCCGGGGCCGCCGGGGGTCGGCGTTGTCCCCGGGAGGCGGGCGCTGGCCGGGGACAACAGGTCTACCCCGTCTCCGGTGGAACACCAGGTGTACCCCCGCAGCGCAGACGGCAGCACACGGGCTCCCTCGCACCGCGCTGCCGGCAATGGCAGAGCCGGGGCCGGCGCCGGCTGCGCGGCCAAGCCCCCGGGCCGCGTGTGGGGCCTGGGAGCCTTGCGGAGGAGAGCGCCAAGGCGGGAGCGCGCTGGGCCCCTTTCGGCCCCGGCCCGCCGAGAGACACCGAGCAGGAGGAGGAGGAGCGCGGCCGCAGGCCGGAGCGGCGGGCCGAGCGCTGGTGCGCGAGAGAGAGCGAGAAAAGCTTGTGTGGAGGGCTGATTGTCAAGAGATGGCAGTGAGGGAGCTGCTGTGCTATGTCCGAAAGGCTGAGGCAGAATGAGGTGGTGTAGGAATGATTTAGCAGCGGGTGCCCCAGGATGATGCGGTAGGCGCCGGGGGAGAGGCGGCGGCGCATCCGTGCGGGCCTGCGGTGCCGAGCAGGAGCGGCGCTGCTGAGCGGGTCCGTCCTAGGGCGGGCAGGCACCACGGGCGGGCTGTGGTGCTGCAAAATTGCGGCCGGCAAGGCGGGTGGGGGCTTAAGGGCGGGCAGAAAAGGGACGAGGCGCCGCCTCTGCCGGCAGCAGTGCCCAGAGGGGCCACCCCCCCTTGCGAATGGGCCGGCAGGAGCCGGGCTGGAGCGGGACACGCTGGCGGCTTCTGTGTGCGCCTGCCCTGGGCCACGAGCGGCTGTGGGATCGGCTTTGGCCCTTCTGTGTGTCGCTATGCAGATTAGCTGAGCCCGGCAAGCTCCACAGAGGCACGCCGACAGCCTTGTGTGGAAGGGTGGCTGTGGAGCTGCGAGTCCTGGCCTCCCAGCGGGAGCAACAGGAAGATCAGCCACCACCGGAGCTCTCCCCACGGCAGAGGTGGGGAAGGCAGCTCCCCAAGACAGAGCACAGCAGCAATCGGGACGAAGAGAGGTGGAATTAAGCGCAGGAGGCAACAGTTCTCCACAGCAGGGGAGGGTCTATTAAAGGAAGGGAACGTAGAGTCGAAGGGAAGCTGCAGGGAATTGCCACTGGGGCGGGGAAAACAACAGACTATAAAGGTAAACCAGGGGGGTGGAACCCCACCCTGAACCAATGACTTAGAAACATAACATGAATGACTTAGGGAGGTAACAAATAGGGATACATTCCGGGTGGGACAACTTTTCCTTGTCCAATCACCTTCTGCCTAAGGGAGAAAGTTCTGGAAAAAGGGCATGAGCAGAGGGTGACAGACAGGTGGATTGGCAGCTCTGCCATCGAGGAGGAAGGGGGGAGGGAGACGCGAGGCAAGCGCCATTTTAACTAATCGAACACAACACAATACAATTTATAAATAACACATTCAAACCCAACAGGCAATCCAAAACTCGGGGAAGCGGCTGCGGAACGCACCGCAACACTGTGTCAGCCTCTCCGGACCCGCTCTTTGGCTCCCCCATGGTGAACTTGCGGAGGCGGCCGCGACAACAGGTCTACCCGGCAGCCGCCAAAAAAAAAAAAAAGGGATTACACCCCGCCAGAGCGAGGCAGCCCTGTAATCCCATTGTTAGCATGGTTAGCCCTTCTCTCTGAACCTCCCAGGACAATGGTTAGCCCTTCTCTCTGAACCTCCCAGGACAATGGTTAGGGGTTCATACTTGGCTTTTCTTTCTTACCTCCCAGATTTGTGGATAATCTTTTGCCCTTCTCTCTCACCTCACAGCATGGTCTTCAGCCATTCTCTCAGCTGTCAGGACAGTTTCTTCAGCCCTTCTCTCTCGCCTCTCAGGATCATGGATCATATTTGGCCTTCTCTCTCAGCTCCCAGGATGGTGTTTAGCCCTTCTCTCTGGCCTCTCAGGACAGTCTCTTCAGCCCTTCTCTCTGGCCTCTCAGGACAGTCTCTTCAGCCCTTCTCTCTCACCTTTCAGGATCAGTGATCATCTTCAGCCCTTCTCTCTCACCTCACAGGACAGTCTTTTTGCCCTTCTCTCTCGCCTCTCAGGATCATTTTGAGCCCTTCTCTACTACCTGACATGACCCTATCTCACCATTCTCACTCTTCTGTCTCCCATCAGAATCATACTTCACCCCCTTCCCTCTCACCTTCCAGGCTTGTGGAACATACTTAGCAGCCCTGTCTATCTCAGCCATCTCAAAAGACTGCATCTTAAAGCCCGGGGTAGACCTGGTGTCCCCCGTGGCTGGGGTAGACCTGTTGTCCCTACAGGGCTGGGTAGACATAGTGACCTTCTGGAGATGGGGTAGACTTGTTGTCTCTGCAGGAATCAGGTAGACCTGTAGTCCCCCTGGAAATGGGGTACACCTGTTGTCCCTCCCGAGCTGGGGTAGATCTGCTGTCTTTACGGAGATGGGGTAGACCTGATGTCCCTATGGCGCCAGGGTAGACCTGTTGTCCCTCCGCAGCTGGGGTAGACCTGTTGTCCCTCTGGATTCTCGGTAGATCTGTTGTCCCCGTGGAGATGGGGTTGACCTGGTGTCTCTACACAGATGGGGGTAGACCTGTTGTCCCAGCAGAGCCGGGGTAGACCTGTTGACCTGCCAGTTGTGAGGAAGAGGGGGGAGGCTCAGGACACTGCAAACCATCTCTGATCACAGCTCAGCCCTTCATTTCTCTATTCCTACGCAGAAAGCCATTCTTTCACAACCCTTCACAACCACTCTTTCCTATCTGCCACAACACACCTGCCATGGACAACATCATGCCACACAAAACAATGACCAGAACACATTAAATCTGAGTCAAGTGTCTTTTAACTTAAAACTGCAAAAGTCAAGATGTGTTAAGCCTAACCCTCTTGCTCTCTTGACACTTGTCCTGAGCTCATGGGAAGGACAACAAGGGCTGGATTCAGCTGCTGACCCAAAAATCTCTTATGAGAGCAGAGCTAAGCTGCAATGTCCATCCATGGAGCCCCAGAAGGGCACAGCTCTGCTACACAGGAGAGCTGCCTCAGCCATGGGTTTGTGCTGAGTGCAGTTGGAGATGTTGTTCAGGTGGATGAGGCAAGTGAGTTCTCCTTGCATGGGCTTCCGTGTCCTGGTGGAACTTTGGAGTGGAATCTTGAGGCCTGCTGGGTGTAAGAGATGATCTGGAGTTTCCTTCATTTGCCTGACGATGGAGGCAAGGAGTCTGAAGAGCCCCGTGAGGAGCTGTGGCCTGAGTGAGGTGGACATTTTGTGGCTGTTGAGCCAAGGGAGTGTTTGCAGGTGTGTTTGCTGTGCTTTGCCAGAACACTGCTTGCAACAGGTTCTGATCAATGGTGCTTTGTCCTTGCACGCTTGCAGCTGCCTCCCACAGCAAGGGCTCTCGAGACAATGGCCCACGAATCTTGCCCACCTTTTGGCTGGATGCCAGTGGCTTTGGATTCAGACTGTAGAAACTGGAACTTTGGAGACAGCTTTGGTGGAGCCCCACGGACAACAGTGAATTGATGGGGCTGGAGCATGAGGATTGCATCTTGTTGGTAGCTCTATTGCCCTTGGCCTCTTTTTCTTTCTCTCCTTTCTTTTCTTTTCTGATCTCTCTGTGGCATTTGCTGCTGGCCCTGAGGAAAGGTGCATTTGTTGTTGTCATGGTTTGACACTGGCACAATGCCAGTGCCCCCATGAGAATTCCCTCTCCCTGGTGTTTGCTGTGAGATGAGACCAGGAAATAAGCAAAGCAGGCCTCTACCTTAGAAAAAAAAAGTTTATTAACTAAACTACAAAGGAAAAAAAAAAAACACACACACACATACACACATACACCTGGAAAATGAAAACTCCACAAAGAAACATTTCCTCCTCCCCCCACCACATTTCCAATACATCTTCCAAATTTCAAGTCTCCATCCATCACCCAATAAATACTCAATTCCAGTCCATCAAGAGGAGAGGAGTCCTTCTTGGGGCCATGGTGACCTCTTCCTTGCATGCCCAGCGCTCTCACCGCTGGACATGGAACAGGGCTACTTCAGGGGTTATCCTTTTAAGGATGCTTTGACCAGTTCCAAAAAAAAGGCACAGTTTTCTCTCATCTCGGGACCTCTTGTCCCCCCCATATTTATTAACCCCCTGGGGCCGGGGGGTCTCCAAAACTGAATCCTCTCATTCTGAGCCATCGCCTCCCCCCTGCATGCAGCCTCTGTGTCGCGAGGAAGCATGGTTCTGTCCGTGGCTGTACCAAGAAGAGTTCAGCAACCAGCCACTCCATCATCTCTCTCCGGCCTCTTCTTCACTCTCCCAGCCTCACTCACTGCTCCGACTATCATTCTCTTGCCCATTTCCACTTTATCATCCACTTCATCTCCCTCCAGGAAAGGTCCAAATGCTCTGTGAGGTCTTCATTGTCCAGAAAGGGGTTAACAAACTTCTGCAGGCGGCCAGGCTCCTTCCCTGCTGCACTCCCCCTTCCCCCCCCTTCTTCACAGCCGATATCACTTCAAGGCCACAGGCCCGTACCAGCTTTCTCTCTCTCTCATCTTCATGCTGGGGGGGGGGGGGGGGGGGGCTGCCCAAATCTTCTCGGGGTCTCTCTCTCCCTCTGTCTCTCCTGGGGGGGGGGGGCTGCCCAACGCCTCCTGGTGTCCCACCACCCTTCCATCCTGAGGGGTCAGGCCTACCTCTGCCAGGCCGCAGGTTTTCCCCTCCCCCGCCCAGCTCAAAGCCGGGCGGGGGAGGCCTTGCCTCTTTGCTGGCCGGAAATCAAAGAGGACGAGCCCAAGGAGTGCACTGCTTCTAACCCCTGTGTTCTCAGAGGCGCATACACCCTCAGTGGCCAAGCCTGGTGTCAGTTTAAAATCTGAACACCTATTGGCCTCTGGCCACTCCATTCCCAGAGAACCTGCTTCCTGTAAACCCATGACAGTTGTGATGAAAGTGCCAGTGCCCTGGTGTTTGTGTTTTGCACTTTTGGGATGTGGAAAGGAAGCATCAGGAGCTGGCTTGGCCTAGCAGATTGTGCCAATGGGTGAGTGAGCAAAGGCTGAGCAGTGGGAATGCAGGCAGGGCCCCAGGGCTGAGCTGGGTTGCTGCCTGTGTGAGCCAAAGGCCACGGTGCAGGTGGGGATGGGATGGCCCAGGACATCGGCCACTCTGCAGGGCATGGTGAGTAGAGGGACAGGACCAGAGGTCTCATTTGACCAAACATCAATGGAGGCACCGGTAAGGGAAGCCCTGCAAATGCCCCAACTGCAGGAAGAGCTTTGTCCACTGCTTCAGCTTCATCCCTAATTGGAGGACTCACACTGAGAAGAATACTGGTGATCCACGTTCCCTTTGATCCATTGTGGCAAGACTCCTGTCCCTTTTCCTGCCCCTGCCAATGACATGATGTGGTTCCAAGGACATGAGGGTCTGGCCATGGCTGGGTCATTACATTCACTTCCACCTCAGGTCATTGCTGGGAAAGGACAGGGACTCTCTCTCTCTCCTCTGAGGAGAAGGGTGTCCTTTCCAGGCAGGAGGGAATACATGGCTGAGAAGAGACAGTCGGTGGTGTTGTATTTTTCCCTGTAAATTGTTTTTCTAATCCCTTCTGTTATCAATGTTGTTGCTGTTCCTGATTGTTCCTTATCTGGTTGCTGTTCCCAGTAAATTGTTCTTACCCCAGCCCAGGATCTTTGTCTTTTGTGCTTTCCATGGGAGGTGGGAGGGCAGCGAGGGCAGCGCGGTTTTGGCAGGAGCAGGAAATTGGGGAATCCCATTCCTAAAGCCCGGCCCATGGAGACCGAGCATCCCAGCTGGTGCCAGCCCCAGTGGCCATGGCAACAGCCTTGGGAGCGGGTCCCTGGCTGGGGCTGTGGGAACCTCTTCCCTCTGGTGCCCAGGGACAGGAGTGGAGGGAACGGCTGCAGCTGAGTCGGGGCAGGCTCAGGTTGGATGTCAGGAAAAGGTTTTTGCCCAGAGGCTGCGGGGGCCCTGCCCAGGCTCCCCAGGGAAGGGTCCCAGCTCCAGGGCTCTCTGAGCTCCAGCAGCGTTTGGACAGCACTGCCAGGCCCAGGCTGGCATTGTTGGGGTGTCCTGTGCAGGGCCAGCAGTTGGACTGGAGGGTCCTGATGGGTCCCTCCCAGCTCAGCCAATTCTGTGGTTCTGGGATCCCATGAGCCTGGGGATGGGGCTGCCAATGGTTGCCATGGCAACAGAACTCTGGCTGCAGGCCTGAGCTGGTGTCCATGGCAACCACCCCTGGCATGGGGTCTCCATGGAGCTGCCCAGGGTCTGACCATGTGTATTGGTTTAGGTTTGCCAATTATAGATTTCCTGGCCAACGCACCAATTAATGTGGTGGGTTTTAGCGCTGGCCAAACACCAGTGCACCCACTACATTATACTTACTCATTTCCTGCAGTGAGATAGGATTAGGAGAAAGGCAAAGCAGGCTCAAAACCCTAAAAGGATATAATGAAAGTTTTATTAATAGTAAGTAATAAAAAGAAAGAATACTAAGAATCAGAATAAAGCTTTTAGAACACTTCTCCTCCCATCATAATTTTTCTTTCCCACTCACAAGGTCCAGAAATAATTCAGTCCAGAAAAAGCAGTCCAGGGAAAACTCAAACTCCCTCAGCTAGCTAAACAAATTAACTAACTAAAAAGCAAAAGGACCATGGTGTTCTGCCCCGTCTGTTACCTGAAAAGAGCAGTGTTCCAGCAGAGTGTGGAGGAGTGAGTCCAGTCCCTGATAACAAACTCTGTGCTTCTTCCTCTCCCCACCTTCACTTTCAGCCAGTCTTGAAGGCACAGAATATAATATCCAGCATAAACAGAACACAGGACTGGGGATACAAGCACCATAACGTCACCCGAGGACATGGGTGAATGACAACTGAGGCAGAATCTTGGCTGGGCTGGCCCGGCCTGGGGCTGCTCCTGGGGCCCGGCAGATCCTGGCTCAGCCTGGGCTGGCGGCAGGGCAGGGCTCAGTAGTGGCAAGATGACAGCAGCCACAGCCACGGCCCAGCCCGGCCTGGGCCCCACGGCCTCCCCTGGCCCTGCCCAGCAGCCGATGGGGCCTGGGGGCTCCCCAGGAAGGGCCCAGCCCGCGGCAGGGGCAGCCCAGCCCGGCCCGGCCAAGGCGGAGGCCAGGATGGCCAGTGAGCTCTGTGCCAGCTGGAAAAGATAGAGGGCTTTCCCAGGATTGTTCCCTTTTTATATGCATGTTCACAGAGGCATATCGGCTTTCTCCGTGGATTAACAGATTGTCACTTCTCAAAGCTAATTACTGATTGGTTTCTGTGTCAGACACGGAGGAAACTGCTAGCAGCTTCTCTTTGCATCACTTTTGTAAATGCCTCCCGTGCAAAACTAACACACCATAGCTACAGTGGGGCCTGGTGTTGTTTGCCTACCAAGGAACTGAGTTGTCACAGGCACTCACGGGGGCTCCACAGTGACATCCCAGGAGTCCCCAGGCTGTTGAAGAGCTGGAATGTCCCACACAGAGACAGGGGCTCCATGGAGACCTGCCAGGGCTTTGTGGGCATGGGAAAGAGCCCTGTGCTCAGAGGCAGTCACAGCCATTCCATGGTGACATCCCAGGCACCTTGGGCTGCAAAGGCACCCATCTGTCACAGGCACTCACGGGGGCTCCATGGTGACATCCCAGGAGTCCCCAGGCTGCCAAAGAGCCGGGATGTCCCAGACACTCACAGGGGCTCCTGTCATGGGCAGAGTGGAAGCTTCAAGCAAACACTTTGTTTCTTTCTTGGAGAAAGTCCTGCTGAGTCATGGGGTGGAGAAATGGCTTTGATTTTGGTTACAGTTATCTCCTCTAACCCTTCACTGTCTTTTTCCCCATGGCAGAACCCAATGCCCAGCCACAGCAAATGTCCAACAGCAGCTCCCTCAGCCACTTCCTCCTGCTGCCATTGGCAGACACGGGGCAGCTGCAGCTGCTGCACTTCTGCCTCTTGCTGGGCATCTCCCTGGCTGCCCCCCTGGGCAACGGCCTCATCATCAGCGCCGTAGCCTGCGGCCACCACCTGCACACGCCCATGTTCTTCTTCCTGCTCAGCCTGGCCCTCAGCGACCTGGGCTCCATCTGCACCAAAGCCATGCACAATTGTCAGGGATTATTTGCTGGTTGAGGAGTTCTTGCTAGACAATGGCCATATTCAGTCGATGCACAATCCAGCCTGCTTGTAATAATGGACAATGGACACGTTCACAAATAATGAATAATGGACATATTCAGAAATGGGGTCAGTATATCCTTGAAAGAGATACAAGAAGAAGAGTCATCAGGATTCAGCAAGTTTGTCAGCAAAGTTGAGAAAGTGAGAAAAAAGAAAAGCCATGGGTGGGCCAGACAACCACAACAAGACACGTGAAAAATAAGGTGATCCAATCAGCATTCTAATTTAGATGTGTGAACAGCTAGGATTAACCAATCATGTATTAGCTAGAGATGTGTGGACAGTGGAGATTTATTATAAATATGGTCCTTTTAGGGACAATAAATTTGGCTTTACTGGATCATATTGGTCATGGTGTGATGTCCTTGAATCTCTGCACCCTGCACCTCATGAAACCAAGAGGCCTTTGTGACACTGCAGGGCTGCATGGAACCAAGGGGCCATTGTGACATTGCAAGGCCTTCTGTCATCAGTGCTCCATTGTGACACTAAGAAACCAAGGGGGACCATTGTGACACTGCAGGGCTGCATGGAACCAAAGCTCCAGGGTGACACAGAGAGGCCACCTGTCATCAATGGTCCATTGTGACACTGTGGAGCCAAAGGAGACCATTGTGACACCACCAACCCCCATGGTCCAAAGGTCCATTGTGACATTGCAGGGCTCATGGAACAGAGGAGTGACGTGACATTGTGGGGCCTGTGGAACCACAGAGACCATTGTGACACTGCAAGGCCTCATGGAATCGTTGGGACCATTGTGACACTGTGGGACCTTCAGGAACCTGGGGGCCACTGTGACACTGTGCGACCCCATGGAACCAAGGCACCCTTGTGACACCTCAGGGTCCCATAAAACCAAGGGAATACGAAACAGCTCTGGCTGGTTTGGCCTCCCATGGGCCACCTGACTGGTCCAGCTGACCTTGGCATGTTGAGGGTCTCTTCTCATCTGCTGCTGAAACACTGGGGCTCTGTGATTTCCTTCCTGTGGAAAAGAACTGTCCTTCTCCTCCAGACATCCATGGCCAGAACTGGGATTTCACCACCAAATTCCCTTATATCCAGGCATTGTTCCCATAGCAATATTGCCAGGACAAGTTTCATAGTGGTTTCACAAGGGTCTCCTCTTATCTCTCCCCAAAACCCTGGGGAAGGCTCTGTGCTTTCCTTCCTATGGAAGAGAACTGTCCTTCTCAGCCAGGTGCCCGTGGCCAAATTTGGGTTCCACTTCCAACATTGCCTGTTGTGACAAACTGGAGGAGATTGTTGGCTTGAATCATTTTGTGTGGTGGGGGAGGAAGGGGCAGGTCCAGCCTTGCCCTGCCCTGTGAGCCCAGCCCTGCCCTGCCCTGGAACCCCAATGCCCCCAGAGCCTCCATCCCAGCCCAGCAGTGTCTGCCAGTCCCTGGCACAGCACAGGCAATGCTCCACAGCCACCTCTGGAGCCTCCAGCCTAAATCCTGAGTGACCAAATGACCCAAAATCCCAGCTGGGGAGAAGGGCACAGGAAGACCAAGGGGTATTAAAGGCTTACCACAAGGCAAGCACACATCTTGACCCTCCCTCCTCTTGGAATTTCCATCTGAACAACAGTGGAATCCTGGTGTGGGGGCTTCTCTGAATCTAATTTGTGTTTCTTTCTTTCTGTGTCTACTTCTTCTATTTCTTTCCCCTTACAAATTATGATTGACCTAAAATTGAAAAGGCTTGGGTTCCTGAAGTTGAATGGGCCAAGTTAATGCTTTGAGAAGTGTTTTTTGTTGATTGACTGTCATCTTAAATCTTTGCCAAAGTTTCAGTGATTTTCTAAAGTTGTCAGTAAAGGCTGTTTGGTTGTTTTGAGCTCCTGAGAACGTCTTGTTGGTATTTTTGCAGTACATCCAAGGCAGAGCACACAAAAGGTAATAAAAACTGTACTCCTTTCCAGGCAGACATCAGCTGTTCTGATGTTCTGTTCATGCAGGCAGTTCTACTTGTAGGGCCCCAGTAGCCTGAGGTACCAAGCTGAGATTGGCACCTTGCAAGCTGATGAGTCTGCTGAAGTTCCATCCCCTCCCATCCCTTAGCAGCCCTGCATTTCCCTCCTGCAGCCTTGGTCTCCAGCACAGCCATGGAGGCTCTTTGGGCTCTGGAGTGTTGCTGCAGCCCCCAAGGGCAGCTGAGCTCTGCCTTTGGCACAGTCAGGCCTGGCCAGCGCAGGCCATGCTCAGCAATTGCCTGTGTGTGCCTGGCCTTGCTGTCAGCCCCGGCAGCGGCTGCGTGGCCCCTCTGTGGCCCTGTGCTGGCCCAGCCATGGTGGCCCAGCCCCTGTGCAGGCCCAGCCCAGGCCAGGAGCATTGCGGCTGGGAACGGCCCCTGTGCCGTGGTGCCCACAGCAGCCTTGGGGCTCTGTGCCCCATGGCCTCCCTGCTGGGCAGCCTCTGCCAGCTCCTGCAGAGCCCGTGGCACCTGTGGGGCTGCACAGACAGCCCTGCCGGGGCTCTGCCGGCCTCTGGGCCAGCAGAGAGGCAGCCAGGGCTGGCCATGGCCGGGAACAGGCCCTGAACCCTGCAGGAGGATGGAGCTGGGCCACAGCCAAACTCAGCCCAGGCCAAAGCTGGGCTCAGCAGCCAGGGCTGCCAACACATGGGGACAGAGGCTGGCACTGACAAATGTCCTGGGCCCCCTCCCTGCTCTGTCCATGCCACCAAGGGCACAGAGCAGCCTCCTCTCTGGGCCACTTGCCTGTTTGCAATGCCTTGCACAGGCGCTGGCCCTGCCCCACAAGGCCTGGCCTGAGTCCTGCCCCTGCACGCTCAGCCAGGCTGAGATGGACACTGATGGTTTCTGGGCCAGGCTCTCTGAGCCCAGCCCAGCTCCCTGCAAGCTCTGCCAGCTGCCCTGAGCTCTGGGCAGCACCAAGGGCCTCTCCCCAGCCCAGCCCAGCCGGCTCTGGCCCCACAGCTCTGCTCAGCCCAGGCTGCTCTGGCCACTGCCCCACGGCCTCAGCCCCTGCCAAGGGCACAGCAGCAGCTGCAGCTGCCACAGGACTCAGCCCCAGCCATGGGGGAAGGTGCTGGGCCAAGGCCAAAGGAGGCTCCCTGGCTGCCCTACTGCCCTCGGGCTGAGGTGCTGAGAGCTCTGCAGCCCCTGCTGCCATCCCATCTGCCCAGGGCAGCACAAGAGCCCCGGCCTTGGGGCCCTCAAGAGCTGCTCCTGCTCCAGGCCCAGGGCCCATGCCAAAGCTGGGGCAGCCACAAAGCTGTGCCCATTTCTGTTCATTGCTGCTCTGATCAGGATGGATCCTCAGCCACTTGGAAATTGCAGATGAATTTCACTATTCCAGAGGCCTCTTCTTTGCTGAGCTCTCCAGTTCAGGAATTCAGTGACAAAGGCTCATACACTTTTGTTCAAAACACCCAAACAAGAAAAGCCTGTGAGAATAATCTAAGTTTTCAATCCTTCTGTGGTTAATTAGACACATTTCAGAAATGTATTCCAAGTGAATATAGTGTACTGAAAACAATGAAGAGAGAACTGTTTTGTCCTGTTTTCTTTTTTTCTGTTTATAGATTGATATCAGCTGTGTCCAATTGATATTGACCCCCAGCACCTCCTCATGCAGTCTGAATAAATATGAAAATCAAGACTGTTATGGCTGACAATCAATCACACTTTGTCTCTACCCCTTCCCCTCTGTCATGAATGAAGTTCTATATAATTCAATAAATAACAGAGTTTAATTTAGTAGCTATTTTAACTCAGCAGTAATTTTATATAAAATAATACTATCAAATATAATCAAGCAGACACAAAAAAATTGGCAGTGTTTCTCATAAAGCATAAGGAAAACCAATGGATCGGGGTACAGGGAGGGCTTTTCACCCTGCCTCATGTACGAGAAACAAAGGAATCCAAACACAACTTCTATACTGTATGCTAATACATATTCATCAATATTTTCCTGTCATTCTCTTCCTATTTTCAATTCTTGAAATCTGCATCACCACACTGCACACCACATGCTCCAACTGTTGCTAAGGGCTCTTTTGGCTCTTTGGTGGTTGCACCTGATGAAGGCTTCTCCTCATCGTCACTGTTCTTTGAACAGCCCCACAGGCTGCAGACACGCGCCTCAAGTCTTGTGTTATAGAAGCCAGCATTATATTAAAAAAAAAGCCTTATTATTTCATAGATACCTGACATCCTCCATATTTTGTCCATTTCAAGGCCGATTCTCTAATTATTCCAAGGCCTATTCTGTTCTGGGATTTTACTTATCTCAAAACTCAAACTGCATCCTGTATCCTCTTTTTTCATCAACATCTGAAAACATCTGTTTTGTGACACTAATTACATATCCTTTCCCTCTATTACTTCTTCTAAAATATCAGGATAGTTAAAATTGTTGGCATGAATCATATTCATTTATCACACCATCATTTCCCTCATCCAACCCTGGCACTCAGAGCAGCTGAGGAATGGAGTCACATCCAGGGGTGTCCCCAGGGCTTCCGACTGGGGCCAGGTCAGTGAAATCTCTTTATTGCTGATCTGGAGGAGGCCATGGAGGGCAGCCTCAGTCAGTTGCCAGGTGAGGCCAAGCTGGGTGGGGGTGTGGCTGTGCTGGAGGGCAGGAAGCTCTGCAGAGGGATCTGGCCAGGCTGGAGCCATCCATGGGCCCAGGACAATGGGCTGAGGTTCAGCAAGGCCAGGGGCCAGGTCCTGCCCTGGGCTCACAGCGTGGTTCTGTGATAGATACAAACACAATTCAGTTCTTGTATCAGGATGCTCGTCCTGGAGTGAGGGCAAAACAGCTCCAACAATTCCTGATTTGCAAAGCTGTCAGTGGTGGATGGAGAAGGGAGGTGTCGTGGTTTGACTGGAAATGGGACAATCTGGGATATGTTGTTTAACCAATCGGTGTTCAGATTTTAAGATAAGCACCTGGTTTTTGCCAGTGGGGCAATTAGATCCGCCTCTGAGACCAGAAAAAAATCCAAGGAGTTAAAAAAGCAGGGAGTTTCTCCCTCAGTCTCTTTTGAACTTCCGGCAGGACAGAGCACCTTTCCCCCGGCTCAGCTGCTGCTGAGCTAGGGGAGGGGAAGCCACGTGGCCCATTTGCGGTAGGCCCGAAGGGTGGAAGAGTGGGGGGGGCACCGAGACACCTGTTTACCCCCCCCCCCACTCTCTTCCCCCCCCCTCCTTTGGAGACGGAGAGAGAATCGCAGCCTGTGCTCGAACGGTGCTCGAACTGAGTTACCTTGAAACCTGATATCATGTCCTGGCAGCAGCCGGCACGGCTGGAAGGAGAAGAGGGGAGGGCAGCGGGCAGTCCAGCCGCTCCGTGAGAGCTTTTAACCCTTTTGTGGATAATGAAAACTCTACAAAACAGTACCCCTTCCTAGAGGAGGATAAAAGTCGAAGATGAAGGTAAAAATAAGTCAATGAGTACGTCTGGCAAAAAGAGAGAGATGTTGAAGGAATTGAGAAAAGATGGAGTGGTTTTTCTGGACGCTTTCTTGTGTAAAATCCGTGATCTGATTCCTGGTGATACAGAGACTGCATTTCGGGGGGAAAGCGGAGACCCAGAGCCAAGAGAGTTCAGTGTTGAGACCCCTCGGCCCCAGGGGGTGTGTGTGAAGGAAATGGGGGGGGATAAAAAGTCCCAAAGATGAGACTGTGCTCTGCTTGGAATGGGACGATGCATCCTTAAAAAGTCCAAAAGTCTACCCTGAAAAACAAGTCATCTACTCCATGCAAGGGATGGTGAGAGCATCTCTTTGCATAGAAAGAAAGAAAGAATCACATGATAGCAGCAAAAGACTTTTTTTCCAGGCAGTTGCTGATTGTGAAAAAAGTTCCTGGTACGAGAAGAGACTCCGTCTACTCTTCATGAGCTGAAGATTTGATTTTCTAAAGAGTGGTGCCAGACCGAGTGTTTGATGATAGAGAAATGTAAATGTATTAGAAATTTGATAGGAAGAAGAAAAGGAAGTGTTTTTGTGTAGTTTTTCATTTTCCTTGTGTTTAATTTTCTTTCTTGATAGTTTAGTTTTTGTAGTTTAGTTAATAAAATTTCTCTTTCTTTTCTTTTCCCTAAGTAAGAGCCTGTTTTGCTTATTCCCAGGTACCATCTCACAGCAGATGCCAGGGAGAAGGAATTTTCATAAAAGCACTAGCATTGTGCCAGTGTCAAACCATGACATTTTTGGTTCCCTGGACCGGGAAATCGAGTTTTAAGAGAGTGAGAAGTTAAAGCTGTGAGATAAGACCAAAAAAGAATAAGAACAAAGCATGTACTAAGTTAAGATAAATAAATAGTGAAAATCTAAGAATAGAAAGTTTATTGTGTAGAAATGTTTTGTAATTTACTTAATAATTTTGAATGTTTGTAGTCTCAGAAGCGAAAGGTAGAATGTCGTGGTTTGACTGGAAATGGGACAATCTGGGATATGTTGTTTAACCAATCGGTGTTCAGATTTTAAGATAAGCACCTGGTTTTGGCCAGTGGGGCATTTAGATCCGCCTCTGAGACCAGAAAAAAATCCAAGGAGTTAAAAAAGCAGGGAGTTTCTCCCTCAGTCTCTTTTGAACTTCCGGCAGGACAGAGCACCTTTCCCCCAGCTCAGCTGCTGCTGAGCTGGGGGAGGGGAAGCCACGTGGCCCATTTGCGGTAGCCCCGAAGGGTGGAAGAGTGGGGGGGGCACCGAGAGACCTGTTTACCCCCCCCCCCACTCTCTTCCCCCCCCCTCCTTTGGAGACGGAGAGAGAATCGCAGCCTGTGCTCGAACGGTGCTCGAACTGAGTTACCTTGAAACCTGATATCATGTCCCGGCAGCAGCCAGCACGGCTGGGAGGAGAAGAGAGGGGGGTAGCGGGCAGTCCAGCCGCTCCGTGAGAGCTTTTAACCCTTTTGTGGATAATGAAAACTCTACAAAACAGTACCCCTTCCTAGAGGAGGATAAAAGTCGAAGATGAAGGTAAAAATAAGTCAATGAGTACGTCTGGCAAAAAGAGAGAGATGTTAAAGGAATTGAGAATAGAGTAGTTTTTCTGGACGCTTTCTTGTGTAAATTCCATGAGCCGATTCCTAGTGATACAGAGACTGCATTTCAGGGGGAAAGCGGAGACCCAGAGCCAAGAGAGTTCAGTGTTGAGACCCCTCGGCCCCAGGGGGTGTGTGTGAAGGAAATGAGGAGGACAAAAAGTCCCAAAGATGAGACTGTGCTCT